>CM046444.1:54875068-55108253 GCA_025506515.1 Flaveria trinervia | reverse complement strand
TGGGGCCTTGACATTCCCTTGCAAAATGACAAGTTGGTTAAGTTGTAGTATTGGCCTTGGTTTGTCAAACCCAAATTTTCTGTTGATTGGGTCTGTGGAAATTGCCTTCTAGTTCTCTTGAAGAACTTATTTGCTCTGTAGGTTAGAAGAGCCATTTGTGGACTATGTCCACGTATTCCACGTCATCCAGGCTAATACACTCTAGATCATCAAAGCAGTATTGATAATCATTGAGTGGCCCATTCCTGAGAACAAAAAGCACAGCTGTCCTGAAAGGAGCTTTGCTAAGCTTGTTGAGATTGGAGTCTCAAGAAATGTGATGTATGGCCCAGGAGAACAAGATGGCTGCTGGGTGTAGTCAGGTAATGTTGAGGCTAGGAGATTCCTGAGCCTTCAGCAACCATTAAGGCGTGCTAGAAGGAAGACTCAAGGGTCGCTGTCTGATGACCCCTCTTACTTTCCATTTCACACAGTATCCAGCAAGGATCCATAGAGTTTGGTCATGGTGAGTGTATCAGATTTTTTGTCTATGGATAAGACACAGTATAATGTCCACTCATTGGGCAATGCCTCATGAACTTTCTTGTAAGGTCTCTGAGTTCATGAGCAATTCCCACAGATTGAAGGGAAGAAATGAGATCCATGTACCTAAATATTGCTCGCTAAGAGTCTCTCAGCAACATGGGTGAAGTTCTCGAACTTCTGCTTCAGTGAGTCCTTCTTGGAGTCATTTGAGCTTGAGTACATTTGAGCAAGCGCATCAAACAGTTCTTTGGCTGACGGTAGTGCTCAAACCCCACCATGATAGAGTTTGGAATTGCAGTCATGAGAACAGTCATAGTGTGCTATCAATGTCAAGCTTCTTCCTGTCTTCATCAGAATAATCTTCAATACTTTCTCGATCATGGCACCATTTCCACCAGCTATTTTGGCTTATACGGCCATTGACAATGGATTGCCACATTTGCTATCTTGATATCTGATGAAGCCTTCCATTCTTCTGCACCAGGACCGAAGTTTTCAGGGGTAATGATGGGTGCTTTGGTCATTGTCCCATCTCTACTTCAGATTTGTTGAGGGCCATTGAGTGAGGTATAAGGAGGAGTGAAAAACAGGTTGATTAGGATGGTAAGATCTCACAATCAAGAGCCTAAAAAGCTCTGATACCAATTGCAGGATCGGGTTTGTACAGAACAATTGTATTTCTCTCAAACTCGCTTATACAAACACTCAGTTCAGATGAAGTAAAGTCTTTCACAAGAGTTGATAATAATATAATAAGTATTGAACACACAGAAGTAAATTTTCAAGGCACTTGTATATATATTTCTTAACTCAAGATATTACAAGACTCTTACAAGCATAATACATGAGTTACAATGAGAGACTATATATACTAGTAGCTACAGCCGGATATACTTTGATACCAGTGGAAACCTAAGACTAAAGCATATACTACAATGCTAAAGTTAAGGTATCTTAGATAAAGTATTATCTAAGATATGGTAGTCATGACATGTCCATGACTTACCTTTTGTCACCAACTAAAGATGGCAATTGTACAAACATAAAAGGTAAACAATGGATTAAAGTATGGTCAACTGCATGGCTTTTGAGAAAACGCCATCCAGTATCTTAGAGATTTGCAGCGGAGTGTCAGGAAGGCCATACTTATGTCCACTGGATAATAGTAGTGTTTTCGAAGGTAAGTGGCTTCGGAGAATAAGTTCTTCCGAACCCACTTATACTTCGGAAGAGGCTATACTTCCAGGCTTGAGGACTTTGTACTTCGGAAGTTGACTTCAGATCTTTCTTTCTAAGTCATGAACTTCGGAATAAGTTCTTGTCTTCAAAAGTTGGAATTTTTCCTTAGGGAAGTAAGCTTTACAATTTGTCTTCGGAAGATCTCCTTTTCCTTCGGAAGTTCCACAGTTGGCTTCAGAAGTCCTTTATTGTTGTACCAAATCTTCTAAGTGACTTGGTTTTGGTTGCACTAGCCTTTTTAGATCAAACATCTTTCACTCAAAGGATCTCTGAGAGGAAGCTCATCTTCACAAGTTCCACACCTGGGTGATCTTACAAACAAGATTGTGTGGAGGAGCAATCTTATTAGATCCAATCCATGCTTGTTTGGATAACACACCTTGTTGTGCAGGGAGAGGATATCATGTTCCTAAAGGTCTCTTAGAATCGTAGTGACTGGATCATTTGGATGGATACAGTCCAAGTCTTCAAGGGTGAAAAGAGAGTTGCCACAACTTTCATCAGAAGACACAAAGGCTTGAGAAGAACTTGCCTCTTAGAATGGGCTTCCTTGAGTGTAGTTCTCCTTGGTGTCTCAGGAAAGGTGATGAAAGGACCCTTTTGTGAGTTGTCATGGTAGCATATGAGATGATGTTAGGGTTCTATGCTATCCCTTTCAACCTCATGAAGGGCTGAACCATTTGATTGTTGGAGTTTCCAGATGAACCTTGCATGTTCATCTCCATTTGTCAGAGTAAGAGTTTTCGGGTCTCCGTTCTCTTGATAACCACACAGTCGTATGTCCATTTCCTAGGAGTGTGGACATGAACTTCCTTCCAATGTCTCTATTCTCAAGAGAAAACCTCCATCTACTAGGGTATCCACAATCTCAACATACTTGAAATATTGCTGAGTCATGGTTTCACCTACTTTGAAGTGTGGTCAATCTCTACTCTCTTCCTATCTTCATCAGAGTAGTTAGCCATAACCTTGGGGATCATACCACCACCAGTAGTAGAAGGGGTGCTTGGTATGTAAGGTCCATTCTCAATAGACTCCCACATTCTTAAATCTAGAGACCTGATGAAACCTTCCATTCTTCGGCACCAGGTGTGAAAGTCATCAAGAGTGATCAGTGGGGACTTGTTCATGGTTCCAATTTCCATATCAGTTTTGGAAATGGCTGCCATTTGAAAAGTTTAGTATTTGTGTGGTGAGGTATCTAAAGATGGTGAGATCTTATATCAAGAGCCTGGAAGCTCTGATACCAAATGTAGGACGGTGAAGGGTGGTCACTTGCAACACAACAACACAAAGAAGAGATTAACTAGACTAATCAAACAGTGGGACTGGATTAACCATAAGAGATGATACAAAGAACACAAGTAAATAAGAGACAGAACAAGATAGCAAAATACACAAGGAGATGGTTTTCAAGATTGCAGTATATTGCCTTCTCAAGTTCTTTTGCAAGTGTTACAAAGCGTAAAGAAAAGTTACAAGTACTTGAGATACATATACTACATCCTATAGCCGGCCATACTTTGAAGGCCAGCTGGATACAATTGACTAGACACAACACAAAATCAGTTGTAGAATCAAAAGGCAGATTGCCTTTTGACTGTGACTATGACATGCCATAGCTCACATCCTAATATATTACAAAAAGGATAAAGTACATGAAGTAGAAAGTTACAGACTCAAGACCTCAATGTACAATTACTAAAAGCATGGACCTTTTCAATAACTCATGCAAGTTGGTGACTTTATAGAGTTGCAACAGAAAGGGGTCCAGCTTTATGTAAAGTACATCAGATAAAGGATGTATACTAAAAGTCTTCAGAAGAAATCTGTCTTCAAGTGTTGGCTTCGAAAGACTTTGTCTCTGAAGCTTCGAAAGACTTTGTCTCTAAAGCTCGAAAGACTTCATCTTTGGCTTCGGAAGATATTGGTCTTGGCTTTGGAAGATTTCACGCTTAGAATATTTATGTTTCATGTGTGAAACTTCCGAAGAATTCTTCTTCAATGTGCTTGTGCAGCATGCAGGAGACTTGAAGTGGTTGGAGTTGCATTAGCCTAACATGTATTCCTTACACATTAGTTAAAGGTGAAGGAGCAAGATATTTCCAAAACAGCTTTTCGCATTGTTATGGACACTATGATTTCATCGTTATGTCTTTGGTTTAACCAATGCGCCAGCTGTTTTTATGGACTTGATGAATCGAGTGTGTCAACTGATGTTGGATAAATCAGTGATTGTGTTTATTGATGGTATCCTGATTTATTCAAAGAACGAGGATGAGCATGCTGGTCATATCCAAGAGGTGTTAGAGACGTTGAGAATGGAGAACTTGTATTATAAGTTCTCCAAGTGTGCATTCTGGTTGCGTGAAGTTCAGTTTTTGGGTCATGTGGTGAATCCTGAGGGGATTATGGTGGACTCAGAAAAGGTAGAGGTGGTGATGTAATGGGAGTCTCCAAAGACGTCATCCGAGATCCATAGTTTCTTGGATTTGGCAGGCTATTATTGAAGATTCATCCAAGACTTCTCCAAGATAGCTTCTCCGTTGACTAAGTTGACCGCAAGGTGTGAAGTTTGTTGGGGTCAAGATCAAGAGAAGGCTTTTGAGGAGCTAAAAGTAAGGTTGACCTCGGGCTCTTGTTTTGTCATTACCCGCGGAAACGACGGAAGCGAAGACTTGGTGGTTTATCAGATGCTTCTTACTCGGGGTTGGGATGTGTCTTGATGCAATGGGGAAAGGTTATCGCCTACGCATCTTGACAGTTGAAAGTTCATGAGGTTAATTATCCTACTCAGACTTGGAGCTAGCGGTTGTAGTCTTTACGTTAAAATTTGGAGCACTACCGATCGGGACAATTGCAACCATATTCACTGACCACAAGAGCTTAAAGTCTTCTTCAAGTAGAAATATTTGAACATGAGGCAGAGGAGACGGTTTGAACTCATACAAGGAATTAGATTGCGAGCCATCTAACCATCGGGCAAGCAACGTGGTGGTAGTTTTCCCTTAGCCGAAAGGATAGTACCGTGAGCCAATTCGTAAAGAAGCTTATCAGTTGTTTTTACCTCTGATGTGATGAAACAGGTCAGGAGTTTCAAAGATTAGTCATTGAAGGAAGATCATCTTTAACCTCTGAAGAAATGAGAAGTCTGTTCGGAGTTAGTGAAAACCACTCTGTGTTAAGACCCAGTCCTGATATATTGCTTCCTCGTTTTGGGATCTAATGTGAAGATTATGGATGAAGCTCATAAGCTCGATACTTTTGGACCCTGAAAGGATCATACATGCCAATTCAAGTGGTGGATGGTTGCTCTGCTGGAATCCCTCATGTCCAAGAACAAATGCGGATCAAGACAAGTATCTGCTGAATAAGAAGAAAATACAAGTGTTGGTCATCCGCATTTGTCAATGCGGATGACAAGTTAATAAATGCGGATATACATTTGTTCATCCGCATTGACCAATGCGGATTACCAAAGAAATGCGGACAAGTGTTTTGTTCATCCGCATTTACCAATGCGGATGACCAACTTCAATGCGGTTGAAGAAATGCTGATGAAGTCAACTCATCCGCATTTCTCAATGCGGATGATCAACAGCCAATGCTGATGAAGACTTAGACTAGCCTTAGTAAGGGTAGTTTAGTCTTTTGTAATGGCAACGTGTCTGCCTATAAATAGAATAGTATACCTCACACATGGGGTAACTTTGGTTTGTAATTTGATTTGATTCTTAGTTCCTAGAATGTTCTGTTTGCATTGAATGTTCTTGTAATCAATCAATCAAAGTATTCAATATATACAAACATATTTATGAGTATCATATGTATTCAATGTTCATTGATTGTCTGATTCCGCCTCTCAATCTTTGACTCAATCACTATATTCGGTCCTTATTGATTCACATCAACTGATATTATCATTCTCAAATCTTATTCAGTCAATTGGTATCAGAGCCACGGCTCTCAGTTCTTACTCTGCACAGATCTGGTCTGAACCCGATAGATCTGGTGATTGAGTAGCTGAACAGAGTATTTATACATCTCTAATCAGTTTACACACCGAATACTACCTGAAATACTCATCAACAGCCCCTCATTCAACCAATCAGTCGAACACAGAACATCATACAGACTACAAGTCCGACAACCTACAACAATACAAAGACACTCCTGATTACAGACATCATAGTCATCAGATCTGAATCTACTGGACGTTTTTAATGATTATTTGGACTAAACCCACTGAATAGACTTAAAAACTCACTAATCCATACTAAAAATCAACTGATAAAATGGATTCTCACAGTTATTCAGAACTTGGGCATACCCCAAAACCACCAATGCTGAAACATAAATCTGAGTTCAAACAATGGAAAATAAGATTTATGAATTATATTACAGGTGTAGATCCTGACTACTGGATTTCGATATGTAAAGGTCCCCACATCCCAATAACACTGTCAGCTGATCAGGCAGCTCTCTACAGAACAACCAGGATTCCCATTGAAGATCTTACTCTAGATGATGACGATTATAAGAAGATCAAGATTGACCTTAAAGCATATTCCATCCTCACTCAAGCACTTAAGATGGATGTGCTTAAAAGGCTGGAGAAGTATGGAACTGCAAAAGCAGTTTGGGATGCTTTGCAAATTATGTGTGAAGGAAGTAGTGAGGTTGCTGAAATCAACCGAGACAAACTGATAAATCAGTATGAAACCTTCCATCATTTCAAAGGGGAATCAATTTCTAAACAATTGCACAGATTCGTGCAGTTAGTAAATGATTTGGAGATAATGGGAGTGACTTACAAATCAAAAGACCTCAACAAGAAAATGTTACATAGTCTTCCAGAGCATTGGAAACAAAACGTAACAATGCTGAAAAATACTCTTGATTTGGAGAGTACCACTCTTGACATAATGATTGCAAAAATTGAAGCACTGGAACTTGATGAAAGAAGCAGGAATCTTGGAGGACCAAAAGTTGTTGAAGCTTATAAGTTTCCATCTGAAACTCATTCTGTTGAGAATGCCTTCATCACTGAAGAGGATGACTTTCTGTCATCTGGAGATCAACACAAAACCACTGGATTCTTTGCAGCACACTCAATTAACAGACCATCAGCATCAGCATCAACATCAACCAATCAATCAACAGGATTCTCTTCTGTCTCTACCAACCCTACTGATGATCAAAAAAGAAGAACAGAAGGCTACATATAATGCCTTTGTAGCAAGTTTTGAGGCATATTTGGGAGGAAGACTGACTTCTGCACATCTAATCCAAGAAGATCTGGAGGAAATGGATCCAGATGATGTAGAAGAGATGGATTTACAATGGCAAATGGCTATGATTGCCATGAGAGCTAAAAAGTTTTTCAGGAAAGGCAAAAAACTCAGCCTGAATGAAAATACTAAGCTCGGATACGACAAATCCAAAGTCAAATGCTTCAATTGTGGAATGGCCGGGCACTTCTCTAGAGAATGTAATGCTCCAAGAAGAAACAACAATACTCCACGACATTCTCAGAGTCAGTCATCATATCAACCGTCTTCAAGCATTCCCTCCCTCAATCATCAGCAACAATATCATCATCAACAACACAATCTTCTCAAGCTCAACTCAACTGGCCAATCAAGCTTTTGGGAGCAACCAACCTTCAGCAAATGCACTTGTGATCAGACAAGACGGAGTGTGTGACTGGAGCATGTATGCTGAGGAGGTCAAGCCACAATTCCAGAACCATGCACTGATGGCACACATTAATGATGGACCATCCCCCATGCCATCTGAGGTAAAATCCAATCTTTGTTCTGATAAGTGCATAAATGAACTTCAAGGTTATAGAGAGCATAACCACAAATTGGCTGAGAAAATAAAAGAGGAGAAAGTAAAGTCAGAGATGATGAAGAGAGAAATAAAAAGTTTTGAAATTAAAATTAAATCTCTCATCTCTGACATAGAAAAACTTCATGGTGAGAAGTATTCTCTTGCAGCTGAGAATGAGCTATTATCTGAAAAATTAGCTCAATCTAAAGCTGACCAAGCCCTTACTGAAATGAAACTTGAAAAGTTTCAACAATCTTCAGTAAAGCTGCAAGAGATGCTGGATTCTCAAAAGGATCCAAAGGACATGTCAGGGATTGGGTATAATTCATGTCCTCCACCATACAATGACAACTATACTGTCATGCCTGAATCTGTCACACTCAAAAATCAAACTGAACCTAACACTATTAAAACCCACACGATAGTAAAACAAATCACAAATCCTCAAAATGAACCAAGTGTTTACATTGAAACTAGTGAGGATAAAATCAAGTTAGGTCACCCAATAAAAATAAAAGAGTGTTCAGACAAGACAGTAAGTGTTGTCAAACCAGTCAGCCCCATTAAAGCTATTGTTCCATTCATAAAATTCATACCTGCTATAGCTAATGGGAAAAAGAAGTTTGTGCAAAAGATTAAACCCTCTGCTGAAAGCAGTTCTGATAATGAGATCAATACTCATCAAAATTCAAGCATATCAGATGAAGGTTCATTAAAAGGAAATAACAAAAAATCTCTGAGTTCAAAATCACACAGTCAACCTGATCCTCAAACATCAAAATCAAGAAATGGAGTAGGATTTGACATATGCAATAAAGATCATGTTGAACAGTTTGAGAAAGAGCACAGAAAAGGATGAGGAAACGAAAACAGCCTCAAAAGACAATCAAATTCAGTGCAGTAAAGCAAACTGCACAAAAGGCTGAATTTGATTCTTCTTCCAGCAAAAAGAATGATACTAAGTTGAAAAAGGGAAAATCAACTGAGTCAAGACCAGTAAAATCTGAGAAAATTAACAAGCATATGTATTGTGACATATGTGATATGTTTAACCACAAAACAGAGGAGTGCTTTTTCAATCAATATTGCTCCATCTGTGACATGAACAATCATTCAACAAAAACATGTTATTTCAACAAATATTGTTCAGTCTGTGACTTAAACAATCACAATACAAATGACTGTTATTACAAGCAATCGAGAGTGAGAATTCCTCAAAACAAGCCTATCTCACCAACATCATCTGACAAAACAACTGTTAAGAGTCACATTTATAATAACAAATCAAGGACGTATAACCAACAAAGGATGAAAATATGAAAGACTCAGGTAAAAATCAAAGAAACAAATATATCATAACAAACAAAAATTTGATTTTTCCAACTCAAAGTCAACAGTTGATAATAAAAAACAAGTCAATTTTCTCAAAAAAAACGAGATCAATGATTTCATAATTGTTCTGATTTTCAAATGATGGTGATGAAATAGCTCATTCATATTCTCACAGAAAATCTCAAAGACCACCTCTAATTAGGTCACAGGTTAGAGGAAAACTTCAAGAGGTCACCATTATGCATAGAAACGGGAACCCAAGACCGTGGTGGCTTGGGTTCCATATTCTAACTAGTTCTTTTGTGCTTGCAGGGTCATCCATATAGGTCTAATAGCCTATGGTATGTGGACAGTGGATGCTCCCGACACATGACTGGAGATCGTTCCCTCCTTCATGATTTCAAGCAAATTAAAGAACATCTGTGGCATTTGGGAGATTCACAAGGTGGTAGGATTACAGAGAAGGATCTGTGACAAACGGGATGCTCAGCTTTGATAAAGTGAATTATTGTGAACAGCTCAATTTCAATCTTCTAAGCGTGTCTCAGATCTGCGACAAGAGATATTCGACTCACTTTACCGACACCCACTGTTATATTCTAAAGTCAGGATTTCATATCCCTGAAGAATGGGTTGTATTAAAGACTCCGAGAAAGAATAATACTTATGTCTTAAACCTTAATTCTACTGCACTAACAGAAGAACATGTCTCTTGTCAAAAGCATCATTTGATGAATCACAGCTTTGGCACCGACGTTTGGGGCACACAAATTTCAAAAACATGAACAGATTAGTAAAAGGAAACCATGTCATTGGATTGCCTCAAAAAGAATTTCATTTTATTGATCACTGTTCAGCATGCCTCAAAGGAAAACAACATAAATCTTCACTTAAACTAAAACTTGTGAACTCAAACAATACTCCATTGAAACTACTTCATATGGATCTCTTTGGCCCAACACATGTCATGAGTATGGGAAGAAACAGTATTGTTTGGTTATCATTGATGACTTTTCACGATTCACATGGGTTTTCTTCCTACTTCATAAAAATGAAGCATCCTCAATAATCAAAGAGTTTATCACTAAAATTGAGAACCAACTTGACTATAAGGTCAAAAGCATAAGAAGTGATAATGGGACAGAATTAAAAATGAAGACATGAGCTCATTTTGCACAATTAAAGGCATAGCTCATCAATTTAGTGCGGCTAGAACTCCTCAACAAAATGGGGTAGCTGAAAGGAGAAATAGAACACTAATTGAAGCAGCAAGAACTATGCTAGCTGATGCTAAATTGCCAATAACCTTTTGGGCAGAGGCAGTTAACACATCATGCTTTGTACAAAATCGAACTATGATTGTCAAAGAAAGAAACATGACTCCATATGAACTGCTGTTTCAAAGAAAACCATTTATTGGATTTCTTAAGTCATTTGGTAGTCCAGTCTCAATATTAAATACCCGTGACCATTTGGGAAAATTTTCAGCTAAGTCTGATGAAGGATTCTTTGTAGGTTATTCTTCTGTGTCAAAGGCTTACAGAGTGTTTAATCCTCGATTAAACATTGTTGATGAATCAACTAATGTTCAATTTAAGGAACATTCATTTCCCAAATCTACAAATGGTCCCGATTGGTTATTTGATATTGACTCTTTTACAAAATCTTTTGATCAATTTTATTTGTCTGATGCAGGTAACCTACTTTCAGCTAGTTCATCTTCAAGCATAGAAAGGAGAATTGACTTTCCATTAATTCCTCCTACTCACACTGAAGAACCAAATGAAGATGTACCTCTGCAAGCTGACCCCATCAGACAATCAACCACAAATCAAATCATTTCAAATGCAGGAGGACCCAGCTTGTTACCATCTAATTCAGAAGATCAATCTATAGCAATTAGAAAAAAAACAAGCGTTGCCTTCAGCTGAAGTGGAAAGAAGATCAAATGATAGATACAATGAAAGTGCTGCTAATGCTGAAGCAGACACTGAGACAGGGTCTGACAACCTTCATAATTCTCCAACAGTTCAAAGTGATGATGCCTCTGACCATAATGAACTGAATGTCTCCAATCTTGATGTAACAATTACTGGTGACTCAATTCCACCCACCAGAATACACAAGAATCATCCAGTTGAAACCATTATTGGTGATCTTCATGAAAGAGTGACAAGAAGCAAGTCAAGCACTGCAAACATCTGTTTGTTCTCATGCTTTCTTTGTCAAACAGTACCCAAAACATCAAAGAGGCACTTCAAGACAACAGCTGGATTGAAGCAATGCAGGAAGAGTTGCTACAATTCAAGAAACAGAAGTATGGCAACTGGTAGATCTTCCTGAAGGACAATATCCTATTGGTACCAGATGGCTATACAGAAATAAAACTGATGACAGGGGAATCGTCATTAGAAATAAAGCAAGATTGGTAGCTCAGGGGTACACTCAAGAAGAAGGAATAGATTATGATGAAGTATTTGCCCCTGTAGCTCGGCTAGAAGCCATTAGAATCTTTCTAGCATATTCTGCATCCATGAAGTTTACTGTTTACCAAATGGATGTGAAATGTGCATTTCTGTATGGAAAGATTACTGAAGAGGTCTATGTGAGTCAACCACCTGGATTTGAAGATCCTGATTTTCCTCACAGAGTTTACAAGCTTGACAAAGCTCTGTATGGTCTTCATCAAGCTCCCAGGAAGTGGTACGAGACTCTATCATCATTTCTACTTAACAACGGATATGAAAGAGGTAGAATTGATCAGACTCTCTTCAGAAGAGAAAAGGAAAAGACATGTTGCTAGTACAGATATATGTGGACGACATCATATTTGGCTCTACAAACAGGCAACTCTGTAAAGAATTTGAAGATCTCATGCATTCAAAATTTCAGATGAGTGCTATGGGAGAACTCACTTTCTTTTTAGGGGTGCAAGTTCTACAAACAGCAGATGGAATTTTTATCAATCAATCAAAATACGTAGAAACAATGCTGAAGAAATTCCACCTTGCTGATTGTCAGTCTATCAGAACTCCTGTAGATCCTAAAGTGAAGATAGGTCCCGATCCAGATGGAAAATCAGTAGATCAGACCCTCTATCGATCCATGATAGGCTCACTCATGTATCTTACAGCTAGTAGACCCGACATTATGTTTGGAGTTTGTGTGTGTGCCAGATATCAAGCTGATCCTAAGGAATCACATGTCAATGCTGTCAAACGAATATTCAGATATCTGAAGGGCAAACCAGCTCTTGGATTATGGTATCCAAAGGAAGGAGACTTCAATCTCTATTCCTACACTGACAGTGACTACGGAGGATGCAACTTCAACAGAAAATCCACGTCTGGCGGTTGTCAATTTCTTGGTCCCAGATTGGTCTCATGGCAATGCAAGAAGCAAACAAATGTATCTGTGTCAACAGCAGAAGCTGAGTATATCGCAGCATCTGCTTGTTGCTCTCAAGTACTCTGGATTCAAAACCAGATGCTTGATTATGGTTATAACTTCTTGCATACCCCAATTTATATTGACAATACTGCAGCTGTCTTTATTACAAATAATCCAGTTCAGCACTCAAAAACGAAACATATTGAAATTAGATATCACTTTTTGAGAGACTGTGCTGAAAAGGGTTTAATCAAATTGATTCAAGTACCAACTGAAAATCAATTGGCTGATTTGTTTACTAAGGCATTTGAACCGAGTAGATTCGAATTCTTAGTTCAATCAATTGGTATGATTAACCTTGAATAAAATCCATCAAAACATCAAAAACAATGTAAAAATTATTCAAAAAAATCCCAAAAAGAAGAAATTTTTGATGAAGAAAAGATTGGGAAATGATATAATTACAGTCATTATATCATTCACTGTGCTTTATTTCCAAATTTGAAAGACTGTCATGACTTACCTGATATGTAGGTAGGCTCAACTTGGAAGAGAAGATACATGCAGTGATAAACTAAAGATATATTCAATGGTGAAACACTCATCACAGAGTATTGGTATGTATCAATTTATTCAAGTGAATGTAAGTGTAGTAACAAACACACACCAGGGAATGATACTTTATGAATCTCTTTCACCAACATCAGATTCATCTCTGTTTTGCTGAGCAAAGACCTGATGAATCATGCACAAAGTGCAGATGTAATGATCCAAAAGATTCCCAATGAGGAACACATCCAAATTGGATGAATCAACAAAAGCAATACATTCCAAAGGAATGAACAAAAGAATCCGTTTATGGATCACCTTCCAAAGTGAAGTGAAAAGAATCCCAATGTGGATCATCATGATAAGGATCAAAGTAAAAGAATCCCAATGTGGATCATCATGATAAGGATCAAAGTAAAAGATCCCATGTGGATCAGTGAAAATAAGATCTCATAACTTAAGTACCTGGTCCTGTAAGTTGTGAAAAAGTTCTACCATACAATTCATAAGGATGGTTGATCATTCCATGCATGGTGTGTGAGGTACATATTGAATATCTAAATCAATCTAAACATGATAAATGTCACTGGCATCAAAATATCAACCCGGTATGAGTTTAAGAGGACAATCATACCTTCAATCAATAATGTCATAAACATGTCAATCTTATCACAAAATATGCACTTGTGTAATGCAAGACTGATATGATCCCAACAAAAAGATATACTTCTCTTCATCAATAAAAATATAAACAAAACACAAAATTATAAGTACATTCAAAAGTTTTTTTAATACTTAAAGTTTTCATCCACAAATGGATCAAAACTTTAGGGGAGTACTTTAAAGTTTTTGATCAAGTATATATAGATTTACAATTTCTTAAATTACTTTCCTAAAATCAAAACAAAGAGAAAAATGTTTGTGTCAATGCAGAAGTTATACCATAGTATCTCAGCTTATGCAGATGCAGATTCTTGGAAACCCCTCAAGCCCAAGATCAGTCAAACAATGGGAAACTTGTATCACTCCTGATATACAAGTCAATCCAAGCAATTGACAACTTCAACAGTCAACCATGTCACAAGACATACTTCATAAGCCATATCTTCATAACAAGTTCATCAAAATCAAGATTCATTAAATTTTGATTAATCCCAAAAGTTAATGCAGGTAAGTGCATTGGTTAATGAGGGTGAAGGTAACCCAGACACATACCAATGCAAGTAACAACTTATTTCAAAGTTAAACCTAATGCGGACAATGATTTTACTCTACCGCATTGGTGTGCATCAAGAATTCAGAAAATTTGAAGTGTTTAAACCTATGCGGAACTAAAGTATTCTACCGCATTTGTTAATGCGGATGAAAATTTACTAAGTGTTCAGCCGCATTTGTTAATGCGGATAAGGTTTACTCTCCCGCATTTGTTTAACTCTTCCGCATTTGATACAGTGTACAAATGCGGATGTACAAATACAAGTGTTTCACTTCCGCATTTGCTACAGTGTACAAATGCTGATTACTTTCAAAGTTTCGCATTTGCTACAGTACACAAATGCGAATGCTCTCATCAAGTTTTGTTCTACTAAAGCCCAGCATTGCTACAGTACACAAATGCGGATGAAAGGATGAACTGGAACAGTTGTGGCAAAAATGTGTTCTAATAACCAGCATTTGCTACAGTACACAATGCGGATGACTAAAAATTCATCATTTACACTTCCGCATTTGCTACAGTAGTGACCACATTTGAAATCAAAACTTGTAAAAATTTTGTGATTCTATGCTGACTATTTAAAGAAAACCACAGAAAAGAGTCATTTAATACTTTTCAATTTGAGCGACTTCATAGTGAGACGAGCCCACAAATACTGTTCAAATCATCATCTTCACCATTTAAACCTATTTTCCCAATCGATTCAACAAAAACCGTGGGCTTTATTTTAACCAAAGGATTCTGAGAAAAAGATTATAATGGCAAATCTCTCATGGAGCAAGCTCCATAATGTCAGTTGTTTTCTCAACCCTGATGTACCAGAAGCAGAAGAATTGAGAGACATGATCAGATTCATTTCTACTACAAGGGTAGCTTATGCCATGACAGTAAGACCCACCATATTTGAAAGCTGCATCAAAACTTTTGGGAGTCAGCTGAAGTTGTTGAGGATGATGGAATAAGATCACTGACGGGAGAATTGACAGTGAGCATACACTGATTGTTACTGAAGAAAGTGTTAGAAGATGCTTGAGGTTTGGTGATGATGCTGAAGCACCATTGGAACTTGAAGAAGATACCATAACCTCTTTCTTTGCAGAAATTGGTTATGAAGGTGGATTTGAAGCTAAACAGATAGTCAAGGTTTGGTAGATTTACAATGGAGATTTCTGATTCATTTGTATCAGCACTGTTTGTCCAAAAGGAAAACAGGATGGAATGATATTCCCATCACAACATCATCAGCAATATGTGCTCTCTGCACCAACCAACCCTTCAACATGTCTGCCTATGTCTTCAATGGCATGACATCCAATGTCCAAGAAGGAAGGAGATATAAATTTCTGATGTACCCAAGATTCCTCCAATGCCTAATCAATGAAGCATTCCCAAATGTGGTCATTCAGGGACCAGTACTTGATATTCCCCACTATGATGCAAAATCATACAAGTACATAAAGAAAAGGGATCCTAGGAACTTCTACAGTGGAGCTCATTCACCACTTCTTCCTTGGATGATTCAACAGATTGAACTAGAACAGCCTGTTGCTTCACCATCTCCACAACACTCACCTCAACCATCTCCACAACACTCACCTCAACCATCACTACATCATAACTCCTAACACATTACCACTCCATCACCACAACCTATACCTCAGCCTTCACCTCAAAATATACCACCCCAATCACCACTACAACACCTCACCAATCTCCACTCAAATCACCAGTACATATATCTGAACCAATCACCTCACCTTTCTTATCTCCAATTCAACCACCTCATACATCTCCCATTCAATCATCACCACCAAACACAGAACCTGTAAACCTTGATGACTCCACTGGTTCTTCAAGAAAATCCAAATCATCTTCAGATGAGGAGGATCATCATCAGAAAAGAAAACAACTTCTGAAGCTACTCCTTCAGAAAGCTGTACTGAATCAAATGTCTAAAACCTGATGAAAAAGATGAGATGATTTCTCAACTGTTGAAAAGAATTGAAAAACTGGAGAAAATACTCAACAGAAGAGCTAGCATAATTCAAGACAGATTGATGGAGTTAGATGAAAAAGATGCAGAATTGAAAGCCTTAAAAGAAAAGTATGAGACTGAAAAGAAGAAGAAGGATGGTGAGATTGAGAATTTAAAGGCTGCTCTTCAACT
Organism: Flaveria trinervia; assembly: GCA_025506515.1. Taxonomy (NCBI): domain Eukaryota; kingdom Viridiplantae; phylum Streptophyta; class Magnoliopsida; order Asterales; family Asteraceae; genus Flaveria; species Flaveria trinervia. The sequence goes on along the minus strand of CM046444.1, from coordinate 55,092,000 downwards.
GTCCAAGGATGAAATAAGTGGTCATGTTGACACTTTAACCATCCAGACTGTAGCCATGGCTGAACAAGAAGAAATTATAGAGGAGCAGAATGAAACAATCAGCAATCTACAATCTCAGAATAAAGCTCTCATTCAAAGAATAGCTGAACTTGAATTAATCCTTGAACTAAGGAGAGAGTCTGAGAGAGTGAATGAGCAAACTTGTACTGCTGATCAAGAAGAAGAAAATATGGGATCCAGACAAGAAGGATCCAACATGGAGTTAGTGATTTACTCAGGTGAAGCAGAAGCTCCCAGTACTAAAGAAGAGGCTGAATTCAATGACATGATCAAGGCACTTGACATGTTTTCATCAGAAGACTTTATTATTGATGACAAAATCTGGGACTTCATAAATGATCAAACAAGCATCTGAGACTATAGTTGAAATTCCTCAATATCCTGTCCCGTTAGAGAAGGAATTGAGTTTACAAATTGTACCTGCTGTATCACTGTCTCATGATCAGAAAGAATTAATCAGAAAAATCTGTGAGGATCAAAGAATAATAAATGAAAAGGATGAAACAATCAAAGAGGCTGAAAGTGCCTGATGAAACTAAAATTCCAGAAACCTCTTCTTCTACTCCAATTCAAACCTACACCCAAAAAGAAAGTATCTTGCTGAAAAAGCTAAGGGTAAAAGACCTATGGTGGAAGAAGAACCAATCAAAAAGACTAAAAAGGATGATCCCCGCAGTCTTGCAGCCATTGCTGAATTTCTTGAAGAGCATGAAAGGCTGAAGCTCAACTGAAAGCAATGACTGATTGTATTGATCTGGAAGAGGGAGAAATTGAAGAAGAATATACTCATGAGGATCAAATTCAAAGATAGCCCTGTCAAAGAAAAATCAAATGTGCATGATATGATTGAGAAAGCCAAACTGATGATTTGATGTCAAAAGCTTTATTTCTTATTGACCACGGCTATGATCCTGATGAGGTATTCAAGCTAACTTATGAGGGTATGATAGCAGAAGAAGAAAAAGTAAACAAGCTGCTTGACCCTATGGTTGAACAGAGTATGAGAAATCCTTGTCCCCCAAACCTTCAAAGACAAAGTCTGTCCTGAAATCCAAACCTGCTGAAACTTCACAGACTACCCTTCATGATCCATATAGCAGTCTGATAAGGAGATGAAAGAATATTTGTCTTCCCAAGGATTTACAAGGAGAAAACTTGCTAATATGAAGACAAACTCTCTCAGGGCTGCTATACTTAGAGTAATCAATGAGAAGAAGGAAAGATGAAAAAGATGGAGGAGGAGATTGTCAGTCAAGAGCCCAGAATAAGAGTATCTGCTCAAGACATGCAACTCACTCAAAAAGATCAAGACTATCTGGCACCTATTCTGCATAAATACCCTGAATGGTTTGCTGAACCATCTCAAGTTACTTTACAAGAAGGGTTAACCACATCAGAGCTAATAAGAGGTGTCTCCACTCCAAAAGGCAAAGTTGATCAGAAAATAATCGCCTGGAAGTATGATAGTTCATGGAACATGTTTATGGTGAAAAGGATCTCAGGGCTTGTTCAATTTTTCACTGAATACTCAGCCCTAGTAAGTGCCCTGGAGATCCATGACTTAAAGAACTAGCTCAATTGGAATTGATTAATCATACAGCTATGTTCAGAGGTTATGAGTTTGAAGATATTTTGAGAATGTTCAAAAGAACCAACAACTTCAATTCACTGAAAACCATTTGCATGAGAAAAGACAGATCTTTTGTAAACCCTCTTGACAAGAAGGAAAAGAAATCAGCAGAAGAGGTGATCTTTCCTGAACTTAAAGTCAAACCCACAGAATCACTAAAAAGAAAAAGTATTGCTGGTACACATTCCTCACTGCCTATATCCAATGTGTATTATGATGAAATATTATGAATTAGTGATTGAAAGAAAATGGGGAGGAAGAGGGATCTGAAATAAGATTGTTTAGTGGATATGAGGTAAGATTGCTAGATGAATCATATATCCACTACATCTATACAAGGCACTTTAGAAATAAGAAACAGACTTGGGGAAACTGACATGTACTTCTTCCTCAAATGCATCAAACTTCTGAAGTTGGCTTATGACAGAATCAACAAAAAGAAGGAGATAAGAAAAAAAAAGGACTCCATTGCAGTTTGGCAACATTGTTAAACTAGAAGTTGATGTGGATGGTGCTCTCCTTATTCATAGAAATGGATTGTCTACTGTATCAATTTGGGAGCCCATCTCACTAAGGAAGATGCCAATCAATGCCATTCATGATATGAGTCAAATGAAGATACATGTGCTCAACAGGGAAAGATTGACTGATGCTAAGAGTTCTCAAACATGATCAAAGCAATCTTGGACCCTTCATTCACTGATCCTTCATCAACAGCACTAGAACCAGCAGAATCTTCACAACCCAATCCACCCTCTGATCCTTGAAGTACATAGGCTGTATAATCCTTAGGGGGAGTATTGTTGGACCCTGAAAGGATCATACATGCCAATTCAAGTGGTGGATGGTTGCTCTGCTGGAATCCCTCATGTCCAAGAACAAATGCGGATCAAGACAAGTATCTGCTGAATAAGAAAAATACAAGTGTTGGTCATCCGCATTTGTCAATGCGGATGACAAGTTAATAAATGCGGATATACATTTGTTCATCCGCATTGACCAATGCGGATTACCAAAGAAATGCGGACAAGTGTTTTGTTCATCCGCATTTACCAATGCGGATGACCAATGCGGATGACCAAACTTCAATGCGGTTGAAGAAATGGTGATGAAGTCAACTCATCCGCATTTGTCAATGCGAATGATCAACAGCCAATGCTGATGAAGACTTAGACTAGCTTTAGTAAGGGTAGTTTAGTCTTTTGTAATGGCAACGTGTCTGCCTATAAATAGAATAGTATACCTCATACATGGAGTAACTTTGGTCTGTAATTTGATTTGATTCTTAGTTCCTAGAATGTTCTGTTTGCATTGAATGTTCTTGTAATCAATCAATCAAAGTATTCAATATATACAAACATATTTATGAGTATCATGTGTATTCAATGTTCATTGATTGTCTGATTCCGCCTCTCAATCTTTGACTCAATCACTATATTCGGTCCCTATTGATTCACATCAACTGAGATTATCTTCTCAAATCTTATCCAGTCAATACACTATTCATCCGGGCTGCTACGAAGATGTACCAAGACATGATAAAAGATATTGGTGGCACGGGTATGACACTGAATGTAGCGGATATTTGAGTAAGTGCCTTATGCTTACAAGTGAGGCCAGCATCAGAAGCTGTATGGGAAGATCCACCATTGGATATACTGGAGTGAAGTAGGAGCATATCCCATGGACTTTGTTACGAAGCTACTGCGTGACCGCGAAAGGGTATGATGTTATATGGTTATTTGATCATCTGACGAAGAGTGCTCACTTCCTACCAATCCACGAGACATATTCATCCGGAGGTTTCGCGAATCTGTTCATCAAGGAGATTGTAACTCGTCATGGTGTGTATGTCTATTGTGTCTGATCGTGACACCCGGTTTTACATCTAAATTTTGGAAGAAATTCCATGATGTGATGGCAACGAGGATACATATTAGCACGGCTTATCATCCTTAGATGGATGGTCAATCACAAAGGATGATTCAGACGCAAGAAAATATGCTTCAGGCATGTGTCATCGACTTTGGAGACAGTTGGGATGACCACTTACAGTTAGTTGAATTCTCATATAACAATAGTTATCATGCCAGCATTTATATGCCCCCTATAAGATGCTATATGGTAGGAGATGTAGGACACCCGCCTATTGGGGTGATATTGGTCAGAAGGAGTTGGGGAGTATTGAGATGATCAAGGTTATGACTGAGAAGCTTGAAAGAATCATAGCCTTCATGAAGGCAGCCAAAGATAGGTAGAAGTCGTATGCTGATTAGAGGCGTAGACCAATTGAGTTCCAGGTGGGTGATAGAGTTATGTTGAAAGTCTCACCTCGAAAGAGTCTCATTCGGTTCAGAAAGCGGAGTAAGTTAAGCCCAAGGTACATAGGGTCTTTCCAAATCATTGCTCGAGTAGGAGAGGCTGCCTATAGATTGGAGCTACCAGATGAGTTAAGTAGAACTCACCCGACATTCCATGTATCACATCTGGGGAAGTGTTTGGCAAACGAGGATATAATTGTACCGCTAGAAGATATCGAAGAAGATGAACGGCTCAATTATGTGGAGCAACCGGTGGCGATCATTGATCGTAGGAGAAACGATTAAAAAATAAAGTAGTTCCTCTTGTGCATGTACAGTGGAAGCACAGGAAAGGATCTGAATCTACGTGGGAGACTGAAAAAGAGATGAGGCAGCATTACCAACATTTGTTTAAGGAATAACAGGTTTCGGGGATGAAACCTATATAAGGGGGTGGACTTGTAACACTCGGTTATTTTTAAAAGTTATGAAAGAAAGAATAAAAGTGAAGAAAAGAAAGAAAGGCTATAAAACCCAAGTTGAGGGGTTAAAAGTGTCAAAAGAACAAAATGTTGGAAAAAGTGGGTGTAAAAGCTGATGGCCACTCATGATGATATTTTCACCTTTCTGCAATCGGGATATTAGAGAGAGAAAGAGGTGAAGCTGAAAACTTTTGGATTTTTAAAGAACAAGAAGAAAAAATCAAATTCAAGGTAAGAATTTATGGTTTTGTGAGGTTCTTAACTGGCCTTTTCCTCGGTTGTATGCTTATGTGTGTTGGGTGTTTATTTGTGTGTGTTTTGGTGGGTTTTAGGTGTTGAATTTGTAGCAAACGGGTTTTGAAGGAAGTTGTACCCAAGAGCTGCTAAGGTGAGTTTTAGAAACCCCTTTTTACTTGTTTTAAATTGATTTAGGGATGAAAATGCATGTATGAACATTTTTATAAAAATGGGTTTCCACCTGTATGTTTACGTGTGTCTGATGTGTGGGTTTTGATTTGGGCGATATATGTTGTGATGATGCTATGATTCTTGTTTGATGCTCAGAATGTAAGTTTCAATCCTAAAACATGTGAGTTGATGGTTGGGTACTGAAACATGTTGTTAGTGTGAATTAGACTGCCCATGCGCCTAATAGTGGTGCATGCGCCCAACAGAATAAACTACCTAACTGTTCCCATGTAACCAAAGTTCATGTGCCCAAATAGTTCCCATGTGCCTAGGAATAGGCTAAATTTGACTAAGTCTCTAGACGCCTAGGAAGCCCATGCGCCCAGGCACTCTACATAGTGCCCATCCGCCTAGAAATGTGCCCAAACACCTAAGTGTTGGCCATGCGCCCCAATAGTGCCCATGCGCCTGAAAGTTCCCCATGTGCCTAAGTGTTCCCCGTAAGCCTGAAAGGCCATGCGCCTGGATAGTGCCCATGCGCCTAAGACTAAGAATATTTTCTGAATTTTTGGGGAAAAAGAGGAATGTAGGCTTTGACTTAGGATGTTCCTGGGGGTTAAGTAAGTTGACTTTTGATGATAAATGAGTATGTTATGTCATGTATGATGGTGCCTTGTAAGGTGATGTTTTGTATGTTTATGTTTATGTTCCTTATTATGTACGTTTATTTTCCATGGCTTTACGTTGAATGTTTATGAATGAAATGGAAAGTATTATGTAACGTAAAGTGGAAGATAATGAAAAGAGGAACGTAATGAAAGAATGCATGCATTAATGAATGAAAGATAAGTAAGAAAGTCTTGCAAGCAAAGTATGGAGGTTCACACCTAATGAACGGTGTTAGCTCAACTGTGTGCGGGTTAGCTACCCCGGAAGGATGCACACCGAGGTCTAATCCTTGTGATTGACCATACGTATGGGATCCTTGCCGCTTGCCCCATGTACTAGAGTCAGCTTCGTGCACAATGTTTGAGGCCTTTGATAGACCTCAGGCCCAGTAACCAGCTCCGTGCACAATGTTCAGGGTGTAGCATATGGTATTGGTCTGGAATGAAAGAGAAAAATTAGTGATGAGTGTACTTGCCCTAGTTACTGGAGTCAGCTTCACGCATATGCTCAAGGTCTTTGATAGACCTCAGGCCCAGTAACCAGCTTCATGCACTATGTTCAGGGTACAGTACATGTCATCGGAAGTAATGCTGTACAAAAGATATATAAGGAAGATTATGAATGAAAATGAATGATAATGATAATGTATGATGAATGAACGAAAGTTAACGAACGAATGATGAAGATAATAATGATATTATCAATGTGTACGTATGATGCTTGATCGCGTAAGAATGTAAAGAATGGTTTTAAACGAAAGTAAGGTATACTTTATTTTAAAAGTAAAACTCACTCAGCAACACTGACTTTTATGTGTTCCCAGTTGGCAGATAATGGTTCCTGAGGATGGCACGGGACGGCTACTTGGCTCATTTTGGATGGCATTGATTTTGTATAATGTTTTTGTGATGTAATGCAACAAGTTATTTTGTAATCTATCAACGATCTATTATTTTGAAAAAGCAATTATAATGAAATGAAATGGTTGTTCTAAATGTTTCCGTTGCAATGTTTTATTAAAGTTAATGTAAATACATGTTTTATGTGTGATGATTGACTAGCTGTGAGCGTCCCGGAAATGGGGCCTTACAATTATAAACTTGTAATTTTAATCTTGGTCAAGGATTGATTGTAGTTATATGTGTTCTTTAAAATTGCATAATTCATAACCATTGACATGAATTGATACTCGTAAATCTTATATATATATAAGGAAGGGTTCAAATGAGAACCACCTTTTTTTCTGAGAACTTTAATAACCAATCTCAGCCACTCACTTTTTATCACATGTCATTTCCCTTTTTTTTAAATGTTAAAACTTTTTTTCACTACATCATTTTTCAAAAAAATTTCACCATGAAATTTAGTATTTTATCTTTCCAACGCCTACCATATTGATAATTTTTTCTAAAAAAATCGTATATTCGTTGTTACATATGTGTAAATCTGGTTATACACATGTGTAGTACATGATTTACACATGTGTAAATCCGATATTACACATGTGTAAAATGAATTTCGTTAAAAAAACGAGATTTTTTTATTTTTCATAATTTTTTTATTTTTTTCTGAAAGAGGGAAAGTAGGGGAACATTTTTTTTTTTTAATTTTTATGTTCTTTTTTGATTTATAAATTTTTTAAATATGTTTTTATTAATTATAATTTTGCTATTGAGAACTAGTGGTTGAGATTGGTTTCTATAAATCTCACAAAAAAAGCTAGTTCTCATTTGATCCCTCCCATATATATATATATATATATATATATATATATATAATATATATATATATATATATTATATATATATATATTATATATATATATATATATATATATATATATATATATTATATATATATATATATATATATATATATATATATTATATATATATATATATATAATATATATTATATATATATATATTATATATATATATGTATGTATGTATATATATATGTATGTATGTATGTATATATATATGTATGTATGTATGTATATATGTATGTATGTATGTATATATTATGTATGTATATATATGTATGTGTATATATATATATATAATGTGTGTGTATGTATGTATGTACACTTAACCCATAGAAACTCACTAACTTTCAAAGTTGACCTTTCATTTTTAACATGTTTCAGGATTGCTACTTGAAGAAATTCTTTTGCTCATACAAGACTTGGACTTAGTTAAATATATATCCTATGTTGTTGTTCAAATCTTTGTTGTATTGTAATGACTTAATTGTCTAGTTTTATTCAATGAAAAATGGCGTTTAATAATATTTTAACTTATTAAATTCCATGAGCTCTGAACAATCGTTTCAAATTCGTCCGCCTCGATGATTACGTCGTCGCCCGGGGTGTGATAGTCAGATCTTACAATGAAGAGCCTAAAATGATCTGATACCAATTGCAAGACCAGTGAAGGGGGTCAATGCAACAGTTTCACAATCTTAAGAGAAAGTTAGAATATTTAGCAGATTAAACAGGTAACCAGCTTAAGGTGAAATAAAGAACACATGTAAAGAGTAAAACAAGAAAAGGAACAAGAAACACAATAATATGGTTTTCAAAAATGATGTATATTACTCTCAAGTTCTTAAAAAGTGTTACAAAGCTTAAAGTCAAATGATAGGTACTTGTGATACTTTATACTACATCCTACAGCTGGTCATACTTTGAAGGCTAGTTGAAAACACTAATCTAGACAACAAGATCAATGTAAAGTTAAAAGACTAATTGACTCTTGAGTAGTGACTATTACATGCCATAGCTCATATCCTTATCTAATACGAAAAAGATAAAAGTACAAAATGTAAGGATTCCAACAAGTCTGGTGTAGTCAAAACATTCAAAGCATCCAAAGTCTCTCTGCATGCATGCACTGAAGTACTAAGTAGAAATGCTTCGGAAGTTTTACACCTCTCATAAGAAATATTCTAAGTATAAACTCTTCTGAAGCCAAGACCAATATCTTCCGAAGCCACATATGAAGTCTTCTGAAGCTTCAAAGACAAAGTCTTCCAAAGCCAAGTTTGTGAAGACAGATTTCTTCTGAAAACTTTTATGTACATGCTATTATCTGATGTACTTTTCCATAAAGCTGGACCACCTTTCTGCTGCAACTCTATTTGACTCGTCAACTTTCACAGTTGGTGAAAAGGTCCATGCTTTTGAAAAATTGTACATGAGATCTTGAGTTTGAGCTTTCTATTTTATGTACTTTATCCGTTTTGTAATATATTAGGATGTGAGCTATGGCATGCCATAGTCACAAGTCAAAAGGCAATCAGCCTTTTGACTCTACATTTGATTTTGTTGTCTGGTGTATGTATCCAGCTGACTTTCAAAGTATGACCGGCTGTACGATGTAGTATATGTATCTCAAGTACTTGTAACTTTTCATTATGCTTGTAACACTTTGTATTAGAACTTGAGAAACAATATACTGCATTCTTGAAACTAAAATACTTTTGTTGCTATCTTGTTTTGTCTCTCTTTTACTTGTGTTCTTAGCATCTCTTATAATAGTTAACCAGTTCCCTATTTGATTTGTTAAGTGTTCTAAAGAACTCTCCTCATTTGTGTTGTTGTGTTGTAAAGTGTATCACCCCTTCTAACGGTCCTGCATTTGGTATCAGAGCATGAAAAGCTCTTGATATAAGATCTCACCATCTTAAGATCCCTCACACACACAAAATACTTAACAATTCAAATGGAAGCTATCACCAAGGCTGATATGGAAACTAGAACTATGACAAAGTCTCCATTGATCACTCCTGAACACTTTAATACTTGGTGTCAAAGAATGAAGGCTTTATCAAGTCTCAAGACTCCAAGATATGGGACTCTATTGTTGAAGGACCTTACATACCAAGAACCTCATTTGCTACTAGTGGTGGTATGATTCCAAAGGTTATGGCTGATTTCTCTGATGAAGATAGGAAGAGAATAAAGATTAATTAAAAAGCCATGACATCCCTTCAAATTTCTCTTCCAAACTCCATCTACAAAGGCTTCAAGAAGTGCAAGACTGCAAAGACTTTGAAAAGCTGATGAAAGAAAAGTTTGAAATGAGTGCCATGGGGAAACTCAATTTCATTCTAGGAATTCAAGTGAAGCAAGTTGACAATGTCATCTTCATAAATTAGTCTAAGTATGTTCATGGCATACTTAAAAGATTCAACATGACTGATTATAAGGTTGCTAAGACACCCATAGCCAAAAACCACTCCCTTGGACCTGATCTTGAGGGGAGTGTGTTGATGAGCATCTCTTCAGGGCAATGATTGGGTCTCTTATGTACCTCATAGCTAGCAGGTTGATATCATGTTTGCTACTTGCATCTGTGCAAGATATCCAGCCAACCCCAAGATGTCACACATACTCACTATCAAAAGAATTCTAAGATATCTCAAAGGTGCTCCATCACTTGGCCTTGGTATCCAAAGAACTCTGACTTTAATCTATATGCTTATACAAAATAGTGGACTATGGGTTCAACATGACTGCAAAGTCTACATCAGGGGGATGTCAATTTCTTGTGGAAGGATAGTCTCCTCGCAATGTAAGAAACAATCTATGTATCTGAATCAGTTGTTGAGGCTGATACATTGCTGCTGCAAGCTGCGGTTGCTTAAGTACTTTGGATTCAAAATCAGATGCTGGACTATGGATTCAACTTCAAGGAGACTCCAATCACATAGACAACAATAGTGCTATCTCAATCATAGAAAATCCGATGCAACACTCAAAGATAAAGCACATCAATATCAGGTATCATTTGATTAGAGATAACTTTGAAAAAGGATTAATCAAACTAGTCAAGGTTAACACAAATGAACAATATGCTGATCTATTCACCAAAACTTTTGATGAACATAGATTTAAATATCTTATATCAGCTATTGGGATGATTAACTTTTAATACCTTTTCTTAAAACTTAATCATATTACTTCTAAAAATGTGTGTCCTAAGTTGTCTATTCTATCACCTTCATAAGCCCTTTGTTCTCTTTGGAAGTAAAATCTTTTGAAAAAACCAAAACAAAAAAAAAAAGACATTCCTTAGATTTTTTAAAATCTTAATCTTTTTATCCTTCGAAAGATTTAAAATTACCTTTAGACGAAACTTATGTCTTAGAAAACAAATATCTACTTAAGTACTTTTACCTTCGGAAGAAATTTCTTAAATATCTTACGAAGCTTAAAATCAACTTAACTACTTGTATGTTTTATAAGAACAAATTTTCTTCCAAAAGCAATTTCTATTTGGAAGTTTTTATTCAAATAAAATATATACTCTGAGTTCTAAATCTCTTCCGAAGCAAAATTCTCAAAATCTTTATAATATCTTCCGAAGTCAATTTGCCTTCGCAAGCTTTTCTTCAAGAACTTCTGAAGCAAAATAACCTTCGGAAGATTTCTCAACTTTCAAGAAAACTACTTTTTGGCAAAAGCAAATACTTTTTCAGAGGTGGGACGACTTCTGGATTTCAAGTTCATGTTTGTCCATTTGATCGTGTTACAGTACAAAGAATTGAAGAATCATTCAATATCAAACACACAAACTAAACAAAATGAACAATGAAGATTGAAAACAATAATAACTCATTAAATATAAGACAATGAAGAACATAAATTCAATAACATCAAAGCACAATATATTTTTAGTGAATTCCTGCTTACAAGTAACTTGGAACAAGGATAACGATAGGGTTTTTTACAAGATTACCTACATGGTAAGGATCAAAAACTATATATAGCAATCTTAGTTTCGCAGACAGTTTATACTGTCAGTGAAACTGTTCTGCCGACTGTTCTGCCGAAACTGTAGTTTCGCCCGGCAGAAACAGTAGTTTCATCGAGCGAACTAATCAACTGACTGTGAGCGAACTACAGTTTCGCTCATAGTTTCACTGGACTACAAACTAATAAATCTATTACATACAAAGGAAACTAACAAAAGACCTATTACAAGCAAAAGTAAAATTCTAATCAAGGTGAGTCCACCCTATACATGATCTTCAATCTCCCCCTAGGTTGGAACTCACCACTTCACTCGTCTTGATGTATCTTGTCAGCTCCAGTTTCCTCCGTTGCCTTTGATTTGTCTTCAACCCTCCTGCAACAACTTCCTTAGGACTTCAGCAAATGATACTCCATGGTCTTTTCCTGCTTCACGAGGCCCTTCAGGATGAACACTGCTTGTCCAAACGCACTTGTTAGATCTAGTATATCCTGTTTTCAGATCATCTTGAGCCTTCGCTCTGCAAGCCTTTCACTCTGCTCTCACTCCTCTAATCTTATTTGCCACTCATAAACAGACTGGCCTCTTTCCTTGTCTCTTCTCCCGCCCTAGCCTTGCTATGATTCTCACATAAACCAGCAAATCATCATCACAAAAACTGAAAAGCTCCATAGGATCAATACTTTGAATTATTTACCATTCTTAACTCTATCACTACCTCCCCCGTGTTATTATCAAAGAACCACTTCTCATATCTGTAACTATTGGGAAATAGATCTACTAACTCAGTCTATTCATAGTCTTTGGTGGTTTTACCCTTAGTAAAATTTTTCCTTTTCCAGTTTCCCCATCTTTTCTTTCTTTGATCGTTTCGTCTCAGCCTTCCTGTATCCAAAAGACTCAATTTGTCATTAAGGCCATTCTTAATCCTTTCTCCAAAGTGAGGCTCATTCACTAAGATTTTGCATTCAGTAATGGCAAGAAGCGCCAACCTCTTCAGTCCCCATTTAAGAAGGTTTAATGCCTTCCTCTTATGCCTGTAGCTATTCACCCCTCTCCTCTTAATCCTGAACATCTTGAGGCCGGTTATCACACCAACTAATAATCCTCTTATCATCCTCCTTTTTAACTCACCCTTCCAGTGTTAGAAAAGGGGAGTTAATTTCTTCACAGGTTCCTTCACTTTAAACAACATTTCATCTTTATCCATCTCAAAAACATTGACAGGATCAGTGATCACAAGTTTGATGTATCAGAATACAAAGCAGCGGAATACAAACAGAATTAGACAAATTGTAGCAAGCAATCGATACTTGTAAGCATTAAGATCGCATACGGTTATAGGGAGAGAATATGTATTTCTGATTTCTAGGAATGTTTATAGATGTAGAATATTTCTAATCAATCAATCATCATTCCATTCATTACTCATTCCACACAATTGTTACAATAGGTTGTCACTCCTTATATAGAGTGCAACAGTCACTGCTGTTATCACGGAAAGTGACAACTGGCAGATCCAATACAAAAATAACTAATTCTTAACAAACTACTGAAATGTTCACAACTACTGAGAACATATCAGCGTGTTAAGTACAAAATATAAAACTACTGAAACTACAACGACTGAAGAACAAGCTCTTCAGTCGTTTTACAAAACTACTGAAACAAAAATATAAAACTACTGATATCACAACTACTGAAGAAGTACTCTTCAGCAGTTGTGACAAACTACTGAGGCTTCAGTACTTGATCTTCAGACTTTGACCTTCAGGTGTTTCATCAGCTGATGACTTCAGTAGATATCATCAGCTGATGTCTTCAGTCTTTGTCTTCAGACTTTGTACATCAGTTGTTGATCTTCAGCACTTGTGAACTCTTCAGCTGTTGTACTTCAGTACTTTGGTCTTTCAGCTTCAGCACTTGTGTTCTTCAGCTGTTGTACTTCAGCACTTTGGTTCTTCAGCTGTTAAGGTCTTCAGCACTTGATCTTCAGCTGTTGAAGTCTTCAGCACTTGTCAAACTACTGATGAGGCTTTCAGCAGTTGTTGTGATACCGTGTGGGACTTAGAGGTTTTCTGATCTTGGCTCATTGGTTCTTTTGGTCCAACAAACTCCCCCTGAACCAATGCAGCCAAAACCTCTAACTTATTTATACTCCCACTTATTGATGGCAAAATGTTGGTCTTTTTCCTTCTTGATCAGTAGAGAAGATGACCCATGTAAGCTCCGGCCTGGGAAGAAATCTCAAATATTTGTTTGGCAGAGTATGAATGGGAACTCTGTTTTGGGAACTGGACACAGAGTTGTTATCCCATTCATGAGATTTACTTCCCCATAATGAGTCTGTATGACTCACGAACATAGGCCTCAAGGAGAACAACTTGTTCCTCCTGAGAGAGTTCTTCTGCTCCTCCTTCGAAGAAGAACTCTGGACCATAGTACTCTGATAAGTACTTCATGGTCCTGCCATTTTCAGCTCCACCGTAGTTACCTCCTCCCTATATACAAATTCATCAGGATGGTTGCCTTCAAGGAGTAACTGGAGCTCATTCTTTTGGATGTCTTCAAGCTTTTATATAACAACCCCTTCTTAATCATCTTGTTTTCTAGTAAGGCTTGAGGTGTCTTCTTTGCTTGGTGAGCTTTCTTGAATTCATCAATGATTTCCAAGGTGAGACTACAACGGCCAACATGATGGTAGATTCTATTGTTTTTCGTACCTGGCCGTTGTATCTGTGTGGGATAGTTCTTTTATGGATTCTAGAACTCACCCTGGGGTCTGGCCATACTCTCACTCTCTCCTTCTGATACTGAAAGGTGTGCCTGAGAGTGTACAGCCTTTGAGCATGCCCTTTCATGGCTTGAATAGATGATGACTGAGGAAATTCCTTGTCAACCATCTTCAACAGTTGCTCATCGTGCTGTTTCTGCTGTTCTTCTTCTTCTATCTTGACTCTGACCATTTCCCTTGAGAGTCAGGTGTGATCATGGGTTGACTTCGGGTTTTGGTAGCTTCAGAACAGCAGAGAGTGGCAGACTATCATCTTCATCCTCTTCTTCTTCTTCTTCTTCCATCCTCAGCACCCTTCTCCTCCTTCGGGTACATCACTGGATGATGGTTGGGTTGGTGAGGAATTGGTTTTGAAGAATGAGGATGTTTGGATTTTGGCTTAGAGGTTGGTTGGGAGATTTGAGGGATAGGATCTGTTTGAGTGGGTGGAAGGGAAGGTTGATCTAGTCCCTTGTAGTTAGCTTCGCCTTTGTGAGTTTAGCCATCTCTAACCTTTTACCAGCCCCAGCCTCATCAAGGCTTCCACAATAATCCCTTTGTTGATTGCTCAGACAGACAGATTCTGGTGGCTATAGCCAGAATGCTGTCCCTGGTCCATGCGCGGATCTCCATTAATGATCTTCCCAAGTATTTTGCAATAAAGCGGATCATTATTTCCAACCTCTCTTTCTCAAGAGCATCATACCCTGCCCATCGGGTTTGTATCTCTTGTACTTCTAACCTTCTGATCTCACTATCCAGTGTGGCTGTGTCAAACCCCTGCCTGAAGAGTTGTTCAATTATTTATCCATGGAGCGGCTGTGTGTGGTGTCAGCTTCTTTGACCAGCTCCTCCAAGGATTTGTCTTCAGCAGTGTGATCATCAGCACTTCTCTTTCGCTTGTACGTGAGCAGAGGTTGCTTTTCTTTTTCCTCCTCTTGGCTTGCTTCTCTTCCTTTTCCTCGATCTTTTCCTCTTCTTTCTTTCACTGCAGTACTCTCCCCCTTTTTGGTTGCATTGGAGGAAGGGGTTTGTACCGCAGAAAGAGTCTTTTGGACAGCAGCATCAACCAGGGCTGTAATGTGGAGGAAAGCCTCTCATCAAGGGCTTTGATCACTATATCAGTGATTATTGGGGTGATGAGAGGAAGGGAATTTTGGAGTACAGCACCTATTTGCTCAGGAGGGTTCTGTTCCTGAGAAGTAGGGCCTGAAGCAGAGGCAGGTGGTTGATTTTGGGGTGGCTCTGTGTTTGGGAAACCTTCAAGGGAAGGTGCCATCTGTGGGTGTATGTGTGGCAGATGGACTTGCATCCTGAGACATCTTGGCCAGCAGCTCTTTGAGTCTGCTAACCTCATCCTCTAGAATGGGTGTTGAGCAACTACATCATAGAAGAAGCTCAGGTCATCATCATTGATACTGAATCACCTGACCTCCTGCTTAGAGCAGGATTTACATGCACTGGGTGTAGACCAGTTGGTGCATGTGCCCCTTGTGCTTGGTACTGGGGACTTCCAGCCTCAGGACAATGTCCATCATCAGCTGTTGCCTCTAGGGAGGTCTTAGCAATGTTACCAGCCTCACTCTGGTCATGTGCTGAGTCAGAGGAGGTGGCAGCCTCACTAGATATTCTAAGCTCCTTGTCTACACCAGGAGATAGAATTGGGAAACCCTGTGCTGTGGGTTCTCAGGTGCACTGTGTTCCTCCCCCTCAATTGTAGAGGTATTCCCAGTAGTAAGTGGTTTCTGGGGAGGGGGTGAGGAGTGCAATTGAGTCAGCACTTGTGCAACTATTAAAGTTGGGCTGAGGGGCGGTGTTTGGGGTAAGGGTAGAAGCAGTGTGCACCTGGGGTGGATGGTGCTCTTCAATGGCAATCTCCTCAAGTGAGTAAGATCCCAGATAAGTAGGTGCCCCTTGGGTTGCTGCAGGCTCCTGTTGAGAGGAAGCCTGAGCGGCTGTGGCTGGAGAGTCATTGTATCCACTAGGGGGTTTGGACTAGTGGATATATCCTGCGTTTGTGTTGCAGGGGCATCCTCAGGGGACTCAATTCCCTGAGTAGCCATTTTGGGTTTCTTTTTGGTGGGTTGGTGGGGACATTGGATTTGGAGGTGGTGGCTGTGGGTTCCAGCTGCGTGGGTTTTCGCAGCTTGGCAGCCATTTGAGTGTCCGGTCAGAGTTGTGCCGGGAGTATACTTCTGGCAGAACAGCCGTAGCAGGGACTCCCAAGCCAACAAGTCCCTCAGCATTAAGCTGGTCTATAATAATGGCCATTATGAACCGTGGATAGAGTATCCAACGGTTGGCAGTTAGTTTTTGAGCCATATCTTTGAGCTCTGAAAATATTAATTCTGAAAAGTTTAGTGGTTGTTGCTCAAGATAGAATACATTACCTGCTGCCATTTGGTGGACATTTGATCCCAAGACGACGTCTTAGGGCCCAACATACATTGACCATGTGAAAATCAGGCGCTCAGCGTCATTAAAGTGTTTCTTCATGATGGTGGTGGCACTGAGATCACCTTGATATCCATGCTGAGCAAATGATAGATCTATGGTGCCCTTCGGATATCCAGCAGGAGAAGTAGCATCACTCAGTTGAAGAATTTTACGGATTGTTGCAGGAGTAATGACTACTTCTTTGTTGTTGACGACTGACCGGAGGAGGTGGTTGTGCTCTCCTCAGTTGTAACAGTAACGTTCATCCAAAATTGGTTCAAGGATTCGGCATGTAAGACGGGGTTCAGAAGAATGCCTTGTTGTATTGGGACTGAACCATAAGATCGATAGCAGTATCGAACTTAGTCCAGATCGGCGATTTTGTGAGGTAGGCAACACAGTTGTGTCGCGGTTTAATTTGCATAGACGCCATGGAGAGAAGAAGTTTTGGAGAGGAACGTTAGGTTTGAAGAAGATGAAGCATGAGAGCTCAGGTTAGGGGTATTTATAGGGTACGGGTAAGGAAACGACTGAAGGATGTGGTGTTAGTCATCAGTAGTTTTAAACGACCGTTGACATGGTATTATCCTTTCAGACGTTGAAACAGCTGAAGTCGTGGTGTTAGGCATCAGTAGTTTAGAAAACTACTGAAGACCGTGGTTTTGACTTCAGATGATTGAAACAACTGAGGACATGGTGTTTGTCATCAGTAGTTATGAAACTACTGAAGACAGTGGTTTTGTCATCAGCTGTTGTAAACAACTGAAGACTTGGTATTAGTCATCAGTAGTTATAAAACTACTGAAGACGTGGTTTTGCTTCAGTTGTTTAAAATGAAACAGCAGTTGTACAAACGACTGAAGAGAAAGTTCTCTTCAGCTGTTTTCGTCAATTCTTAGCTTTTCAGCTGTTTCAAACTGTCCTCAACACATTCATCAGTCTTTATGGCTGATTTCAGTTGTTTCATAGGACATCAGTACTTATCTGTTTTTACTGATTGCAGTAGTTATGACTGCATCAGTAGTTGTAACTACATCAGTAGTTTAGAACAGATGAAGTACTTCAGTACTTGTGAGACATTTAGCCTTCAGTAGTTATAAAACTACTGAGGTTAAAAGAGCTCATCAGTACTTATATGTGACATAGGTACTCATGATCATCAGTATGAATTACTGAGATCATCAGTAGTTGTCACCTATTCTAGCTGCAGCATACCAAGCCTTAACACCAGGTTTTGGAAAGTTGAACTATCCAAAGGCTTAGTAAAAATGTCTGCAAGCTCATCAGCACTAGGCACAAACTTAGGATCAATCAGACCTTTTTCAAAACAATCCTTATAAAATGATGTCTGATCTCTATATGTTTGGTCCTAGAGTGCTGGACTGGATTTTTGACAATGCAAAGAGCTGAAGCACTATCCATTAACAATGGAGTCTTAGTCTCTGTAATGCCATAATCCAAAAGTTGGTTTTGAAGCCAGAGTACCTGAGATGTACAGCTTGCAGCAGCAATGTACTCTGCTTCAGCAGTGGATGTAGCAACTGAGGTCTGTTTCTTGCTCTGCCAAGAAATCAAGCAGTTGCCTAGGAATTGACATCCACCAGAAGTTGATTTCCTGGTCAACTTACACCCTGCATAGTCACTGTCAGAAAAAGCAACTAATTTACCAGAATGTCCGGTAGAATACCATAAACCTAGAGATGGAGTGCCTTGCAGATATCTAAAGATCCTCTTGACTGCAATCAGATGAGACTCTTTAGGTGCAGCCTGAAATCTAGCACAAACACATGTAGCAAACATAATATCTGGTCTAGAAGCTGTTAAATACATCAAGGACCCAATCATACATCTGTAAAGTGTTTCATCAACCACTTTACCTTTCTGATCTGAGTCCAGTTGTGTGGTGCTGCTCATGGAGTAGAACAGGGCTTACAGTTTTGTAAATCAAACTTTTGCAAAAGATCTTTTGTATATTTGGATTGATGAATAAAAATTCCATCAGCCTTTTGTTTGATTTGCAACCCCAGAAAGAACTGTAATTCTCCCATGGCACTCATTTCAAACTTCTGTTGCATCAACTTTGTAAAGGCATCACACAACTTTGGATCAGAGGATGCAAAAATGATATCATCTACATAAATTTGAACAAGTAGATTATGCTGCCCAGCTTTCTTAATGAATAAAGTCTTGTCTATGGAGCCTCTAGTGAAATTGTTTTCCAGAAGAAAGTTTGATAATGTCTCATACCAGGCTCTGGGAGCTTGTTTTAACCCATAAAGAGCTTTATCAAGCTTATACACCCAATTAGGATGTTTATTGTCCTCAAAGCCTGGAGGTTGACATACATAAACCTCTTCTTTAACTTTTCCATACAAAAATGCACTTTTGACATCCATTTGAAAGACTTTAAGTTTTGATAAGCAGCATAAGCTAAAAACAATCGAATTGCTTCCAGTCTGGCTACAGGGGCAAAGGTTTCATCATAATCAATACCTTCTTCTTGTGCAAACCCCTGAACAACCAGTCTGGCCTTGTTCTTAACAATAAGCCCATTTTCATCAGTTTTGTTCCTAAACACCCATTTAGTGCCTATTGCACACTTACCTGGAGGTAGAGGAACCAGTTCCCACACTTGCTGTTTCTTGAACTGAAGAAGCTCAAGCTGCATGGCATCAACCCATCCATTGTCCTTTAAAGCAATGTGATAATTCTTTGGCTCTTGCTGACTGATGAAGAGAGCATAGAAGCAGAAATTTGACAATTGACTTCTTGTTGATACTCCAGCAGTGATATCACCAATGATTTGAGACATAGGGTGATTCTTCAGATCTTGATACACAATGAGATCTGTGCAAGTGTTTGTAGCCGGTTCAGCAGCAACAGATGGTGATGGTGAATCATTTCCTTGAAACCAATCAGTGGATGGTAATTCAAAGGAAGTTGAATTCGAAGAAATCTCATCAGCATTTGTTGTGGATGGTGCTACTGGCGCTACAGGAACATCAGGTCTAGTTGAGTCAGGCAGCTGATCACTAAACCTGAAGAGGTGAGTACTGCAATCATCATCATCATCAGCAGTACCACCAGGTGGTGAACTGTTGACAGGAGCAACAGCAGGAGTTTGATAAGGAACATATTGCAGTATGTCCAATCAAATAACTCCACAGGACTTTGTGGAATCTTGTCCTTTGGAGATTCATTAAACTTAACATGTAGAGTTTCTTCAACCATCTTTGTTCTGCAGTTGAAGACTCTGTATGCCTTGCAAGTAGATGAATAACCAACAAAGTATCCTGCATCCACCTTAGGATCAAATTTGTGGAGTTGATCCTTTGTGTTGAGAATAAAACAGGGACACCCAAATGCTTTGAAAAATGAAATCAGAGGAGCCAAATGATGGAGAACTTCATATGGAGTCTTCATCAACCTCTGATTTACTAAAACTCTATTTTGCACATAACAAGCTGTGTTGACAGCTTCGCCCAAAAGGTCAATGGCAAACCTGAGTCAGCCAGCATGGACCTTGCAGCTTCAATGAGGGTCCTGTTCTTTCTCTCCACTACTCCATTTTGTTCTGGAGTCCTTGGAATGCTGAACTGCCTTTTGATTCCCTTTGAAAGATAGAAGTCATCAAGTGTATGATTTCTGAACTCAGTTCCATTATCACTCCTAATACACTTGACTGGAAGGGAATACTGCTTCTCAATGTACAGCACAAAGTGGATAATCTTCTGAGCAGCCTCATCCTTTGAATGTAGAAAGAAAGTCCATACAAATCTGGAGTAATCATCCACAATTACCAGACAGTATTTCTTCTTTGCCATGCTCATTACTCTCACAGGACCAAATAGATCCATATGCAGTAATTGCAAGCAGGCAGTGGACTTGGACACTTCAATAGGAGGAATGAGACCTTGTGCTGTTTTCCTTTTAAACAAGCAGTGCAGGTTTCATCACAGTGGAACTCCTTTATTGGTAAGCCTCTGACTAAACTATTGTGGCTAAGCTGATTCATGTTTTTGAGATTAACATGACCAAGCCTCCTGTGCCACAGTTTAGATTCTTGAAAAGAGGCTTTGGAAAATAGGCAAGGATTGCCTTTGAGATCTATCTTCTTAGAGAGATCTAAGGCATACACTCTTCCTGTCCTGTTGGCTTTCAGGAGAGTGTGATCATCCAACACCTTGTCAATCAAGTGCAAAACTTTGGATGACAGAATCCTACAGTTTTGACTTGAAAAGGGCAACATGGCCTTTATCACACATTTGACTGACACTCAAGAGGTTGTACTTGAGATTTTCCACATGATTAACATCATCAAATTTGATTTCTCCATTGGAGACAAAGCCCTTACCGATGATGTAACCCCTAGCATCATTGCCAAAAGAGACAAATCCCTTCTTTCCTTGAGAGTAGTCATGAAGAAGAGAGATGTTCCCAGTCATGTGCATAGATCCCCCACTGTCTACATACCAGATGCTACTTTGGCATGTTGAAGAACCCTGCAATAATAAACAATCAGTTAGTTTTAGAGACCCAAACCTTTTTGGTTTTGGGCCTGGTCTCATCAATAGATGGTAAACTAACATGTTTATTTGTAACAACAGCCTGAGAAGAAGAAGATGGTGTAGAAGAGGAGTCCTTGGCTTAGACCTCCTTTTCTGTGGTTTCAACATAGGAGAATCTAGTTGGTTAACTCTACCCAACAGATGTTGTACCATCATCACCCTGTGTCTGATTTTGTGATAAAGCTTTCAGCTCATCAGACACATTGCTAGTGGAGTTAGATAAGGTCCTATGTTGCACCTTCTTCTTTTGAGCACCCTCAGCTGTCACCTGTTTAACTCCTTCCTTTTGGATTTCTTTAAGGACTTAAGGGTTACAGGATTTGATGTTGCTGATACAAATGTGGTCTCAAACTCAGTTTTCATTTTTACCATTTTCTCATTAATTTCTTCTTTTGTTTGAGTTTGGAACCTCTTTTGTACCAACAATCATCTGTAAGATGATTGAACAAACCACATACTTCACATGGTTTCTTCTTCATCTTAGGTTGATCATCAACTAAAGATGGTGAAGCAACAGAAGACTTGTTCTTCAATGCTTTGGAAGCATTGGTTGCTTTCTTGACAACCTCTTTAGTAGTCTTCAAACTCTTTCTACTGCCAGTTTTCTTCTCTTCAGTACTGACAGCAGTTGAGTTTGAACTTCAGGTGTTAATCCTGCTCTCCAGTCCTTTCAGGACCTTCAGGATTAACTCCTGAGTTGATCAACTATTGATCATGTGAATGTCAGATCAGCATTTGGACCATCAACATCAGCTGATAGGTTCAAAGAGGACTTGATGCTGACTGCTACTTCTGATTGTGCTGTATCAGAAGGTAGATCACATGATGTGATGGATTGGTTATCACTCTCACCATCAGATTCTACCTCTGCTCTTGGGGTAAAATCTGTAGGTGGAGCAGTGTGATTGTAACCAATTCCAAACTTCACATTTGAAGCAGATTGCTTACTAAGAAGCATTTCAAAACCTTTGCATGATTGTACCCATCTATCACACTCGACCTGGGTAACTGCAAGGGTTTCTTTGAGATCTTTGTACTTCTCTAGAAGTACATCTTCTCTAGCCTTATCATCAATTATTTTGCAATTCAGTTTATAAACCTCATCATTTTTATCTTTGAGCACAAACTCAAACTCAGCTTTGTTTTTGGAAATTATTTGTTCTAGCTCAATGTTCTTATTAATTAAAGCTACATTTGCTTCTCTAATGGAAGCAAATGCTGCTATGCATTGTTCAGAACATAATTTGGCTTTTGCCTCAGAGGATACCTGTGATACCTGAGGTGTAGAGGCATTGGAAGATGAAGTATCAGCAGACTCCAAAGCCATAAGAGCTAGATTCCCAAAGGGACTGTCACCACCATGTTGACCAGCACCTGAGAACAGTTGATCATGACCAGACAAGTCATCTGGTAAACTGCTCCAGTCAACAACTCCTGGGGTGAAGAAGCTGTGTTGTTGAGATTGAGGTTGTTGATGAGATAGGGAAGGCTGAGGTTCTGGTAATGCATGAGGTTGTGGTGTCATAGGAACTTGAACTTGATTTGACTGTGGCATGTAATAACAAGGGTACTGATATGGCATTTGACCCTGAGGAACAAAATATGCCGAGAGATTGTTGTTGAGGATGATGACTAGATGTGACAGGATGTTGCCCTCTGTGTTGTTGACTATTGCCAGGAAAAGTCACAAAGGGTGCAGTAGAGTTAGATCCAGTTGATCTACACTCTCTTGCAAAGTGTCCAAGCCGTTGGCATTTGTGACACCTCAACTTGCTCTTGTCAAAACCAACTTTGGTTTTGCCAGAGAGTCCTGGGAATTTTCTTCCAGTTCTTTTGTAGAACTTCTGAGATCTGATATTTATCAAGGCCATTTGGCTCAAAATCCATCTCTTCTAAGTCATCATCAGCAATCCCCTTGAGATCATCCATAATGAAACATAGATTGTCATTATTACACCCAGTAAACTGACCATCAACACTTACAAATGCAGAATCAGAAGTGCTTGAAGAGAAATTAATATGCTCATCATACTGGCATTCAGATGAAGCATATTCTGACTCATGACCCACCAAGGCAGTGTTGCCTTGTATAAAGTCTTCAGTGAGCTTTCCAGATGAAGACAGCTTTCTCTTCTGTTCTATCTCTCTCTCAAAAGTGAGCAATTTCCCATGGAGTTGGGTGAGAGATAGTTTGTCCAAACTTGCACTGGAGCGTAGGACAATAGTATATGTGTCCCATCTCTCAGGCAGTGATCTGAGAAATCTGTTATTCATCTGAATATTGGTGTATTCAAGTTTGACCATTTTTAGTTCAGAGATCAAACAAGAAAACCGCTCATATTGTTGAGTCAGTGTCTCACCCTTTCTATGAGAGAATGTCTCATATTGTTGGGCAAGAATTTCTCTATTATTTGCCAAGACCTCATCTGTTCCTCCAAATTGTTCTTTCAAAGCAATCCAGAGGTCATGGGCAGTTTCATGATGCATTAGCCCAGAATAGATTTCATTGGGCAATGCCATGGCCAGAATTCCATGGGCTTTTGCATCAATCTCAAGCAACTTCTTATCCTCATCTGAGTATTGCTCCCTCCTCTTCGGAACCATTTGATTGGTTTCCGGTTATTCACCATAGGCTTGTGTGGACCATGTACCACTGATGTCCAACACCCTGCGCTGTTAACAGACAGGTGATGGAGCATACGTCTTTGCCATATGTTATACTCATTCCTAACCAGCATAGGAGGCTTGGTTGAGGAACCAGTATTGTGAGGATCATTGGAGGGAGTGGTCATTTTCAGTTCAAAAACAGTTTAGTTCAAGTTTTAAAAAGTTTTAGACAAACCACAACAAACTCAATGAGAACCAAGAAAAAGATCTCAGGATGAATGAGCAGAAATACAGAAAATTCAATCTCTATAACCGTTTCTTGCAAAAACAAAAGCTAATTCAATCAAACTGGATCTTGAATAGCAGTTTCAATGATCAATTATTAGATCGATCAATGATTAACCTGCTCTGATACCATTTGACAGGATCAGTGATCACAAGTTTGATGTATCAGAATACAAAGCAGCGGAATACAAACAAGAATTAGACAAATTGTAGCAAGCAATCGATACTTGTAAGCATTAAGATCGCATACGGTTATAGGGAGAGAATATGTATTTCTGATTTCTAGGAATGTTTATAGATGTAGAATATTTCTAATCAAATCAATCATTCATTCCATTCAATTCCTCATTCCACAATGTTACAATAGGTTGTCACTCCTTATATAGAGTGCAACAGTCACTGCTGTTATCACGGAAAGTGACAACTGGCAGATCCAATACAAAAATAACTATTCTTAACAAACTACTGAAATGTTCACAACTACTGAGAACATATCAGCATGTTAAGTACAAAATATAAAACTACTGAAACTACAACGACTGAAGAACAAGCTCTTCAGTCGTTTTACAAAACTACTGAAACATAAAATATAAAACTACTGATATCACAACTACTGAAGAAGTACTCTTCAGCAGTTGTGACAAACTACTTGAGGCTTCAGTTCAGACTTCAACTTTGCAGCGGATACATCAAGAATTAGACAAATTGTAGCAAGCATCGTCTACTGTAAGCATTCAGATCGCATACGGTTTTTATAGGGAGAAGAATTTGGTCTTTCAGCTTTCTAGCACTGTTTCTAGCTGTAAGCATATTCTAATCCAATCACTCATTCATTCCATTTAATTACTCTTCCAGCATTGTTACAATAGGTTGTCACTCCTTGTATAGAGTGAAACAGTCACTTCTGCTGTTATACGGAAAGTGACAACTGGCAGATCCAATACAAAAATAATAATTCCTTAACAACTAACTGAAATGTCACAACTACTGAGAAATATCCGCGTGTTTTAAGTACAAAATATAAAACTACTTAAACTACAACGCTGTAGAACACACTCCTCAGTCGTTTTAACAAAACTCCTGAAACATAAAATACTGTATCTACAACTACTGAGAAGTACTCTTCAAGCAGTTGTGCAAACTACTGGGCTTCAGTACTTGATCTTCATACTTTGACCTTCGTGTTTTCATCAGCTGATGAATTCAGAGATAGCAATCAGCTATGTCTTCAGTCTTTGTCTCAGACTTTGTATATCATTGTTGCTTCCAGCACTTGTGATCTTCAGCTGTTGTACTTCAGTACTTTGGTCTTTCAGCTTCAGCACTTGTGTTCTTCAGCCTTTGTACTTCAGCACTTTGGTTCTTCAGCTGTTAAGGTCTTCAGCACTTGATCTTCAAGCTGTTTAAGTCTTCAGTACTTGTCAAACTACTGATGAGGCTTTCAGAAGTTTTTGTATACCGTGTGGGACTAGAGGTTTTCTGATCTTGGCTCATTGTTTCTTTTGGTCCACAAAACATCTTCATCTAGCTCTCCTCCCTTTTTGGCTACATATGTATTGGTCCTCTCATCCACTCATAGAATTCTGGCTTAGATCATAATCTACTAGTTTTTCATCGCCTCCTCTTCATCACTAGCCTTTTTCCTTTTCTCAGCATCTCTTTCAAACGACTTCTCCCTCCACCTCTTCTCCACCAATCTTTTTCTACATCGAGTCCCTGTTTCACAAACCCAGCCTGCAGAATTTCCTCCTTTTCCCCTACCTTCATCTCATTCCTTATTTCAAACCTTCCGAACCAGCAGTTGCTGCACCAGATGTGCCCTTTCCTACCCTGGACAAAGTACCCACATTCAAGAATGGGTATTTAAAAGTATCAGTTAAATCATCTAACTCAATTGATTGTTGTTGGGCAGACCGGCAGCAGCTTTCATTAAGCAACTTCCTCAAACAACTTCTTCAGTAGTAAGTTTTGATCTACCAGCATCTTTCATTCCCTCAATCAACTCATCCTTTTGCTCTTCCTGCATCTCTTGATTATGAGTTAGTCTTTATCATGCTCAATTCATAGCCAGTGGTTGTTAAGGTTACAAATCATATCCTCATCTAAGCTTCCTCTTCTTCCTTCCTTGGTGTTTCAGTGAAAGCTTGATGTTCTGTTTAGTTTCTCCTTTCTGATTCTCCTATATCAGCTTTCTTCTTCGATCTTTTCTCCTTTTCAACCGTTATCTCTTCAGTCCTTTCATTCACGTCATCTGTCAAAATCATAATCCTTCTCTTTTTGCATTATCTTCTCTTCGCAGCATCAATCTATTGTGTTGTAGTTTCTTGAGCTCGTTTATTCTCCGACTCGTCCACCCTTCAGTATAGTTCCATCTTTCAGGTGGGTACATGTTTTCCCACAGATAGGTGATCTTCCTGCTAAAGTCATGTCGGATGGCACAACAGTCTGCAAAATTACGTGGGTTCATCTATACCAACCTTTTCACCTCTCTTTGTCTTCCACATTTGGAATTAGGTCACCAATGATCATCTCAAGAAATCTAGGATACAAGAGCCACTTATCCTTCTTCAGGGCCATCACATTCTCTGCCATACAGCAATATTAGTCTCGCAATGGTTGCATTTTCCCCTCTACAGCATAAACCCCAAGCTTTTGCCATTCTATGTTCAGCCCATCTGATCTACCTTTACGATGATCTAAACACATAATAAAACACGGGCAATGAATCTCCATTCCGTGAGAGAAAGGACATCTTGATCTCTTTTCGGGAACCACTCTTGAATGTTGCGAACACCTCAATATCTAACATAGTAACCTCTTCTCCGAAATCCTCTTCTAGCCTTAGGATCCTTGAAACTGTCTTAGCTGTAATAGTCCCTCATTCTCTAAGACTTTAGTAGTGCTCCTTTGGGTGTTCCCTCTCGTATCATACTCAGCAGATCTCCAAAAGTCTCTGATGTGTAGATCATAGATGGTAGTAGAATGAGAAATAGCATAAGCTATAGGGGATCTTTGCAGCCATCGAATACAGTCTCTAAACCCTGCTGCTTTAGGATGTGTATCATCCAGAATGGTTGTTATGACTTTAGATTAGCCATTTAAACCTGAAATACAAATGAAATATATTAGAAAAATATAAAGTAATAAATATAAAAAAAATAAAAAAGAATAAAAAATCAAAAATTAAATTAAATTCGTTGGCCGAAACTATAGTTTCGCAGGATGAGATTTAATTTCGGCAGGCGAAAGTATAGTTTCGCCAGCAAGGTCACACCAGTTTCGTCCAAACAGTAAGGTAGACTCGACAAGCCGAAACAATAGTTTCAGCATAGCGAAACTAAAAAAATAGTCAGCGAAACTGTTAAGTTCGCTTGGACAGCATAACATTAAAGTTTCGCTGAGGATTCAAGAACTTTCGTTCAGTTTTGCTGGACTATCGATAATTTCGCTGGAAGAACAGTGAAGGTACCGAAGAGTCTCGATCAAATAAACTCACTATATGATATTTTAAACAAGATTAAATGACGGTCTTGAGTTAAAAACTCACTTGCGAATATGAATCAACAAACAATCGAGATCAAAATTACTGAAACATAGAAACGCATGTAGAGTTCACGGAACAACCCTAAGAAACCTAACAGTTCGATGGTGCGAAAGTGAGAAGTTCATTTCGCAAACTAACTTAAATAGCATATAGTTTAGCAGGTAGCGAAACTATAGTTTTGCTAGACGAATCTACAATTTCGCCAAGCGAAGCTACAATTTTGCCAAGTGGAACTCAAATTGAAAATGACATCACACAGGATGAGAATGTTGAGCAAAATTGAAATTTCGTCAAGCGAAAAAATTAGCGAAAGTATAGTTTCACAATTTTTTTATAAGAATTAACATCAATAACTGAGATATAAATCGATCAGAGATCACATCCTCAAGATATA
Organism: Flaveria trinervia; assembly: GCA_025506515.1. Classification (NCBI taxonomy): domain Eukaryota; kingdom Viridiplantae; phylum Streptophyta; class Magnoliopsida; order Asterales; family Asteraceae; genus Flaveria; species Flaveria trinervia. The sequence continues at coordinate 55,064,085 of CM046444.1, read as the reverse complement.
TATTTGCACAAAGATGACTTTAATCATCGATAAGCAATGAGATCATACCGATAACTGAACTAATCACAGTCTTTGAAGGAATTTTGAAATTCTCAACATATCAATAACGATTGTTGACATGTTTTTTCCACTAAAACCCATGCCTTATCTTTTTCAACAAAAAGCTGATGATTCGTTAAGGTTCAATTAGATGTTTTAGAATGTTAGGACCCGATAATCATTTCGCAAAAACCCTCACCCAACCTCAGAATTTCTTGAATTTTGATACGATCTTTAGAACAAGGCTTGTACAGAAGTATGTAAGTGATTATCAACAGAATATAGCATTCTGTGATGAATTCATCATTTAGATGATTTAATACAACTTAGATCAAGATGGTGAGAGCTCCAGGTCTATACTCACGTATAACAAAGGAGATGACCATTTAATCATGTGCCGATAAGAGCTCCAGGTCAATACTACCGTACAGCAGAGGAGATCATCACTCCAGGTCAGTACTACCATACAACAAAGGAGATAAGCACAAGTACAAGACACATAAATACACTAGACATGATTAAAATATATGGCTTATAAGATGTGTATCATGGTATGTAAAAGATCAATTCTCAATCCAATTTTTGTCGGACTCAGTTTTCGTGCAGGCCAAAATGATTGAGTAAATCCAGACATCCTTAAGCATATATTTAATTCCATCATTTCTAATTTTAAATGCCAATCATGCACAAACGAGCATATCCAGAAGATATACAATCATTTCTCGTCATTTCAAATCAAGTTCCCATTTTTCTTTATGTAACTTATATACACTCTCCCAAAATTTAATTTTAAAAAACCCTTTATTTTTATAAAAATAAGAGAAAAGAAAAGAGGTTTAAAAAGATATTAGCCTAGCATAGAGATCAATTCATAAAAGTGAGGTTTATCAAATGTTTTTGTGAAAAGATCTATCTTTTGATTTTTAGTGTCAATGGGAATAATATCGATAAAATCCTTTTCCTGTGCATAACGAATTGCATGAATCCGTGTTTCGATGTGCTTGGTTCGAGAATGATGAATATGATTTTTAGCGATCCCGGTGGTGGCTTCGTTGTCACAAAACTACAGTGTGTGGAGAAAATTAATTCCATAGTCAATCATCTGGTGTTGTATCCAAAGAACTTGTGAACAACAACTAGAGGCAGCAATGTATTTTGCTTCCCATGTAGAGAGGGAAACAATGGTCTGTTTCTTGCTTTGCCATGAAACCAGACAATTGCCCAAGTATTGACAACCTCTAGTCACTGATTTTCTGTTTAACCTGCAACCATTAAAATCACTGTTAGAATAAGCATGTAAATCAAAATCCCACCATAAGGATACCAAAGACCTAAACGAGAGGAGCCTTTGAGATAAAGAAAAATTATCTTGATAACCTTTTCATGAGACTCTTTTGGGGCCGACTGGTATCGAGCACAATAACCTACATCAAAAGTGATGTTAGGATGACTTGCTGTAAGATACATAAGGGAACCGATCATAGTTCCGTAGAGATGAGGATCAACAGGTTTCCCGTTCTCATCAGGAGTTAGGCACGTTTGAGCAGTAAAAGGAGTCATTTCAGGAGACGTGTCATCCATCTTGAATTTCTTCAAAATTTCTTTAATATACTTCTCCTGATGAATGAGAATGCCTTCTGCCTTTTGTTCCACTTGTAATCCAAGGAAAAAGCACATTTCTCCCATCATACTCATTTCAAACCGATTACGCATCACCTCTTCAAACTCCCGACATAATTATGAATTGGTGGAGCCAAAAATAATATCATCGACATAAACTTGGACAATCAACATTTCACCATTCACTTCTCTCTTGAATAGAGTCATATCGATGGTGCCACGAGAAAAACCATTGCTTAAGAGGTATTGTGTTAGGGTCTCATACCAGATCCTAGGTGCCTGATAAAGACCATAAAGAGACTTGTCAAGCTTAAAAACTTTATCGCGAAAAGCAGGATCCTCAAAACCTGGTGGTTGACACACATATATCTCATCATCAATGTCTTCGTAAAGGAAAGCACGCTTGACATCCATCTAATAGACCTTGAACTATTTATGAGCAGCATGAGCGAGAAAATCCTTATTGCTTCAAGACGAGCGACGGGAGCAAAAACTTCAGTATAAACAATCCCGTCTGCTTGAGCAAATCCTTGCACAACACCAACTTTATTTGTTACGCACCACAACACCAGGATCATCTGGTTTGTTCTTAAAAACCCATTTCCTATCAATTAGGCATTTGTTTGGAGGCAAGTCAACCAAAGTCCATACTTTGAGTTTTCTGAATTGTTGAAGCTCCAATTGCATTGATTCCACCCAGCAAGGATCCTGGAGAGCGGCAAGCATGTTTTTCGGGATAGTTTGAGAGATAAAACAAGAGAAGAGACAAATATTAATCAACCCAGATTGACTCCATGTCCATACACCATCAGTAATAGATCCAATAATGTTATCATGAGGATGATCTTTCAAAATTTGAAATCTGTGGATAAAGGCAAGATTTTTGGAGATGTTTCACTGACAGATTGTGAATGAGTAAAAGAGGGTGAGAGAGATGGAACAGCCTGTGGTGGGACAGATGTTGGTGATGAAGGAAGAGATGTAGTAACAGGTGTCGGTGAAAGATCAAATGATGGAGAAGAAGATCCAACATCAACTGACGTGGCATCATTTGCTGAAGAGGTGGAATGGACAAAAGATAGGGTTGAGGAAATAATATTTGTTTGAACATTTGAGATGGACGCATCATCGTCGAAAACTAGAAGATTAAAAGAATTAAACACAGTATCGGAGTCAAAGAACCATGTTGGTTCAGATCGAACATCAAAAGAGTTAGATTCCTGCCAATCAACATAGAACGACTCTTGAACGATACGTGTTCTCTTGTTATATACCCGATAAGCCTTTTGAGAAGAAGAATAACCGACAAAGTAACACTCTTCAGACACGGCACCGAACTTTGTCTTTTGGGATTGAGTATTCAGGAGAGTGCATGAACAACCAAATAGTCAAAAGAAGTCAATTAAAGGTTTCCATTTATGAAAAAGTTCATAAGGAGTCTTCATTTTGTCCTTGACTATCAACACCCGGTTTAGAACGTATGAAGCACAATTTACTGCTTCAACCCAAAAGATAATGGGTTACGATGATTCTATCAACATTGTACGGGTGGCTTCAATAAGGGTGCGATTCTTTCGTTCAACTACACCATTCTGTTGAGGCGTCCTTGCAACACTAAATTGTCTCACAATTCCCTTTTGAGCACAAAACGAATCAAGAATCTGATTTTTGAATTCAATACCATTGTCACTTCTAATGGCCAGAACCTTTCTCTTGCTTATCGTCTCGATTGAAAGTATTAACTTCTACAATTCCTCAGCAACCTCTCCCTTGTGAGCAAGAAATCTCACCCATGAACATCTTGAGAAATCATCTGTAACAACAAGACAGAAGGATTCTTTAGCAATTGATTTAACACTGATTTGGCCAAACAAATTAGTATGTAACAACTCGAGTGGACAAGTTATGCTATTTTCAAGTTTGGGCTTATGTGGTTTCTTATGTTGTTTGCCCTTGGCACAAGCCATACCTTTTTCGTTCATAGAGAAATCTTTTAAAGGAAGTCCTCTAACAAGATTGTTTTTGACTAATTTGTTATTATTTAAAATTAACATGGCCCAATCAGTGATGCCATAACAGAGTATCAAATGTTGAAGCTTTTGAAAGAAGACAGGTTGCTGTAGACTTTGACTCCCTTGAGTTCATATCAAGAAGATATGTATCATGCTTTCTCGGAGCGCGCATAAGAATCAAATCTTTTGGAATATCAATCTCTGATTCTAAAAATAGACATTCATCAGATTTAAATAAGAATGGAATGTCTTTATCGTAGATTTGAGAGACACTCAAGAGATTAAACGCAAGCTCAGGGACATAGTTGACTTTCTTCAAAGTTAAAGAACCATTGGAAACTTCTCCTTGACCAATCATCTTTCCACCCTTTTTGTCACCAGCAAAAGCAACATATCCTCCATTAATAATCCGATAATTGGTCAGCAAATCTTTCAACTCTGACGTATGTCTGGAGCATCCACTATCTACATGCCATACGCTGTTTACAATCTTAGTGGATGACTCCTATGATCAAATAAAGAACAGATTAACTAGGTGAAATAAGAACCCAAGTTTAAACAATTTTAGCTTTAGAAGAAGTAGATTTCTTACAAAAGAAATTATTAACTAATTTTGTTAATTTATTTCCAAAATAAGTCCTATTTACATGACCATGAGGTAGTGTGGACAATCCTTGACAAGATGATCCTCTTGACCACACCTGAAATAGTGTGGTTTGTGTCTAGGTCTGTGATATGATGAACTAGGAGTATGATCAATGTGAATTTCCTCATCACATTCAGACACACTAGAATCAATGTCACTATATGTCTCATACATGCCATGAGGTCAGAATTTATGTGAACAAGAATTATTATTTACAAAAGTAGATGAATGTTCATCTGAAGTACAAGTAGAACTAGTACCACTTGTGTTAGCTTCAGATGAAGTTACAGTTCTTTCATTTGATAAAGTAATATTCATCAGAGTAAAAGATGGAATAGGATGAGAAAAGAATATTCATCAGAGTAAACTCCCCATCCTCCAACATAAAACACTCCCCAGAACCTCTGAACCTCAACCTACCCAAGAACCATCCAAACCATCCCCTCAGCCTTCTCAACATCTCTCTCTTGAGGAGTTCAATGTAATCAAGACCAAGCTCATCAACTGCACAACTCTGAGCGAAGTCTCATGTGATGAAGATTCTGTCAACATTACCTATGTTGATGGATCCTCTCGTGCCCCCACAAGAGATCAATTTCTTAATTTACCTAGAGGAACACTGAACCAGGCAGCTAGACTTCTAGGACTCAACTCAGATTCATTAAATGATAAAGAGAATAAACTTAGAAGGAAACTGGGGAGTCTGCTGACACCAAGAAAGAGGATAAGATTCACAGTCAGTCTCTTGTGCCTAGAAAGAAAATAGTCCAGTGGAGGTTTGATGAAACTTCTCACAACTTTGTTGTGGAAAGGGAGAATGGCGAAGTCAATAGACTTAATGCAACCTCTCTGGTACACTCCAGCAGGTTTTATATTGTTGAGTTAGCAGAAAAGCCATTCTCCAACCCCTACAACTCTAACGCTGCTGCACTCATCATAAATCATCTCAGCGGCCTTCACCTAGCTGAGCTAACTGCAAAGGCCAAGATTGAAGTAGAGTTGAGAAAGAGAAAATTTTGAAGACAAGGAAAGACCTCCTACCAAAGGCATTGCCTTTCTACAGATAGTGGAGGGTCCAGAATTAGAACCTGTAGTTAGATAGGAATATGAGTATAGTTCCCATCAACTAACTCTTTTCAGAGGGCAACAACAGAGGGTACATGTTATCCAAGGTGACAGACTGGATTTCCTGTCTACCAAGGATCTGTACAAACTTCTCAACACCACATCAGGGAAGAACAAGGAGACAGACAAATATTCACTCTCCTTGGTGCTGAAAGTTTTGAGAAGCAGAAACAAGTGAAGTTTTGGTAGCATCAGCCTAGGGGGAGTTTTTTGGATCAAGAAGAAGGCTAATGCAACCAAAACTAAGTCACTTAGATAATTTTGGCGCTGCATGCAAAGGCTTCCGAAGCTTAGCATGGAACTTCCGAAGGTTGTAGATTTCTTCCGAAGACAAAGTGAAAGATCAACTTCTAAAGATAGAAATCTACTTCCGAAGTCAAGTGTATACTTCCGAAGAAAAAGTCTTAGAAGAATAAGCTGAAGACCACTTCCGAAGTATGATGAAAAGAAGAAGTCTCCAAGCCTTGGAAGAAGCAGCCTCTTCCGAAGTATAAGTGGTTCGGAAGTACTTACTCTTTCGAAGCCATTTAACCTTCGGAAGACACTGCTATGAACCAGTGGACACAAGTATGGTCTCTGACACTCCGCTGCAGACCTCTGATACTGTATGGTGTTTTCTCAAAGAGCCATGCAGTTGACCATACTTTATTCCATTGTTTACCTTTTTATGATAGTACATGTTACCAACTTTAGTTGGTGACAAAAGATAAGTCAGGGACATGTCCTGACTACCAAATCTCATATAAGACTTTATCCGAGATACCTTAAACAATAGTCTTGTAGTGTAGGCTTTAGTTATAGGATCCCAGCTGGTATCAAAGTATATCCGGCTGTAGGTAGTATTATATATAGGTTCTCTTTGTAACTCATTCCACACTGCTTGTAAGAGTCTTGTATTATTGAGTTGAGAAGCAATATATAAAAGTACCTTGAAAATTACTTCTTGTGTTCTTTTACTACTTTCTATATTGTGATCAACTCTTACTGATTCTATCTTAACCCGAGTGTTGTTCTAGGTGAGTTTGAGAGAAAACAAAATTGCTAAGTGACTAACATCGATCCTATAATTGGTATCAGAGCTTCTCAGGCTCTTGATTGCGTGATCTAACCATCCAAATCAACCTATTTCTCACTCCTCCCTACAACCCACTCACTCAAATGGCCCTTAACAAGTCCGAGGTAGAGATGGGAACCATGACAAAGGCTCCCATCATTACTCCTGAAATTTTCCGGTCTTGGAGCAGGAGAATGGAAGGCTTCATCAGATACCAAGACAGCAAGATGTTGAACTCCATTGTCAATGGCCCGTATAAGCCAAGGTGGCATCACCTAGTGGAAACGGTGCCATGATAGGAAAGGCTGTAGTGGATTACTCTGATGAAGAAGAAAGAAGATGGACATCGACATCAATGCCATGACCATTCTCATGACTGCAATACCGAAGTCCATCATGGTGGGATTCGAGCATTGCACGACTGCCAAAGAATTGTTTGATGCACTTGCTCGATGTACTCAAGCTCCACTGACTCGAAGAAGGACTCGCTAAAGCAGCAGTTTGAGAACTTCACTCATATTGCTGGAGAGACTCTCAGCCAGCAGTACTTCAAGTACATGGATCTTATCTCTTCTCTTCAGTCTGTGAAGATCACTCCCGAACTTAGAGTTCTTACTAGAAAGTTCATGAGTGCTCTTCCAAACGTGTGGACATTCTACTGTGTCTCTATCAAGAGGACAGAGAACTTGAACACTCTCACCATGACTGAACTCTATTGAATCCTTGATGGATATTGCCTAGAGATGGAGAGTAAGAAGGGCCACCAAACAAGCAGACTCATGACTCTTCCTGCTAGCAACGCTTTAACGGTTGCTGAAGGCACATTACCCCCACAACCTCAACATACCTGACTTACCAGCAGCCATCCTGCTCTTCTGGACCATACATCACTTTTCCTGAGACTCCAAGGTCTCAATAGGCTCAAGACAACTCCTTTCAGGAAAGTTGTGCCTTTGTCTCAGGAAGTGGACACTCTGGTGATTTTCAATACTGCTTTGATGATCTTGAGTGTTTCAGTCCAGCTGATGTAGAGTACGTGGACATTGTCCAACAGATGGCTCTTTTAACTTATAGAGCGAAGAAGTTCTTTAAGAGAACTGGAAGGCATTTCCCTCAAAACCCAACTGCCAGCAAGTTTGGGTTTGACCAGACCAAGGCAAAGTGTTACAATTGTAACCAACTGGGTCACCTAGCCAGGGAATGCAAGACTCCCAAGACTAATCTGGGAACCCCACAGGCCTCCACACATCCCTCAACCTCAAATCCTGCTAAGAAGTCAACTAAAACAGCTGCAATGGCTCCAGAAGTTGACTGGAGCTTCAAGGTACAGGATGTGACTCCTGCTCAAGCTCTCATGGCCGGAATAGACGATGCCCAGGGACATCCATATGACAAGAACAACAATGTCTGGATTGTAGACAGTGGATGCTCCAGGCACATGACAGGGAACAGATCTCTCCTTCAACAGTTTCAGAACTATGATGGAGGTCCTGTCCAATTTGGAGGTGAGGCCGGAGGATATATTTCTGGCTGAGGGAGTATATCCAACGGTAAATTAAAGGTTGACAAAGTTCACTTTGTCAAACAGCTTGAACACAATTTGTTAAGTGTGTCTCAATTTTGTGATCAAAAGCACCAAATGCTTTTCACAGAACATGAGTGCATTATCCTCAAACTAGGGATGACAATTCCTCCGGAATTGGTGCTTCTTAGATCTCTCAGGAAAGGGTATATGTACAAGTTGGATATGAACAATGCTTCCCCAATGGGTGAAGTATCATGCTTTCTTTCCAAAGCTGATAGTGATGAGTCAACACTATGGCATAAACGTATTTGTCATGTAAATTTTAAGACAATGAATAAATTGGCTAAAAATAACTTGGTACATGGTTTGCCTAAAAAGGAGTTTTTCTACAAAGATAACAGTGTTGCATGCCTAAAAGGGAAACAACATAGGACATCTCACAAATCCAAATGTGTTAACTCTATCACTACTCCATTACACTTATTGCACATGGATCTTTTTGGTCCCACAATTATAATGAGGATTGGAAGGAAATCATATTGCCTTGTGATAGTTGATGATTTTACAAGATTCACATGGGTATTCTTTTTAAGAACTAAAGATGAAACTGCTGAAACACTAAAAACTTTTATTCTTAAAATAGATAATCAAATTGATCATAAGGTTAAAATCATTAGAAGTGATCAAGGGACTGAGTTTAAGATCTTCGTTCTTGACTCATTCTGTAACTCAAAAGGGATTGCCAGACAATATAGTGCTCCCAGAACTCCTAAACAAAACGGTGTTGCTGAGAGGAGGAATAGGACACTTATTGAGGCTGCTCGAACTATGTTAGCTGATTCAATACTACCTCTAACATTCTGGGCAGAGGCAGACAGCACTACATGCTATGTGCAGAACAGAGTTCTTGTAGTTAAGCCCCATGGAAAAACCCCTTACGAGTTATGGAATAAGAGGCCACCGTTCATTGGCTTTCTAAGGTCCTTTGGCAGCAGGTGTACCATACTTAACACAAAAGACAATTTAGCAAAGTTTATTGAAAATTCAGATGATGCTATCTTTGTTGGGTACTCTTCTAGCTCCAAAGCTTATAGAGTATACAACATTAAGAATCAATAATTTGAGGAGTCATCCAACATAGTTGTTAATGAGCACACTCCTTGTGTTTGGGGGAATGGCCCTGATCATATCTTTGATTTAGAATTGTTTCCAAACTATTCTAAACCTTCTTGTGAGAATGTTTCAGTTAGAACAGGAGCTCAAAATGATGCTGATGTTGTTGCTGATAATCAACTGTTTGAGCTACCCAGACCTAGTCCAATTTCTCCAAGAGTTGTAATAAATGAAGTTTCCACCATTCACAGATCTGATAGCTTGACCATATCAAGGAATAGTGAAGCTTCTACAAGTGAATCACTTACTGAGCCTCAAAACTCATCAGGTGATCCACCACAACACCAGGCAGAAGGAAGTAGTGTTTTGAAGGGACAGGAAACTGTTAACACCACTTCACAGCCAACCATTGATGATGTTTCTCACTCATTCAATCAGTCCTCATTGAATGATTTTGAAATAGCAGCTGGACAGAGTGTTCTAGTTCCTGAGCAGTATATATGTCCAACCTGGATCTATCTCTACAACTAGAAGTGATTCCTAGCCTTATGATTCATAACACTCATCCTGCTAAGAACATCATAAAGGATGTCACTAAGGGTGTGAGAACAAGAGGACAAACTCATCATGAGAATGTCTGCTTGTACTTATGCTTTCTATCCCAGATGGAACCCAAGAAGGTAGAAGACGCCTTAAAAGATAGTAGCTAGCGTGAATCGATGCAAGAGGAGATGCTTTAATTCAAGAGACAGAAGGTATGGAAACTATGTCAACTACCATCTGGTCAAGTACCAATAGGCACTAAATGGGTTTTCAGACATAAGAGAGATGATAAAGGCTTGATCATCAAGAACAAAGCAAGACTTGTTGTTCAAGGATACACCCAAGAGGAAGGAATAGATTATACTGATGTCTTTGCATCTGTTGCAAGACTTGAGGCAGTTAGGATCTTCCTTGCTTACGCTGCTTCCAAGAACTTTACAGTCTACCAACTTGATGTCAAGTGTTCCTTTCTATATGGGGATATAGATAAGGAAGTGTATGTGTGCCAACCTCCAGGATTTGAAGACCTATAGCATCCTCAGTATGTGTGCAAATTGGATAAAGCTCTATATGGGCTGCACCAAGCACCTAGGCTGTGGTATGAGACTCTATCTCAGTCTCTTTTAAAGAATGGCTACACTAGAGGTACCACTGACAAGACTCTCTTCATCAGAAAGTCTGGAAAGGACATCTTACTCGTTCAAGTCTATGTTAATGACATCATATTTGGTTCTTCAAATGACCAAATGTGTAAGGACTTTGAGAGCATTATGAAGAAAAATTTGAGATGAGTTCCATGGGAAAAATAGACTTTTTTCTTGGAATTCAGGTGAAGCAAATGAAGGAAGGGTTCTTCATTAATCAATCTAAGTATGTCTCTAACATCTTAGAAAGATTTGAAATGAAGGATTGCAAGCCTGCCAAGACACCCATACCCAGAAACCATAATCTTTGTCCTGACCTTGAGGGGGAGGATACTGATCAACATCAGTATATGGCAATTATTAGTTTTCTGATGTATCTTACTGCCAGTAGACCTGATATCATGTTTGCTACTTGTATTTGTGCAAGATATCATGCTGCTCCAAAGGTGTCTCACCTAGCTGCTGTTAAAAGAATCCTCAGATACCTCAAAGGAGCACCTAAACTAGGTCTCTAGTATCCCAAAAACAAGGATTTTAATCTCTATGGATACTCTAACAGTGACTATGGTGGCTGCAATATTGACAAGAAATCAACATCAGGAGGATGTCAATTTCTTGGTGGAAGGATCATCTCATGGCAATGCAAAAAACAATCCTATGTCTCTACATCAACTGCTGAAGCTGAATACATTGATGCTGCTAGCTAATGTGCTCAACTGTTATGGATTCAGAATCAGATGCTAGACTATGTATTCGACTTTATGAGTACTCCTATCCATATTGACAACAATAGTGCTATCTTCATTACTGAAAATCCGGTGAAGCACTCCTAGACAAAGCATATTGACATCAGTACCATTTCATTAAAGATATTCATGAGAAAAATCTGATTAAACTAATCAAAGTTGACTCAAATGAACAATATGCTGATTTGTTCACCAAAGCTTTTGATGAGCAAAGATTTAAGTATCTCATAACAGCTATTGGGATGATAAACAGTGATTAAATCACCTCTTTTGAAAGCCTTTTTAATATGTAATGTCTTCTGTCAATACAATTTAAGCGCTGTTACAAAAGGTCTTTCTGAAATTTTCTAAGTGTAAATTTCTTCCGAAAAGAAATTAACCGTCGGAAGTTATTTTTATATCTTCCGAAGCATAATTTCTCAAAGGATAATTTTTCTTCTCGAAGAGCTTTTGGTTTCGGAAGAAGCAATTGATTACATATCAGATCTACTTCCGAGGTTTATATATTCTCCATTCGAAAAGCAACTCTAACCTTCGGAAGCAAAGTTTTTGCTTCGGAAGTGAGAATTGCCTTCGGAAGACAAATTACCTTCGGAAATGTTTTACATTCGGAAGAAAGATTCTACTGTGTAACGTAAATCTCTTGGGCCCCACACTGTAAAAAGCAAAGATTTTGTTAATGATGTCGGATTATTTAAATGATTTTAACCTTACCGCCACTGTCAATTCATCCACTAAACTATCACATCACCTTATCCTAACCCCAATTACCGCCTTCCCACCCTCTTTTAAATAATCTCGACTATTTAATTTCATCCTCTTACCTGCAATTTTTACTACCCTAGAAATTTCTCTCCTCTCCAACTTTACCCAAGCTCAAAATCATCCACATTCACCTTTCCCCAATGGCACTTAACCCTCAACACAACCAAGTCGCACTTCTTGATTCTTCAAGAGATGCTGACTTCTTTAAAATCATCTTCTTTCTCACCCAATCACCTTACTACACTGCTCTTACCGTTACCCCACTGTTTACTCCAACCACATGGCCGAATTTTGGGGAAATGGTCAAGCCGAAACCATAAATGCGATTCGTGTATAGAGGTGCAGCATTTGTGGACAGGAGTTGATCATAACTGAACAACTCATCAGGGAGCACCTCAAGCTTCATGATGAAGGAGCACCTACTGAATTCCCTAAGGCAGATTTGGACAGCACTTACATCCTAATGGGATACGTGGAGACATAAGCAGGTCGACAGTCTACAAATTCAACTTCTCCTACAACTGGAAGTTCCACCTGCATGTTGTCCTTCACTGCTTGTCCAACAAGTCCGGGGATGGGATCAAATCCCATATGAACTAGGATGCTTAGTCCATGGACTGGTGAGAGGCATGTGCTTTAATTACTCATGATTTGTGTTCACCAATCTGATTGGGAATCTACGTAGGGAGACATTCTTTATGTATCCTAGATTCATTCGACACATCATCAACTATGAGTTGGACCAGAGCATGCTTGTCTGTGCAGCTGCTCTGACTGTCCCCCACATGCAGCCTACGATCTTCAAGACCTTGAAGAAGGTGTCCACCAACTTCACTAGAAGGTACACTACTCTACTTCCAAGTATGATTGAGCGGATAGCTCCTGGTGAGATCCCTGTACACCCCACAGGTATGAACCCACGCCAGCAACCTCTACTACAATGCCAACACTGCCTTCTCCACCCATTACCATCACATATCAAAGACGCCCCAACGAACCTTGTTTATCTACTCTGATTGAACAAGCCCCTCCTGTTCAATCCAAAAAGACTAGAGTGGAAACATGAGCTCCCACTCAGTCTGAGGTCTCTCCATCCTTCTCTTTTGACCTCAATATGGGTTTTGAGTCTCTCAGTCTCAAACCCAGGAGCCCGACACCCAAACCAGCAGCCCCAGGATGAGTATCTACACTCTTCTGAGCAGCCAACTAGGGACAGCCCCACCAAGGCTCAATGCTGTAGACATTGACCAAGGTCCCGGTCAGTAGGCTTAATCTCCCTATCTTTTACTGACCTTCTCTTCAAAACTGATGAAGAGATAACATCTCTCCATGGCAATGAAGTTGATCTACAACACCCTCTTCAAGATCAACAGAGCCCGTAGAAATCCCTTATCTCTAGCCCCCATCAGCAGCCCATAACTGAGCTGAGTCCCACTGATGTGGAGGGGACTCATGTAGATTCAGCTGCCAGTATAGAAGGTGCCTCAGTGGACCTTGTGGACAGTGGTAACATATCTCAGATTGAATCTGTGGCAACCGATCCCTTTGATGACTCTGAAAGAGACATCATTGAGCACGAGAAACCGGGTGCCAAGAAACCACATCTGGTGGTGAGGCTGAACATACTAGGTATGTTACCTCATCTCCCCATGATTCTTCAAAAGAAGATAAGGGAAGCATGCAACTCCTCATTCAAGACCTTTTATCTAAAGTCTCAAACCTTGAATCTTTGGTTAGGACTTTAGAAGCAAGGTCCGCCACTCAGCAACTTAAGATTGACAATCTCAAGGCCAAACTAGCTAAGAAACAGACAGAAAGGTCTGTTAGGCATGTACCTGTTCAGGTCTCATTGACTTCTTCCTCTAGCTCATCAAGCTCTCAAGATGATGCTACCAAAAAGGGGAAGAATGTTCAGAGACAAACACTTGAGGACCCACAACAGAGCCATACTTCAACTTCAACTTCCTCTACTACTATCATTACTGTGTTTGAGCCATCTCAAGTTATTCTTCAAATTGACTCAAAGATGCTCAGCGATCTTTATAGATTCTTCACCAAGTTTCTGTTGAGATCCTCCACTGATCAGCCAAGCCCAATGCTGCAATGCTCTACTTTGGAGCGGAAGAGCTTCAGAGGCTACTGCACCTTCTACCACTATGGAAGAAGTTGGTCAACCTAAGGTCCACATGGAACCTAAGATTCATTTCGAAGGGGAAATAGGGACTGATGGCCCAGCAACTGAAACAGTTGGGATAGAATCTGCATCTTCTCCAACTTCCGAAGCTGAAGTTAAAGCCTCGGAAGAACAAGATGAATCTTCTGAAGCTGAAATGGAAGCTGCGGAAGGACTGTTTAAAATGTCCGAGGAACTGATCAGACAGATGCCATCCTTGAAATGGCATCTGAGGTGAACAGCAAGGACTTTCAGATGATTCCTCCATCCCAGACACCATTTCTACCTCTCTCACAATCAGAATCCACTCTCCAAGAACCACCTCGGTCATGCTCTTCAAAGGATAAAGGGAAAAGAAAGATGACTGTGGAAGAGCTTCAGGAAGCGGAAAAGATTGAGAAACTTAAGAAGAAAGGAAGACATCCAACTGAGAAGTTGCTAGCTGCCAGCACAAAAGCAACTGCAGCCAATCAGGAGGCTATCAACAATAAGAGAAGAGAAGAGATCATTGACCAGCTTTTCCAAATGGGAATTGCCATTGAAAAGACACTCCTGCTACCACTAGAGGAGTTGGTGAATTTGAGAAGGCAACCCGGCTGAAACTTGAAGAAGAAGCCAGGTTGGCCTTGGAGAAAGAAGAAGAAAAATAGAAGGAAGCTGAATTGCAGCTGAGGAGAGATAGGATAAATTTCCTACACTCCAGAGGCTTTAATCTTCAAGAACTTTCTCCACACAATGATAAGACGATCCTCTGGCTCTAAAACAAAGAGCAGGATCAAATGGAGAAAGAAAGAAAGAAAGAAGGCTGCAAGAGAAAAGACAATGGAGAAGAAGAAGGAGGAAAAAGCTAGGGACACTGCAACCAGGAAGCTCAGTGAAAAGGCCTGGATGAAAGACTATCTTCAGGCCCATGGCTACTCTGGAAGGCAGGTAGGTCCCATGTATGAGAAGACACTCCAACGAATTGTCAATGAAATCAAGGCTGACATCCGGCTGGGAAAGAAGAAGAGATGTACAGAAGGGTAAAGGGGATGACCTTCACTGCAACCACTCAACCACAACTTGAACCCTCACCCCTACCCTTCTCCATTAAAACCGAACCCTTCACCCCTGAACCCATAGCCTTGCCCACATCTACTTCATTATCCTGACCACCTAAACTTCCCATCCTCCAACCTAAAACACTCCCCAGAACCTCTGAACCTCAACCTACCCAACAACCATCCAACCATCCCCTCATCCTTCTCAACATCTCTCTTTTCAGGAGTTCAATGTAATCAAGACCAAGCTCATCAACTGCACAACTCTGAGCGAAGTCTCATGTGATGAAGATTCTGTCAACATTACCTATGTTGATGGATCCTCTTGTTCCCTCACAAGAGATCAATTTTTTGAGTTACCTAGACGAACACTGGACCAGGCAGCTAGACTTCTAGGCCTCAACTCAGATTCATTAAATGATGAAGAGAAGAAACTTAGAGTGAAACTATAGACTCTGCTAGACACTAAGAAAGAGGACAAGATTCCCAGTTAGTCTCTTGTGCCAAGAAAGAAAATAGTCCAATGGAGGTTTGATGAATCTTCTCACAACTTTGTTATGGAAAGGGAGAATGGCGAAGTCAATAGACTTAATGCAACCTCTCTGCTACACTCCAGCAGGTTTGATATTGCTGAGTTAGCTGAGAAGCCATTCTCCAACCCCTCCAACTCTGAAGCTGCTGCACTCATCAAAATTCATCTCAGCAGCCTTCACCTAGCTGAGCTAACTGCAAAGGCCATGATTGGAGAAGAGTTGAGATTGAGAAGATAGGAAGACAAGGAAAGACCTCATACCAAAGGCACTGCCTTTCTACAAATGGTGGAGGGTCAAAATTGGAACCAATAGTTAGATGGGAATATGATTATAGTTCCCATCAACTAACTCTTTTCAGAGGGCAACAACAGATGGTACATGTTATCCAAGGTGACAGACTGGATTTCCTGTCTACTAAGGATCTGTACAAACTTCTCAGCACCACACCAGGGAAGAACAAGGAGACAGACAAATATCTACTCTCCTTGGTGCTGAAAGTTTTGAGAAGTAGAAACAAGTGAAGTTTTGGTAGCATCAGCCTAGGGGGAGTTTGTTGTATCAAGAAGAAGGCTAATGCAACCAAAACTAAGTCACTTAGATAATTTTGGTGCTGCATGCAAAGGCTTCCGAAGCTTAGCATGAAACTTCTAAAGGTTGTAGAGTTCTTCCGAAGACAAAGTGAAAGATCAACTTCCAAAGATAGAACTCTACTTCCGAAGTCAAGTGTATACTTCTGAAGTTCAAGTCTTAGAAGAATAAGCTGAAGACCACTTCTGAAGTATGATGAAAAGATGAAGTCTCCAGCCTTGGAAGAAGCAACCTCTTCCGAAGTATGAGTGGCTTCGGAAGTACTTACTCTTCCGAAGCCATTTAACCTTTGGAAGACACTGCTATGAACCAGTGGACACAAGTATGGTCTCTGACACTCTGCTGCAGACCTCTGATACTATATGGCATTTTCTCAAAGAGCCATGTAGTTAACCATACTTTATTCCACTGTTTACCTTTTTATGATAGTACATGTTACCAACTTTAGTTCATGACAAAAGGTAAGTTAGAGACATGTCCTGTCTACCAAATCTCATATAAGACTTTATCCAAGATACCTTAAACTATAGTCTTGTAGTATAGGCTTTAGTTATAGGATCCCAGCTAGTATCAAAGTATATCTGGCTATAGGTAGTATTATATATAGGTTCTCTTTGTAATTCATTCCACACTGCTTGTAAGAGTCTTATATTATTGAGTTGAGAACCAATATATAAAAGTACCTTGAAAATTACTTCCTGTGTTCTTTTACTACTTTCTATATTGTGATCAACTCTTACTGATTCTATCTTACCCGAGTGTTGTTCTAGGCGAGTTTGATAGAAAACAAAGTGTTAAGTGACTAACATCGATCCTGCAATCTCAGTTTGGACTTATCAAGTCCCTGTTTTGAATTAGAGGTTTGATCACCGAAGTTCTTTCGTCCAGTGTGCTCCATAAATCTCCGAGCTTTAAAAGTCAACATTGCCATTTTCCACCGAATGTCAGTTTCTTCAAGATCATCAGGATCCACCAGATACATATCCTCTATTGTCATTCATTTCCCTTTCAACTCTCCAGCCACAAGTGCTTCATAGCTTTGAACAAACATTCCATAAAGAGCTATTGTTTCTAATGGAACTGAAGTTTTAACATTTGCCTTAGAATTAGCTTGATCTCTTCCAACACTAACATTTCCTCCTGAAAGATTACTTTATTGACTCCTCCTTGTTTTAAAATCTGTATTTGAGAGCTTGAAACGGATGATAGTAAAGCAGCATTTTGAGTAAAACAAGATGTAGGCATCATGACCTGGTTAAATTCCCGTCTCTTCATGTCCAACTCAAAAGATTTAAGCTTATTGATAATATCCATCAGCTTGTAATCTGTGAACCCTCTTTCTTCCTTTAGCATTCTCACCTGAAGGCTCCACTGAGGTGGGAGAGAGTCTAGTAGCCTGTTAACTTGTTCACTATTAGAAAGTTTTTCATCGTATTTCTTTAAGGTGCTTGAAACAGTCAAGAAACAATTTGTGAGATCTGTCAGACTCGTGTTCTTGTATCCAACAAAGGAATTGAATTCCTTCTCTGCTTGAATGCTCTTATCCTTCACCAGTTCATCGTTACCATCATAGAACTCACATAGGGCATCGTAAAGGGACTTAGCATTTTTATTCTCTGCAAATCGATTGTAGATGTCTGGTGCCAGGCATAGAGTTAATGCACCAAAAGCTTTTTGGTCACGATCAATCAGCTTTAGATCCTTTTCAGTGAAAGTAGACGGGTCCTTATTTTAAGAGACAACATCACCACCAGTGACAGTTGGTATGTGAGGACCAGAATAATTGATTCCCATTGGTTGTGGTCAGTGTAGAAGAAGAAAGCTTTGAGGCATCTCTTCCAATCTTCAAAATTATCCCCGTTAATGAGTCTCGATGGCCTATTGGGAGCAACACGTTCAAGATCGGCAAGAGTGAGTGAGGTTAACTTTGACATGATAGTTTTGTTGGGATGTAATTTTGCCATGAGAAGAAGCAATTTCGCTGAAAGTGCAGTAGTTTCATTGAAGAAAGGTAAATTCGCAGACAATTTCATTGACAAAGCTAATTTCGCTGAGTTGTTGTAATTTCGCTGACAATTTCGGCAGCAAATTCGCTAGTCGAATGTCACAAATAGCTTAGTTTTGCCGATAAATACCATTGATCATACTCTTTATGAGGATTAGTTTCTTGAATTTTGGAATACCTGCCAAGAGGTCATTATGGATGGGGAGAAGGCACTATCTGCCATAATGTCGGGGAGGACAATCTTTATCACTCCGGTCATCATCAACAATCATCTTCAACTGGATGACGAAGAAGGTGAGTTGTTCTTCCCAAAAGAAGCTGTAAATCATTCTTTTGAGCAGCTGGGCTATGAGGGAAAATTCTCTATAAAGACCTTCAGGAAAGGGAAGGTCTCATCACACTGGAAATACCTGCTTCATGTGGTTATCCAAAGCTTGTCCAACAAGCATAGAGGGTGGGACTGAATTCCAGAAGATTTCTTCTTCATAGTACATGAAATGGTTCTAGGGGTCAAGTTCAGGTACTCTCAGTTTGTTTATACAAATTTACTTGCCAACTTGAACTCCTTAGAGTACTACATGTTTCCTAGATATGTTCAATACATACTCAAATGTGAATTAGGCTCACAATTGAGTGAAACATGTAATATTCTTAAATTGGGACAGATGAAGCCTGACATCTTTAAAATCTTAAAGAAGCCAACTATTGGTTTCTCAGGGGTAGAGACAACTCTTGTCCCAAAAATGTTAGAGCTCATTACTCAAGGTGACAAACTAGCAAAACAAGCTAGTGTTGAACCCATACCTTCTACCACCCAACCACCAAAAAGACCTCAAATCACCCATACTTACCAAAGAAAATCCAAACGAACCCCTGCTCAAGCTATTGAGTCTATGCAGGTCCCCATACACTCACCCATACAGGAGAAGTGGGTACTAGAGCTCCCACTTCTCTTGAGGAGCAAACCACTCCCATTTCTTCAAGGATTAGTGCTGAGGTTCCTCATGCTCAGCCTGATGAGCTCACAAGCCCAACTGCCTTAAGCCTTCACTCTGAATCTCAACACTCAGATGAACAACCTTCAGGGGACAGTGACCATCCCCAGCCTCTAGACTTAAATCACCTAATTCCCAACCTTGACTTCTATACTAATGAAGATTTAGGCTTCAGTGAGTACCATGAGTCTCTCTACTCCTCCCCTACTCAAAGAGAGATGAGTGCTCCTGAGTCACCTATGTCTAGCCCACATCAGTCACCTATCACTAAGGTGGATACTTCTTAACCTGTTCAAGATATCCATATGGAAGAGGCTCTCACTTCAGCAAGTGATTACATCATTAAGACCTCAACCATGGCAACTGATCCCATTGATACTTCAACTGAAGTTATTATTGAGCAGAGGATAACCAGCAGCCAAGAACTTCATGCCAGTGGTGAGAGAGAAGACTTTGGTCCAATTTTCTCATCCCCCCATGATTCTTCTAATGAAAATGAGGGGAATATGAGGTTAAATGTGCAAAAATTGTCAAAAACATGCACCTACCTAGTCTCCAAGGTTAGTCATATTGAATCTTAGGTGACTACCTTGCAAAACAGGGTCAATGATCAGCAACTTGAGATGTCTTATCTTAAGGAAAAACTAGCTGGGAGACCGTTAAGAAGAGCTCAACCAAGAACACAAGAACCTATGAATGTGGTTGATCTAACTCGTAGCTCACCTATGCAAGTGGGTGATGCTACCAAAAAGAGGGAGAAAGTCATCACAGACACAGAACCTGGGAGTTCTTACAGAGCATGGACATTGAGGACTCACCATCTTCACTTGCAATTGTCCACACGCAGCAACTTCCTCAATTTACATTGATGTGAAGTCAATAGACTCCTTCATTCGGAGTCTTTTTGAGGAAGGTATACGAAGGGGCAGTATCATCTCCACCTCACGGAACTTCAAATTACATCATAGGGTGGATGTATGATACAAACAGAAGAGCCCGTATTCTTCAAAGAGTTCAAGGGCAGCAAGAAGTCTTCAATTTTCAGACCTTGAACTACTATGAAGGTCTTGACCTGATCAACATGCCACTTGTCAATCCAAGCAAATCTAGACAAGCTAACAGGCTTCCATAAAGGATTCAAGAAAAAATTACTAAAGAGTTCAGTCTTAGAAGGAGACAAAGGCAATTAGGTAATACTATTGGTCAACTGGATGTTGAGGCAGACCCTAAGATTAGCTTTGAAGGGGAAACCTTAACTGAAGGCCCAGTGGTAGAGCTTGAGAGCCCTGTCACACCTATAACTACTTCAGCAATTCATTCCCTTAGTGAAGCACCTACTAGTGAAGGTGTATCACTACCTCTCTCTACTAAGAGCTTGGAGGCTACAACAAGCAATGAAGGTCAAAACTCTCTCCACCTTGAGTTACAAAGGTCTATGAGTGAGAAAGGGAAAAGGAAAATGACTCCTGAGGAGATTGAGGAGGAGGAGAGAGAGAGAGAGAGGAAGAGGAAGCTAAGGGGAGAAAGTTCCTCCAGGTCTACAGGATTCATGGAAGTTGCAATTAGGGCTGCCTCAGACCAAACACTCAAGATGATGAGTTAAGGGCAGTTAGAATTACTTACCTACAAACCAAGAACTATGATATTGATGAGATTATATCTCTCCATTAGAGGAGCTTAATGAACTGGCTGACATGGAATTGTCAAGAGAGAGGAAGGAAGTAGAGGATAAAAAGTCACTTCTCGAAATCAAAGAGGAGAGGAGACAAAAGAGATCATACAATCATGTTCCCACTCTCTCCCAAGTTCAAGAAAGTCCTGTACAAGAGGTTGTGGCTCCATAAGAACCTCAGGTAGACAAAGAGACTGATAGGATCAATATGATCAACTACCTGAGTGCCACAGACCTATACCAGGCATCTGCACTTCTTCCCTTGTCCTTTGAGTACATAGAATTTGAGTATCTCAAACAGCTTGAGCTTGAAGTACTTAAAAAACATAAGGCAACAAAGAGAAAATTAAGGGAAGATGTTGTAAGATCAAGGGCCATCATTCAAAAAAACATGAAGAAGTCTACTGACAGACAAAGAATGATGAGCTTCTTGAAGTTGTATGGATTCTTCAGAAGGAGACTTGGCCATATGTCTCTATCTACTATGGATGACCAGATTAGGGTGATCAAGCAGAAGATCAAAAGAGGATAAATTGTTAACTTACACTCCCCACCAAGTCAGCTCTATCAAGAAGTGGAGGTTAAGGTTAAACCTTTTAAGACAACACAACCTGGACCCAACTAAGCAAGACAAGACTGATCAACAAGGTGTTGCAGACCAGTCTTCTCAGTTAAAGTCATCAAAGAGGAGGAAGAGGATGGTTTCTTGACCAAAGTCAAAGAAGAAGAAGAAGAAGTCTAAACCATCCATCTCCATACCTTAGGGTGGGTCAGATCAACCTGAGGAAGTGCATGAATAAGCAGCCCAATCAACTCCAATTCAAGTGACTCCTCTTACTTCTAAGAGACCCATCTTATCCTGGACCTTAACAACTAATCTAAAAAGATGGCATGTGATTAGAGATCAAGGTGGTGAAAATGTCTACATATGGCAAGACTTATTCAACCTACCTCTGTATATTCTCTTTGAGATGAGAAGATACTATGAAAGTCTGAGTGATCCTGACCATCTAATACAGAAGGGCCTGGTCATCATCATGATGAGGACTGTCAATTGATGAAGATCTTTAAATGTTTTGGTAGCATCAGCCTAGGGGGAGTTTGTAAGGATTCCAACAAGTCTGATGCAGTCAAAACATTCAAAGCATCCAAAGTCTCTTTGCATCCATGCACTGAAGTACTGAAGTAGAAATGCTTCGGAAGTTTTACAACTCTCACAAGAAATATTCTAAGTGTAAAATCTATCGAAGCCAAGACCAATATCTTCCAAAGCCAAATATGAAGTCTTCCGAAGCTTCAAAGACAAAGTCTGTCAAACCCAAATTTATGAAGACAGATTTCTTCTGAAAACTTTTATGTACATGCTATTATCTGATGTACTTTTCCATAAAGTTGGATCACCTTTCCGCTGCAACTCTATTTGACTCACCAACTTTCACAAGTTGGTGAAAAGGTCCATGCTTTTGAAAAACTGTACATGAGGTCTTGAGTCTGAGTTTTCTACTTTATGTACTTTATCCTTTTGTAATATATTAGGATGTGAGCTATGGCATGTCATAGTCACAAGTCAAAAGGCAATCTGCCTTTTGACTCTACATTTGATTTTGTTGTCTAGTCTTATGTATCCGGCTGGCTTTCAAAGTATGGTCAGCTGTAGGATATAGTATATATATTTCAAGTACTTGTAACTTTTCATTATGCTTTGTAACACTTTGTAATAGAACTTGAGAAACAATATACTGTATTCTTGAAACTAAAATATTTGTGTTGCTATCTTGTTCTGTCTTTTTTTTACTTATGTTCTTAGCATCTTCTATAATAGCTAATCAGTTCCCTATTTGATCTGTTAAGTATTCTAAAGAACTCTCCTCAGTTGTGTTGTTGTGTTGTAAAGTGCATCACCCCTTCTAACGGTCCTATAAAAAGTAGAAAGTTACATACTTAAAAAATAATCTATAGTTGACAAAAGTTATGACTTTTCCCCAACTCATATAAGTTGGTAAGTACTCAGCAATGGCAACGTAAAGTGGTTTAACTTTTGTCAAAATCAAGTTAATGAAAGCATGTCGTATCTGTCTTCGGAAGAAATCAATCTCTTGGCTTTGAAATACTTTGTCTTTGAAGCTTCGGATGATTTAATCTTGGCTCTGGAATATTTGGTCTTTTAGCTTCAAAAGATTTGATTGTAATTCATTAAGTTGTATCAAATCTTTTAAAGTAACTTACTTGTATTTCACATGTTCATACTGAAAACTCTTTGGTTGCATCAGCCTCTAAGTTTAATTCTTACACTTGGGTTGCAAAGGATTTTACTAGGAAAAGTTCTAGCGTGAGAAGTTAGTGCTCGTGTGAGATAAAAAATTTCGTGCGAGATTACGTTGTTGCGTGGATGTAGTTCTCACGCGCCTAGTTGCGTTATGTGTTATGTTGTTATGTATTAACCATTTTCAAAACTGATAAAGTTTTATGATGTGTTTACTTGGTATGGTATTTATACTATTGGTGAAGTATTATGTAATGTAAGCAAAAGATAATGATAACAAAAAGTGATACGTAACTAATGAATGAAAGCCTTGCAAGCAATGTATGGAGGTTCACAACTCATTGATAGGTTGCTAGCTCAACTGTGTTGCGGTTTAGCTAACACATGAGGATGCACACAGGGGTCTAATCCTTGAGATTGATCATGTATGAAAGGAGGTTCAAGACTCATTGAGGGGTCGTTAGCTCAACTTTGGGAGGTCTTATGGTCCATGAGGATTCTCACATGAGTCTGGTCCTTATAATCGACTACGAACTGAAATGAAATGTTTGTCGTAAAGCCTCGAGATTGTGATCAGTCTCATAACATATGTTGAGGGTTGAGGGCTGATCATATGGCACTAATTCATTAAAGTGAAAGATAATGAATGAACGAAAGAAACGAAAATGAAAGATAAAGAAATAAATCTATTGTGATGTATGTATTGATGTATGCTTATTTATGAAAATGGCAATAGCCTTAATGAAAGTAGAGTATTTTATTGTCAAACTAGATTTCACTCAGTGTCGCTGACTTTGTTTGCATAATATTTAGCAGGTAATTGATGATGTTGAGAAGGTGCATGCATCAACATGGAAACTACTTGGATAGTTCAAGTCTGGCATCCATATTTTTGAGAATAACGTTTATATGATACAACTTTTGATGTTCAAAGGAAATAACATGATGTTTTTATGCAACTATAATGTTAATAAAAGTTATGTTTCTTGCTGCAAATGTTATGTTTATTACTGTTTCATGCTATGAATGTCCAACTGTGAGGCTTTTCGAAAACGAAGTCTTACATATGTGCTAACAATTCACAAGTTTGCTCTATGCTAACAAATTCAAAGGTCTGTTTTTATGCTTATAATTCAAATGTTTGTTTTGTGCTAAAAATTTACTAGCCTAATTTGTGCTAGCAATCAAATGTCTACTTATGTTGGCAACTCACTGACCTGTTTTATTCTAGCAATCATAGTAGCTAGCTTAATGCTATTTGTTCATAGCCTCGCTTAATTGTATGATCGTTGTATGTTACCCATGAATCTTTTATTGTTATGAATAATCTATGTTATGTCAATAAATAAAGTTTTCCACTGTGATCATTCTTTAAAGTTTTTATGGAATTATGACTTATTGTTCTAGAATATAAAAAACTAGAATTTGGTCAGCAATGTTGACTTTTAGTAAGCATGTCTGGTAAATCCAAGTTTCGTTGAGTTGATGATGATTTGACATGAAGATGCATCCAGATCAAATATTGGGATCTCGATTAATGATTTTCTATGATTATGAATGTTATTTAGTGAATACTATGTGACCTAATAGTTTAGTAGGGCATGACTTGGTTGTTAAATGAATTAAATGTTTCCATTGCTTAATTATATGAAATTTTCAGTTTAAAAATTATGATTATGTTCATAAAACCAACAGTGAGGTTGCTTGCAACCAATTTTACCATCATCTCGGGTTTGAATTTCAACTAATCCTTTTACTTCTAGTCCTATTTATTTAATTGATTGCAAGTTAGTTAAACCTTATGCCTACCCTTAAGTGTTCATTTGTGTTTCTATTCTTGTTTTTCTGGCGTTTACTATTTACTAACGATACTTTATTTATTGTATTTTATATCTCTAATGATACTTTCTTTATAATGCATACTTCATCTTATTTTCACCATGGTTGGTTTTAATTTTTTATTTAAAAGCAAAATGTTTGTTTTGCTTGACACACATCAGTGAAAAAGTTTGATAGTTTTTAATTATATAATCAACTTCCTATTTATGTGTATATATATAGGGATGTGTTTCTTTAATAACCAAGAATATGTTGAAAACAACAATTAGAATAAGATGCACTGATACCATCTAGATAAAGTGTGATATAGAAGGTGATTATATAACACCTAGACTATCTCATTAAATCATTAACGCATAAAAATTGAATGAGAAGATATATGAAACAACCTAATGGCATTGTAATATAAGGACAAAAGAAGAAGGTTTTTTAACTTATTAAATAACTATGTAGACTAAAACAATCTTAATAAATGGAATAAAAAAATTGATCAAGTAATAATTTCTAATAGTTTTAAGATTAATTATTCGATAAATGTGTATATCGCTAATTGATAATGGAAAGAAGTAATATGTGAATGATATGCTTATATTTGGAGCTGATCTCGAAAAAGTGCAAATCAAAAGCAACTTTTATTAGAAAAAACTTTGATATGAATACTTGGGAAATCTTTAGAAATGAAAATAAACTTACTTGTCACACTATATAACAAAAGTTGTAGAACAAATGTCACAAATTTTAGGGTTCACCAGTAAGCACTTCATTCAAAGTATGTCTCAAATTAAGTAAGAACATCAGTAGAATGGTGGTTTGAAATAAGAATGCTAAAGTCATTGATAGTTTAATGTCTGCTATGACACGTAGCAGACTTGGAATTGAACATGTCATGTCATGGGAAGATTAAGTGTATATGCTAGTAATATTGGGGTGCAACATCAGGAAGCTGTAAAACAAATATTTAGATACTAAAATAAAACCGTAGACTATGGTTTAGAATTATGTAATGCGTCTATAAGTGGTTGGATACTTAAACTGAGTGGAGGAGTTGTGTCATGAGGATCAAAAAATAAAGTTGTAGAGTTTGAAAAATAAAGTTGTATATCAAACTCTACACCGAGGGCTGAGTTTGTAGCATAAGCTTATTGTTTTAAAAAGCAAAATGGCAAAGAAGTTTTCTGATCAACATATCATTGTGGCCAACACCAACACCACTTATCTCTATACATTATGATAGTCAAGCAACGCTATCAAGGAGCATATAACAATGGAGTATGATTCAAAATCTATACTCTATTAATAAGGAAAGATATTTAATTGGAATGATATTATAGGTTATTGTTTTGTTTTTAAATCAATTATATTACATAATAGTTTATAAATCTGATTTAACCCATGTAATCAAATCATGCGCTCCAAATCTAGTAAAATACGTTCATTAAAATATATATATTTTCCAACACAATTGAAAGTACCAGCTGTCAAAACTTGTAAAAAAGTCACAAGCATAGAATAGCATGCGTATATAACCAAAATACAAAGAAACAAGCGCCCTTATCTCGTTTTCCCACCATACAATTAACACATGAACACAATCAATCCAGAGGTGTTCCAAAATGGCAAAGATTCCACCCTCACAGCCTACTCCACATTATCACAAATGGCAACCACAGCATGCTCTTACCATTCAGCCCTTGTACGTTCTTCGCACCACCACCATAATCCGCTAGTAAAGACCACTGTTTCAACTACTGCAACAAGGGACTAATTATGAAAACTAAGTACCATAAAGGAGCCATAAAATGTGCTCGAGAGTTTTCGGACTTCATTGGAGGGGATCTTCTAAAGCCTGATCTTGGTAAATGGCTATCGGATGTCGAAGAACACAAAGCCATTGCCATATATTCTCCTCATGAAGGAGGTTATGAGGGCCGGTATCTTAACAGGCTTAGGTACCAAGGGTATCGGTTTTTGGACCTATCGGCTCGGGGTCTAGGTGACCCGGAGACTACCTTAACTAGCTTCATCCAGTTTGTCCTGTGAGTTTTTGGTTATGCTTATTACTCTCACTTAATTAAACTCTTTCAAGTTTACTTTCAACGTAAAACGTACTTTATATATGTAATGCAGGCTCATATTGGAAAGCAGCCGATCGCGAGGTGGTATTTTCCACCGGAGGTTGATTATCGCCTATCGTTACTTCCTCCAGATGCTAAAGGTCTTGTGGTCTGGATCCTAGAAGCCAAGGTTTGGAGACTGTTTGAACTCAAACTCCTGCTATATATATGTTAATAATACTTATGTTTTATCTATATGGGTCAAAGCATATTTACAATATACTTTTTGAAAATGAAAACAAAATTCTGCTATATGTTAATAATATGGTTTTTGTAATTAATACACTTGTTATTTGTAAAGGATAAGAATGTTGAAAATGATTTGGGTCAATAAACAGCTTGATATGGATTGTTGCAAAACGCTGCATAGAGCCATAGACAGAGCACCAAAACGCGCCATTTATTGTTTTTCTTGCGCCCATTGATTGTTTTTCTTGCGCCCATTGATTGTTTTTCTTGCGCCCATTGATTGTTTTTCTTGCGCCCATTGATTGTTTTTCTTGCGCCCATTGATTGTTTTTCTTGCGCCCATTGATTGTTTTTCTTGCGCCCTTTTATTGTTTTTCTTGCTGCAGGTTCTCTCCAAAGCAGAACTGCAGTTTCTTGCACTGCTTCCTACACTCCGGCCCAAAGTTAGGGTGATTGCAGAATGTGGCAACTGGTAAGCCATTTTAGTAAATTCTTTGCAGCCCTGTCAAGTGGTCTGTAACCGATGCTAATTACCAACCTCTGCCCAGTATGGTTTGTAGTCCTAGAGTCGATTCCTAAGAATATGACCATAAAATAGTTAGCTTAAAGAGTACTCGACCCACTTGGAGGTCGTAAATAGAGGTGGGTTAGTCCATTGGGTAACAGGTCAAAATGAATTCCGGTTAAAAATATCATTTTTAGTAATGGTTCAAATAGCCTAGGTCCTCATGAAGACATCCTCATGGCAATTGGTCTAATCCTCTCACCAACTAGTGAGGGTTCGAATCCTGCAATGTGCAGGTTTTAGGTAATATGAGCAGTTAGGAGTATATTAAAAAATCTAACTTTTTTAATAAGTAGAGTGTGCATCAAATATAACTATAAAAAACAAATCTTTGATAGCCAACATCTAGATGGTTGTAGGTATTATACACATGGAGGGTGATTTTCAGCTCATTTAATCCATTCTTCATTACCTGTTTATGATAAAACAAACCCAAATCCACCCATTCTCATGTAATTGGGTTAAAAATTGACACCTTTAGTTCTTTTGGTAATACATAACCATGGTGTTTGGCTATTTTAGTACTTGGCTGCATCATTCAGAATCATTTTTGAAAATGGTTGTCTTTTGATTGTTTGATAAGTTTCTATCTTAACTGTGACAAAACTTGCAGGAGAAAATTGTTTGGACGCCACTCAAAGACATTGCAGGGTTAACCACAAATGAAGTGGTATGAGAGTTTTTTCGCCCACAATCAAGCAGTTAATAAACCCTGAAATTCATTGTTCAAGATAACACCATGTCTATACAAACAAAATTATGAAGACCCGGTTTATCTTGCCAATGATTGTTTCTTAAACTCGTGTAAACTTAACATTATATTATATCAATGCCTGCAATCATATACTAGCGCAATAAGGATATAAAGCATTATAATTAAGAACAACTTAGTTTGTATTGTATTGTGTTTTGGTTGTAGACAAAAGTCATATCGGTTGAGGCATAGGCCACTGAATGGGTCAAGTCCAGTCGATATGATAGATTTGATGCACTTGGCGGGTGTTAAACCCTTCAACGTAAACTGTAAACCGCAGCGAGTCACCAGAAGCGCCCATACAGCTAGTGTAGTGATTGTAGTTCGGGGTAAGAACAGAATGGAATCGCTTAGAGTCTCACAATGCTAGAAAGTGGCCAGAGTAGGGCGATAAATGGCAAGAACAGAAGGCGATTACTCAAGGGTCACTATATATTGATTGTGAAACTAAGAGCAGTCAAGAAGGTGATTCAGAGAGCAACACAGTTCAAACAGTTTCAATACGGGTAGCAGCTCAGGAGAAGGATGTTTAACGCTTCATGTGTCATGAGTTAGGCCATATCGCAACTATTTGCCCAAGTAAGGTTGTTCACGAGCCTAGCGTAGCCCAACCGAACCAAACCAAACCAACCCTTACTCCTTTACTCATCCTTGACTCGTTTACAAATCGAAAATCAACTAATTTAACACCAAGCCAAAAATCAAACGGTCATATTTGAGCGTTAATTTTCCAACCAACTGTTGAGGGAGCGGCAAGTGATTATCATAACCCTACCGTCTAGCGTGTGATCTGGTCTTATTTTGTAGAAAACAATATTAGTACTTGATCGACTTAATCAATGGTTAGTATTAATAATGATAATATTATAAATAATATGTAACTAATATCATTAATTAAACGAGTTTTTTTTTTCAAAAATGTTGTAAATTAAAAAACTTATAATGTAGTTTAAAAGTTATTTACCAAAATAGTGTTTTTATAACTTTTTGTTTCTCACTCCTATTTCTATCGGATAGTTTACAAAAGTTTTTTTTTTTTGTAAATGTTGTTTAATACTTTTAAAGATGATTTCTTCAACATATTTGTAGAAATTTTTTTCATATGGGCCCTTCTTTAGTTATTGAGAAAATATTTTTTATTAAAATGATTTTCAAAATTTTTAATCGTGATATCAAAATAAATTTGCTTTTGATTTCTTTGACCTTTTGAAATCGTAATGTGTTTTGGTTTCCTTTAAAAACTCAAAACAAAATTTTCTTCATTTATTTAACTCTTATATTAACATTCATTTGATATTTTTCTTAAGGTATTAAAGTATAATTTACGAACCAAAGTTGTTTTTTTTTATCTTGGTAAATCAGTTAAGTAAAAAACACATTTTATATAAATATTTAATGCTGCAATATAAAAACAAAAAAATATATATTCCTCGAAATGAAATATGTATGAAAATCAAGTAAAATGTAAAAGATTTATATTCAAAGTTCTTTAAAAATAAATAAATCAATATCTCGATCAAAGACTTAAAGTGATAACACGATTAAACATAATCAAAAATGATGTTTTAAAACGTTTAGAAATAAATTTAAAAAATCTAGAGCACTATAAATAGTTTCTTAACGATGTAAAGAAAGAACCTTTATGAGAATCAAAAACACATTTAAAAAAATATTTTATAAAGCATCTAATAAAAATAAGTCATAAAGATTTCAAAAATACACTATATTAGTAAATATTTCAGAAACAACCTTCTTAAGTCTTCTAATCTTTTCTCTAATCTTTTCTCGCCTCCCCCACCTTTGTCCGATTGACTTCGAGATCTGGTGTTGGTGAGAAAATGGGGAACAAGTGGAGGAAAGTGAAGATGGTTTTAGCGTCTAATTTGTGTGTTTACGTGCCTACGGCGGATTACGACGATTCTCCGTCGCATTCCGATGGGTTTTCCAACGCTGCCTTGTTGTCTCCGGCACCGGCGGGGTGGAGCTCCGGTCGGCCTGCTACGCGACAGGCGTCGCCTAGCTTACGACTGTCGAAAAGCTGCAACAGATCTTCAAAAGTTTAATTTCTATTGTTGTCTTCAACAGATCGTCGCCTAGCTTGTTGTCTCCGAATGCTGCCTTTTTTCTTTAGCTTTCTCGGTGACTTTTTTTTTGTTTTTTTTCTTAGTTTTGTTGCTTAAAAAGAAGAGAATAAAATTAAGTCAAATTAGCTTCTTCCCAAAGATGACTAATATTAAGGAAATAAAAATAAAACATTTTTTTAAATTAGTTTTCTGGGTCAAGTAAATTTTCTTGAATTTTTGTAGATTGTGATTTGGATTTGGGTTATGTTAATTGTGTTTAATTATGAACTTCGTTTGTATTACTGCTTTTGATTGTTTAAAAAATAGGTTTAATTTAATTACAGAATATTTTAACATTCTGCAGATGTTAAAAAAAACAAATAGTTCAGACGATTGGTTCACTTCTTCTGCTACAGATGTCTGCAAACGTAGTGCGCAAATAGCAAATGTTATCCGGTAAAATAAACAAGCAACACTTAATTTTTTTAATAAAAGAGTAATTAGAGAGAATATATAAAAGCATTATATTTTTTCCTCATTAATTTTTTTTGTGTTCTAGGTTTGTACTCATATATTACATGGTTAGTTAAAACAATATCCATCAAGAGTTTGTGAAAATTTTATAATAAGCACAAGTCATTACTTATGACACGTAATAATAGAACTACAATTATATTGAGACAAATAAATAGTTTATATAAAGCTCTAAATTTTTCTTTGTACATGACATTTGTTGTTTCATTAGTAACCTTACTTTTTATTTTCTAATATTAGAAAATTGATTTTATCTTTACATTTTACTCTTGATAATATGATATACACGTGTGCATAAATTGATTCTTTTAAATACAGACTCTGATTAACTTTGACTCTTGTCAATCACTGTTCTGATTAACATACATAAAATAATGGGTTAAACATACATTACCATGTTACCCGAGTTTTAACAACAAAATTACACATTACTTAAAAGAAAATTACACATGTTATGTACGTAAATATTTAATTAAATAGTCCACAGTTGGGGTACTTCAATGTAAGAAAATGATAACTAAAGCAAAGTGCATACACAAAACTCCAAAAGCCTAATATAACACAACAATTTGCTTCAAATGAATAAACACAAACTTGAACTACTACTTAAATCACTTGGGCTTGTGCATTATCCTCCTCAGGCCTCAGCCTTGACTGTTAAGCTGATCCATATTGTTAACCTGTGGCTTAGACTCAGCCTTATGGGGAAGCCGTGTAAAAGCCTACTCAAAAGCGGGTCAGGTTTCATATACTCACGAGGCAATCTCGTATGGAAAAGACTATAAATCACCATATCATAACAAAAATTTAACAGTTTATTTATGGACAAAAAGGAATGTGCGGATTGACACCTATGGTAGTCACCAAGATGGAACTTATAGCCTAAATTATACACAACAAAACAACCGTGGGTTATAGTCAACATAACAATAAACTAGCTATAAATGGCCAACAAACACTTATTGAACTGCAATATATAGTCCCCAAATCACAATGGCATATCTCAGTTTACCAACTGCAGTAGCGTATTTGTGATGCTTATACAAAATTTTGTTACTAAAAAACAGTGTTGATCGGAGCTTCAGATCATTGTATGTACCCACTGATGAATCAAATTGTGGATGAGGTTCTTCGTAATTGGCATATCCATCTAATAGTGTTGTGAAACTGAAGATATGGGATTTGAAATCCTTTGATTTGGGAGAAGAGGTTATACATTTACTATAAGTAACTTAAAAAGCAAGGTCGGTGGCATATGCCATACGACCTTGCTAATGATATATTAAATTATAGCGGAGGTATTACAACTCAAGTACTTGACTTGGTTTAGTGGTTAGGTATTTTGATCATTTGTAAAAACAAATGGGCATGGGTTTGAAACCCTCCTAGCTCACCAGCCAAACGAAATTTTTCCCCAAAATTCACGTGCCTCTTGCGTTTTACGTATCAAATATAAAACGTTTTGTGTTTAGTTTCGTATACGTTTTGAGATAGTCTATTTTTTGAAGTTCGTCTAAATTTTGAAGTAAATTTTGGTCAAAAATGAGTCGTGTCAAATATAACACATTTCATCTTTATTATAATGTACGCCTTGATACGACCTACCTTTCAATGTAACTTTTGTTTGAAAACACGTCAGGTCATATATGATAAAGAGTTTTTACAAGGGTATAATAGGAAATTATAGACTAGAGGAGTTTTTCTTCTCAAAAGTCATCACCTCCTAACTCTTTCAAACTCATTTTAGACCTATGTGAGAAGTCATTTTGAGAAATCTTTTTCAATGCTAAACATTTTTTAACTTAAAAATTAATAAGTTAAAAATAGTTTGAAAATAAACAATCCTAAACACCCACTTGGTGAAGATGGCTGACAAGCATAACAAAGAAATGACGAAAGACGATCTAGGGTTTCATAAACAGATGATGAGAAGTAGAGGAATATAAGAGAAAATCCTATACATAAAGGAAAGTATATGGAAGAAGACATTTTCTCAAGTTATTCAGAGGAATATGAGATAAAATCCTTAGATCCGCGTGTTAGGCTTTTAAATCCGCTTGTTTAGGCGAGAAAATGCATGTTTTGATGCTCTAGACAAGGGACATGAGTCTTAAAATTTTTTTATTTATTAGATGTATAGATTACATTAATTACTAATAATATAATATATCCTTTTAGTTTAAAAATAATTTTTAAAAGATTAAAAGTTAGATTTTTTTAATATTATTTGTAGATAAACAAAATTTTATAAGATAAGAATTTTTTTCAAAGCATCAAACCTTTTTAAGATATGAACTATTTTAAAATTTATGTTTTTAGAAAATATTTAAAATAATTAAATATAATTACAATTTGGAGTTACCATTAAAAATGGAGTAAATTACAAATTTTGTCCTATAGGTATACCTAAAATTGTGGATATTGTTTTTAAATTTTTATAATTACACCGAGTGTCATTTATTTAAAAACTCATCACGCTTTATATCTTTTCTACTAACAAAAGTTAATTTTTTCAGTTGGTTTTTTGTAAAAGACCATATTACCCTTATGCCTTAAAGGACAAAATCTGTAATTTTCACTAAGTTTTTATTTTTTTATTTATTTTATTTACTTTACTTATTTTTCATTTTTTTTCTTTTCTAACCACTTTTGCCTTAATAAACTTATTTTCTTAATGGTCATTTTGCCCTTAACACTTAAAATGACGAAATATGTTGTTATTAAACTTTTATTATTGTTATTTATTTTTAATTTTATTTTCTTTACTTTTATTTATTTTTAGACCTTTTTGTTTAAAGAAATAATCATAGATATTAGTAATAATTTAGTTTTTTTATTTATAAAATGTAATTTTATTTATAAAATTTTATTTTCCTATTATTTTATTTTATTCGTTCAATTTGTTCATTACCTTTGTAATAAAATCAATAGAAATTAGACAATTAGATTTTTAACTTTTTTGATACAAACTTTTTTAATCGTTTCAAGTTATTTGGTTTAGGGTTTATATTCGAACCGTTGGAGAAAGTAAGATTTTGGTTTATGATATGAATTTTTAATTTTACGTATTCAATCAAATAGTTTGTTTTTAAATATAAATATAGTGTGATAGCGCATTACTTTATTTTAAAATAAAATATACTATAAGGTTACCGTAGAGATTAATGAAGAGGCTGATGCAACCTAAACATCTTA
Organism: Flaveria trinervia; assembly: GCA_025506515.1. Classification (NCBI taxonomy): domain Eukaryota; kingdom Viridiplantae; phylum Streptophyta; class Magnoliopsida; order Asterales; family Asteraceae; genus Flaveria; species Flaveria trinervia. The sequence continues at coordinate 55,029,731 of CM046444.1, read as the reverse complement.
AGTCTTTCCTGCATGTTGCACAAGTGCATTAAAGAAGAAGTTTAAGAAGTTTCACACATGAAACAGAAAATACTCTAAGTGTGAAATCTTCCGAAGCCAAGACCTATATCTTCCGAAGCCAAACATGAAGTCTTCCGAAGCCTTAGAGACAAAGTCTTCCAAAGCTTCAACTCATGAAGACAGATTTCTTCCAAAGACTTTTAGTAACATGTTTTATCTGATTACTGTTTCATAAAGCTGGACACCTTTCCGCTGCACCTCTACAAGTCACCAACTTACATGAGTTGGTGAAAAGGTCCATGCTTTTGGTAACTATACATTGAGGTCTTGAGTCTGTAACTTTCTTCTTTATGTACTTTATCCTTTTTGTAATAGATAAGGATGTGAGCCATGGCATGTCATAGTCACAAGTCAAAAGGCAATCTGCCTTTTGACTCTACAATTGATTTTGTTTGTGTCTAGTCAATTGTATCCAGCTGGCTTTCAAAGTATAGCCGGTTGTAGGATGTAGTATAAGTATCTCATGTTCTTGTATCTTTCAAAAATGCTTTTGTAACACTTGTAATAGAACATAGAGAAGGCAATATACTGCATTCTTGAAAATCATACACTTACGTTATTTGTGTTCTGTCTCTCTTGCATTACTTGTGTTCTTAGTATCTCAACACTTGGTTAATCCAGTTTACTGTTTGATTAAAGTTTAGTTAATCTTCTCTTAGTGTTGTTGTGTTGTAACTATAACCCTTCAACGATCCTGCATTTGGTATCAGAGCATTTCAGGCTCTTGATATAAGATCTCACCATCTTAAGATCCCTCACACACACAAATACTAAACTTTTCAAATGGCAGCCATTTCCAAAACTGATATGGAAACTAGAACCATGAACAAGTTCCCACTAATCACTCTTGATGAGTTTGATACCTAGTGTTTAAGAATGGAAGGTTTCATCAGGTCTCTTGATTCAAGAATGTGAGAGTCTATTGAGAATGGACCTTTCATACCCAGCACCCCTTCTGCTACTGGTGCTGGTATGATTCCCAAAGATGTGGCTAACTACTCTGATAAAGATAGGAAGAGAGTAGAGATAGGTAGAAAAGCCATGACAGCTCTTCAAACTGCCCTTCCAAACTCTGTATACAGAGGTTTCAAGAAGTGCAAAACAGCCAAGCAGCTGTGGGATGCACTGAAACTAATGTATGAGGGTTCTTCTGAAGCTAAGGAGAACAAGAAGGATCTCCTGAAACAGCAGTTTGAAAACTTCACCTTCAAAACAGGTGAAACCATGACTCAACAGTATTTCAGGTATGTTGAGATTGTGGATACCCTAGTGGATGGAGGAGTTTCTCTTGAAAACAAAGACATTGTAAGGAAGTTCATGTCCTCACTTCCTAGGCAATGGACACACTACTGTGTGGTGATCAGGAGAACTGAAAATCTCAAAAGTCTTACTTTGATAGAGTTATATGGGATTCTCAGTAGCTACCAGATGGAGATGAACATGCAAGGTTCATCTGGCAACTCCAATAATCAAATGGATTTAACCCTACATGTGATTGAAATAGATAGCATAGAACCCAAACATCATCTCTTATGCTACCTAGACAATTCACCAAAGGGTCCTTTCATCACCTTCCAGAGACACCAAGGGAGAACTACACTCAAGGAAGCCCATTCCAAGAGACAAGCTCTTCTCAAGCTTTTGTGTCTTCTTATGAAAGCTATGGCAACTCTCTTTTCACTCTTGAAGACCTGGACTGTATCCATCCAGATGATTTGGAATATATGGAAATAGTCCAGTAGATGGCTCTTCTCACTCACAGAGCCAAGAAGTTCTACAAGAGGACTAGAAGGAAGTTTCCAAGCAATGCAACTAGTGGAAAGTTTGGACTGGACAAAGGCAAAGTCAAGTGTTACAACTGTAACTTGATGGGCCACCTTGCCAGAGAGTGTAAGGCACCTAGAACAAATAGTGGCCAAACACAATCCAGACCAAACTACACTGACAAAGCTCTCCAGAATGAGAAGTCAAAGCAGCAAGCTGCTATTGCTGTTGAAGAAGGAGGCTTTGACTGGAGCTTTCAGGTGGAAGATGCTTCTCCAAACCAAGCACTAATGGCTGATCATAATGAAGCCAAGGTATTAGAACATCTCTGTACCCCTGAATGCATTGCTAAAGTTAACAGGTACAGGTCCTACAACTTGGAACTGAGATCTGACCTTGAGTCCTTAAATATTTTAAAATCTGATTTTAGAAAGTTTGAAAATGATTATAAACTGAAGATAGAGGACTTAGAGAAAACCATTTCAGTTCTAAAATATGAACACACAGTTTTAGGACTCAAATCAAAGATCTCATAACCAAGTTAACTGAGTGCCAGGCTGAGCTTGTGATCAGCAAAGCCAGGGCAAAAAAGAGTGTTCTTGAAGAAGAGACCTTCAAGAACATGATATCCTCATCCCTGCACAACAAAGTGTGCTATCAAACAGGCAGGGACTGGATCTAATGAGATAGCTCCTTCACACACAATCTTGTCAGTAAGATCTCCTAGGTGTGGAACATGTGAAGATGAGCTTCCTCTCATAGATCCCATGAGTGAAGAGGATGAAGAAGAGATAGTGAAGAATCCCTCTGAAAAGAGTGAAGAAGAGGATTCCAAGAAGGGCCACTATCCTTCTGAGGAGAAAGTGAAGACTATGATGACCAAGTCCATAAGAAAGAACTTGATCAGAAAGAGCAAAAGAAAGGCAAGGAAGGCTCAAGAGATCAAGACTACTTTTGATTCTAAGCAGAAACAAGTGTTTATCTCTGTAGGGTTTAAAGTGGTTGGGACTGATGCAGGACCGTTTAAGGGCTTTAACAACTACAACACAACGACACAAAAAGAGGAGATTAACTAACTTTATCAAACAGTGAACTGGGTTAACCAAAGTGATACAAAGAGAACAAGTAAAGTAAGAGACAGAACAGAGAGTATGGTTTTCAAGAATGCAGTATATTGCTTTCTCTATGTTCTATTACAAGTGTTTCAAAGCATAAGATAAGATACAAGAACAGAGATACTTATACTACATCCTACAGCTGGCTATACTTTGAAAGCCACTGGATACAATTGACTAACACACAAACAATCAATTGTAGAGTCAAAAGGCATTGCCTTTTGACTTGTGACTATGACATGCATAACTCACATCCTTATCTATTACAAAGGATAAGTACATAAGTAGAAAGTATACAGACTCAAGACCTCAATGTACAGTTACCAAAAGCATGGACCTTTTCACCAACTCATGTAAGTTGGTGACTTGCAGAGGTCAGCGGAAAGGTGTCCAGCTTTACAGAAAGTACATCAGAAAAAGCATGTCTTAAAAGTCTTCGGAAGAAATCTGTCTTCATAACTTGAAGCTTCGGAAGACTTTGTCTCTGAGGCTTCGGAAGACTTCATCTTTGGCTTCGGAAGATATTGGTCTGGGCTTCGGAAGATTTTACACTTAGAGTATTTTCTAATGCATTGTGTAAAACTTCCGAAGCATTCTTCTCTTCAGTACTTAGTGCATGTTCTGAGACACTTTGGATGTTTTGAGTTGCATCAGACTAAGGAATCCTTACAAACTCCCCCTAGGCTGATGCTACCAAAACACTTAGAAGATCTTCAGATGTTGGTAGTCTTCAGTACAATCAAGACCATTCCTTTTTCATTAGATGGTCAGGATCATCAGATTCTCATAGTATCTTCTCATCTCAAGGATCATGCAGAGGTAAGTGAGGATGTCTTGCCAGGAGTAGACATTCTCACACCTTGATCTCTGATAACATGCCATCTTTCTGTATTGGTAGAATAATTCCAAGGACAAGATTGGTGTCTCAGTTGTTAGAGGAGCCACTTGCATAGAGGATTGGGCTGCCTCTCATCATGCACTTCCTCATGTTATCTGATCATCAGCCTGAGGTGTGAGGTAGATGACTTTGGCTTCTTCTTCTTCTTAGTCTTTGGTTTTAGAACCATTTTCTTGTCTTCCTCTTAGATTCTTTACTGAGAAGACTGTCTGCACACCATGTTTGCAGGATCGTTTAAGGGCTTGAACACAATTACAACACAACAACACAATGAGAAGATTAACTAAACTTAATCAAACAGTGAACTAGGTAACCAAAGGTGATACAGAGAACACAAGTAAAGCAAGAGACAGAACAAGAGAGTATAGTTTTCAAGGGAGCAGTATATTGCTTTCTCAAGTTCTTTTACAAGTGTTACAAAGCATAAAGAAAGATACAAGAACTTGGAATACTTATACTACAACCTACAGCCGGCTATACTATGAAAGCCAGCTGGATACAATTGACTAGACACTAACAAAATCAATTGTAGGATCAAAAGGCATATCTGCCTTTTGACCTTGTGACTATGACATGCCATAGCTCACATCCTTATACATTACAAAAAGGATAAAGTACATAAAGTGGAAAGTTTCAGACTCAAGACCTCAATGTACAGTTACCAAAAGCATGGACCTTTTCACCAACTCTTGTAAGTTGGTGACTTATCAGAGACGCAGCGGAAAAGGTGCTTTATGGAACAGTACATCAGATAAAGCATGTGTACTAAAAGTCTTCGGAAGAAATCTGTCTTCATAGGGTGAAGCTTCGGAAGACTTTGTCTCTTCAAGCTTCGGAAGACTTCATGTTAGGCTTCGGAAGATATTGGTCTTGGCTTCGGAAGATATTACACTTAGAGTATTTTCTAATGCTTTGTGTAATTCTTCCGAAGCATTCTTCACTTCAGTACTTAGTGCATGTTGCTGAAACACTTAGGCAGTTTTGGGTTGCATCAGACTTCAGGAATCCTTACAAACTCCCCCTAGGCTGATGCTACCAAAACACTTAGAAGATCTTTAAATGTTTGTAGTCTTCAGAATAATCAAGACCATCCTTTCTTCATTTGATGGTCAGGATCATCAAGACTCTCATAGTATCTTCTCATTTCAAAGAGATCATGCAGAGGTAAGTTGATTATGTCTTGCCATGAGTAGACATTTTCAACACCTTGATCTCTGATAACATTCCATCTTTCTGGATTGGTAGAGTAAGTCCAGGATAAGATGGGTGTCTCAGTTGCTAGAGGAGCCACTTGCATAGGAGTTGATTGGGCTGCCTCATCATGCACTTCCTCAGGTTGATCTGATTCAGCCTGGGGTGTAGAGGTAGATGACTTGGCTTCTTCTTTTTAGTCTTTGGTTTAGAGGCCATTTTCTTCTTCCTCTTTAATGTCTTTAACTGAGAAGACTGGTCTGCAGCACCATGTTGATCATCAGTGTCTTTCTCAGTTGGGTGTTCCTCCCTCACAGGTTCAGAAGGAGAGGGAGTTTGACCCTGTCTTGGATCAGAAGATGAAGTTTGCTGAGGCTCAGCTGGAGGTTCTGGTTCAGGTGTCTCTGGTTGTTCAAACTTGACCTCCACTTCAGGTGGGACTTGACTTGGAAGAGAGTGCAAGTCAATGAGTTCACCACTTTTAATCTTCTGCTTGATTACCCTTATATGCTCATCCATTGTAGATAGAGACATGGGACCAAGTCTCCTTCCGGAGAATCCATATGACTTCAAGAAGCTCATCATTCTTTGTCTGTCAGCAGACTTCTTTGCATTCTTTTGAATGATGGCTCTTGACTTTGCAGCTTCTTCCCTTAGCTTCCTTTTGGTTGTTTTTCTTTCTTTGACTAGCTCAAGCTCAAGTTGCTTTAAGTACTCGAACTCAATGAAGTCATAGGACAGGGGAAGAAGTGTATTTGCCTGATAGAAGCCTGTGGCACTCAGGTAGTTTATCATTTTGATTCTATCCTCTTCTTTATCTACCTGAGGTTCTTGTGGAGCCACATCTTCCTGTGCAGGACTTTCTTGAACTGGAGAGAGAGTGGGAGTATGCTTGTGAAGTCTTTTCTGTCTCCTCTCCTCTTTGAATTGGAGAAGTAACCTTGCATCCTCTTTCTCCTTTATCTCTTGACACTTCCATGTCAGCCAGTTCATTCAACTCTTCTAAGGGGAGGGAGATGATTTCATCAACATCATAGTTCCTGGTCTGTAAATAATTAATCCTGACTGCCCTTTGTTCATCATTTTGAGTATTTGGTCTGGGGGCAGCCCTGATTGCAGCTTGCATGAATTTTGATGACCCAGAAGAACTTTCTCCCCTTAGCCTCCTTTTCCTCTCTCTCTCTTCCTCCTCAATTCCTCAGGAGTCATTATCCTTTTCCCTTGTCACCAACACCTTTGTGACTCAGGGTGGATTGAGGCTTGGCCTTCATTGCTTGGTGTAGCTTCCATGCTCTGGCCAGAGAGAGGCTGAGAAACACCTTCACCAGCAGGTGTCTCAGATGGAGTTTGGACCTCTGCAGCAGTTGTTGATGGTGAGACAAGGGTCTCAGGTTCTGCCACTGGGCCTTCAGCCAAGGTTTCCCCTATGAAACTAATCTTAGGGTCCACCTCAGCATCCAGTTGACCGATGACATTGCCTGATTGCCTAAGTCTCCTTCTTAGAGAGAACTCTGCAAGGATCCTGTCTTGGATTCTTTGAGCCAGCCTGTCAGCTTGTCTAGATTTGCTTGGATTGACAAGTGGCATGTTGACTAAATCCAGTCCTTCATAGAAGCTCAGGCTTTGGAACTGAAAGACTTCTTGTTGCCTTGAACTCTGTGAAGTATGAGGGCTCTTCTGTCATCATCATACCTCCATCTGATGATGTAGTTGCCAGTTCCATGTGGTGGAGATGAGACAGCCCTTGGTATACCTTCCTCAAAGAGACTCCTGATGAGAGAGTCTATAGAGTCCACATTAATGTGAACTTGAGGAAGTTGCTGAGAATGCACAACAGCAAGTGAGGATGGTGAGTCCTCTATGTCCATTCTCTTTGAAGAACTCCCAGGTTCTGTGGTTGTGATAACTTTCTCCCCCTTTTTGGTAGCATCACCCACTTGCATAGGTGAGCTGGAGGATAAATCAGTCACTTCCACAGGTTCTTTGTTCCTGGTTGAGCTCTCCTTAAAGGTCTCTCAGCTAGTTTTTCCTGCAGATATGAAATCTGGAGTTGCTGATCATTGACCCTGTTTTGCAGGTAGTCACCTGAGATTCCAAGTGACTAACCTTAGAGACTAGATAGGTGCATGTTTGTGACAATTTTTGTACCTTTAGTCTCAAATTCCCCTCATCTTCATCAGAAGAATCACTGGGGGATGAGAGGATTGGACCAAAGTCCTCTTCTCACCACCAGCTTGAGTTTCTTGGCTGCTGGTTTTCCTCTGCTCACTGGCAACCTCATTAAGATGCCAATGGGCTGAGTTGCCATGGTTGAGGTCTTAATGATGTAATCACTTTCAAAAGTGAGAGCCTCTTCCATATGGACATCCTGAACAGGTTCAGATGTGTCCACCTCAGTAATAGGTGACTGATGAGGGATAGACTGAGGAGAGTCAGAGGTACTCATCTCTCTTTGAGTAGGGGAGGAGAAGAGAGACTCATGGTACTCACTGAATCCTAAGTCTTCATCAGTGTAAAAGGATAGGTTGGGAATTGGTTGGTTTAGATCCAAAGGCTGGGGATGGTAGCTGCCCCTGAAGGTTGTTCACTTGAGTGTTGAGACTCAGAGTGAAGGCTTACAGTTGTTGGGCTAATGAGCTCATCAGGTTGAGCTTGAGGAACCTCAGCCCTGATAGGTAAAGTAATGGGAGTGGTTTGCTCCTCAGGAGAAGTGGGAGCTCTGGAGTCCACTTCTTCCTGTAAGGTTGAGTATTTGGGGGCCTGCACAGACTCAATAGCCTGAGCAGGGGTTCGTTGGGATTTTCTTTTGTAGGTGATGAATTTGGAGGTTGTGAAGGGTAGGAGAGCAGTAGGTGTGGGTTCAACACTAGCTTGGACTGCTATGTTGTCACCTTGAGCAATGAGCTCTAACATTTTTGGGACTAGGGCTGTTTCTACCCCTGAGAAGCCTACAGTTGGCTTCTTCATATTTTAAAGATGCCGGGCTTCATCTGTCCCAGTTTAAGAATATTGCCTGTTTCCCTCAACTGTGAGCCCAGTTCACAGTTAAGAATGTGTTGAACATATCTAGGAAACATGTAATATTCTAAGGAGTCTAAGTTTGCAAGTAAATTAGTATAAACAAATTGTGAATACCTGAACTTGACCCCCTGAACCATCCCATGAACTAAAGGAGAGATCCTCAGGAATCTGGTCCCATCCACCATGCTTGTTTGATAAGCTGTGGATAACCACATGGAGCAGGTATTTCCACTGGGATGAGACCTTCCCTTTCCTGAAGGTCTTTACAGAGAAATCTCCTTCATAGCCCATCTGCTCGAAGGAATGATTAACCGCTTCTTTTGGAAGAACACTTCACCTGCTTCATCATCCAGCTGAAGATGTCGATTGATGATGGCCGGAGTGATGAAAATTGTTCTCCCCTGCACTGTGGCAGACAGTGCCTTCTCCCCATCCATAATGACCTCTTGGCAGGTCTTCCAGAATTCAAGCAAATGATCCTCATATAGAGGAGGATCAATGGTTAGGGAGGTGAAGTAGTGAGACAAAGACAAGAAACGGCAAACCTCTGAGAAATGAGGATCTTTGTCAGAGCATAACAGAGCAACCTGATTGTGTTGTCTGTGTAGCTGCATGGCAAAGTGAGGATCATTTCTGTGTGTAAGGTCAGCCATTGTGAGGTAGCTCAGAGATGAAGAGAAAAATGGGAAGGAAATTTCAGAGAAAAGCTTTGGTTTTAGGTATGGAAGAAAAGCATGATAGAAGAGGGGGGAAACCGTTGGGTTTATATGAGAGAGAAGGATTTCAGATAAAGTTTAATGAAAGAGGATAAACTTTGAAATCCGTATGTGGTCCCACCTCTGAAAAAGTAGTTTACCTTTTTGCTCAAAAAGTAGTTTTCTTGGAATTCGAAAAGCTTCCGAAAGTAATTTGTCTTCGGAAGTTGTGATTGAAAAAGCTTCCGAAGCTAAATGGCTTCGGAAGAATTTTCCTGAGAGTCTTAAAGATTTATGCTTCGGAAGAGAAATAAACTTTTGGATGCTTTGTATAAGAATGAACAAAGCTTCCGAAAGTAATTTTTGCTTCGGAAGGAAAAAGTCCTTAAAAATGAATAAGTGTCTAAGTTAAGAATTTTAAGCTTCGGAAGATATTTTGACTTCTTCCGAAGGTAAAATTCTTAGACAGTCATTTATTTTGAAGACATATTTTTCTTCCGAAGGTAAAATGTTATCTTCCGAAGTATCAGAAAATTTTCAAGAATCTAAGGAAAGTCTTCAAAAAGAGTTTTTCATTCAAAGAAAACATGAGCTTATGAAAGTGATGAACTAGACAACTTAGGACACACATATTTTAAGAAGAAATAATTAGAATTAGTTTTAAGAAAAAGTCTACTCAAAGTTAATCATCCCAATAGCTGATATCAGATACTTAAATCTCTGTTCATCAAAAGCTTTTGTGAACAGATCAGCATATTGTTCATCTGTGTGAACTTTGACTAGTTTAATTAACCCCTTTTCATAGTTATCTCTTATTAAATGATACCTGATGTTGATGTGTTTGGTCCTTGAGTGCTGCACAGGGTTCTCAGTGATAGAGATAGCACTGTTGTTGTCTATGTGGATAGGAGTCTCTTTGAAGTTAAATCCGTAGTCTAGCATCTGATTTTGAATCCAAAGCACTTGAGCACAGCAGCTTGCAGCAGCAATGTATTCAGCCTCAGCAGTTGATGCAGACACACAGGTTTGTTTCTTGCATTGCCATGAGACACCCTTCCACCAAGGAATTGACATCCCCCAGATGTAGACTTTGCAGTCATGTTGCAACCACCATAATCACTGTCTGTATAGGCATACAGATTGAAATTAGAATTCTTTGGATACCATAAACCAAGTGTTGAAGCACCTTTGAGGTATCTTAAAATCCTTTTCACAGTGATTAAGTGAGACATCTTAGGATTGGCTTGATATCTTGCACAAATACATGTAGCAAACATGATATCAGGCCTGCTAGCTGTAAGATACATAAGAGACCCAATCATAGCCCTGTATAAGTGCTCATCTACACACTCCCCCTCAAGATCTGGACCAAGGGAGTGGTTTCTGGCTATGGGTGTCTTAGCAGTCTTACAATCAGTCATGTTGAACCTCTTGAGTATATCTTGAACATACTTTGACTGACTTATGAAAATGCCATCTTCAACCTGCTTCACTTGAATTCCCAGAAAGAAATTAAGTTCTCCCATTGAACTCATTTCAAATCTATCTTTCATCAGCTTTTCAAAGTCTTTGCAGAGCCTTGAATTGGTTGAGCCAAAGATGATGTCATCCACATATACTTGAACTAGCAGAATGTCTTTCCTTGTCCTTTGATGAAGAGAGTTCCATCTATAGTACCTCTCCTGTAACCATGTTTACAGAGATACTCAGACAGTGTCTCATACCACTTCCTGGGTGCCTGATGCAGCCCATAGAGAGCTTTGTCAAGCTTGCAGACATAATCAGGATGATCAGGATCTACAAAACCAGGTGGTTGTTTGACATAAACCTCCTCATCAATCACTCCATATAAGAAAGCACACTTTACATCAAGTTGGTAGACCTTGAAGTTCTTGGATGCAGCAAATGCCAGGAATATCCTAACAGCTTCTAGTCTAGCTACAGGAGCAAAGACATCAGTGTAGTCAATCCCTTCTTCTTGTGTGTATCCTTGAACAACTAGTCTTGCCTTGTTCTTGATGATGATTCCTCTATCATCCTTTTTATTCCTAAAAACCATTTGGTTCCAATGGTAGTCTTCCCATGAGGAAGAGGACAAAGGTTCCAAACTTTCTGCCTTTTGAATTGAAGCAGCTCTTGTTGCATAGCTTCAACCCAACTTCCATCCTTTAGAGCCTCCTCAACTTTCTTTGGCTCTAACTGGGATAGAAAACAAGAGTGAAGACAAACATTTGCTTCATGGGTTTGCCTCTTGTCTTTACCCCGGAGATAACATCTCCAATGATGTTTGTAGGTAGGATGAGACTTGTGGATCCTTAGCTGAGGGATCACAGCAAGTTGCTGAGATAGATCCAAATTTGAGAAATTTAGATCTGGTCTTGAAGATTGATCCTCCACATTATCACTTATCAAGATTAACTTGATCCAATGAGTGTGTGACATCATTGATGTTATCATCTATGGTATGGTTATTAGCAAGAGAATTCTTGATCACTGTCACCATCACCATTGTTATCTTCTGCAATTGAGATGTCTTTATCTGGTTGAGAAGCCTCTGAACTGGAATTTGAAGGCATGCCAGATGTATCAGCTGGATTTGTCATTGTTGTGCTGATAGAAACCTCATTTGCTGAAGTAGTTTCAACTGGAGCTGAAGGTCTTCCTAGCTCAAATCTTGGATCAGGATCACCTGTATTTAAATTTTCTGCAGATCCTGAAACATGCTCACAAGATTTATTAAAACAGTTGGTAACTAAATCAAGATCAAATAGCCAATCCGGACCAGAACCAGCCACACTGGGAGTGTGCTCATTGAAAGTCACATTGGCTGACTCCTCAATGATTCTAGTTCTGAGATTGTATACTCTATAAGCTTTAGCTTGAGAAGAGTATCCAATGAAGTGTCCATCGTCTGATTTCTCAGCAAACTTGGCAACTTGATCTTTGGTATTCAAGATGGTGCAGGGACATCCAAATGACCTGAGAAAACCAATGAAAGGTTTCCTCTTGTGCCAAAGTTCATAAGGAGTCTTACCATGTGTCTTAACTACTAAGACTCTGTTTTGCACATAGCAAGCAGTATTAACTGCCTCTGCCCAGAAGGTGATAGGCAGTTTAGAGTCAGACAACATAGTTCTTGCAGCTTCAATAAGTGTCCTGTTTCTCCTCTCAGCAACTCCGTTTTGCTGAGGAGTCCTGGGAGCACTGTATTGTCTTGTAATACCCTTTTCATCACAAAATGTATCAAGGATTTGGTTCTTGAATTCAGTTCCTTGATCACATCTTATGGTTTTGACCTTGTGATCACATTGATTCTCAATCTTTAAGATGAAATTCTTTAGAATCTCAGGAGTCTCATCTTTAGTTCTAAGAAAGAAAACCCAAGTGAATCTTGTAAAATCATCTGTGATCACTAGACAGTATAAGGTCCTTCCTAAACTCATTACACTGGTGGGGCCAAAGAGATCCATATGTAATAAGTGTAGGGGAGTAGTGATGGAGTTCTTTTCCTTAGGCTTGTGAGATACCTTGTGTTGCTTCCCTTTCAGGCATGCAACACAATGATCATCACTTGTAAACTCTTTCTTTGGCATTCCAGTTACCAGATCATGTTTGATTAATTTATTCATATTCTTAAAGTTTACATGGCACATTCTTTTATGCCATAGGAAAGACTCATCACTATTTGCTTTAGATAGAAAGCATGAAACTTCTCCAGAGGGAGATGTTTCTTGCAAATCCATCTTGTACATGTTCCCTTTCCTGGGGGCTCTGAGCAGAATATGCTCATGAGGAATGACCACTCCAGGCTTGAGAACAATGCACTCATGCTCAGTGAAGAGCATGTTATGACTCTGATCACAAAATTGAGATACACTCAGAAGATTGTACCCAAGCTCCTTAACAAAGTTTACCTTCTCAATGCTGAGCTTACCATTTGTGACCTTGCCCCTTCCATAAATGTAACCACCTTCATTTCCTCCAAAAGCAACTGGTCCTCCATCAATTCTCTCAAAATTATGAAGTAAAGACCTATCGCCTGTCATGTGCCTGGAACAGCCACTGTCAATTATCCAGACATTCTTGTTTGTCTTGAGCTGTTCCTGCACAAAGAAAATGATTAGTTACATTTGGAAACCCAAGCCTTACTTGTCTTGGGTTCAGTAAGTGTAATAGAAGGTAATGCAACAGTAATAGATCCTATGGTTGTACAGAGGGGATCTTCAGCTGTTGTTGATGGAGAAACCTCAGTCATTTGGTCTTTCTTAGACTTCCACACCACCTTTGGAGTCTTGGACTTGACCTTCAAAACCTTAGAAGCTTTTGGAGCTTCACAAGTTTTAATGACTGACACTTCGGAAGAATCTACAGTCACTGCAGTAGACTTTAGTACTTCGGAAGAACTCCTTTCTTCCGAGACCAACTTTGCTTCCGAAGGTAATTTTCCATTTACCTTCTTCTTTGATTTGGAGCTTCCGAAGGAAACAGACTTTCCTTCCGAAGCTTGAGACTTCTTGAGATTCTTTGAAGTCTTTGTATTGGTCATGTGGATAGTACTTTTAGGATTGTATGGACAATCCTTGGCAATATGAGAAGTACTTTCACACATACACACAGCATTTTCTTCTTCAAAGAAATCTCCTTTTGAGAGCAAGACTGGCCTTGGTCACATCCCTTTTTCACCTTCATCTTGGTAGATGCAGATACAGTTCCCTTGGGCTGTGAACTGTTCTTGGAATTTGATGGTCCAGGCTGTGCAGCAGTGGTACACAGCAGCTCTGTCTTCTTCTTTGTACTGAGATGATTTGAACATGAACCAGAACTCTTGGCTAAGAAGCTTTGGTGAATGTCTTCAGTCCTTATTGCTTTGAAACCTGCAGAGATAAACACTTGTTTCTGCTTAGCATCAAAGGTAGCCTTGATTTCTTGAGCCTTCTTTGCTTTCCTTTTGCTCTTCCTGATCAAGTTCTTTCTCTTGGACTTGGTCATCACAGTTAATTTCTTCTCCTCAGAAGGATAGTGGCCCTTGGAGGAATCCTCTTCTTCACTCTTCTCAGAGGGATTCCTCACTATCACTTCTTCATCATCCTTACTTATTGGATCTATGAGAGGAAGCTCATCTTCACAAGTTCCACACCTAGGAGATCTTACAGACAAGATTGTGTGTGGAGGAGCTATCTCATTTGATCCCAGTCCCTGTCTATTTTGATAACAAACTTATTGTGTAGGGATGAGGATATCATGTTCTTGAAGGTCTCTTCTTCAAGAACACTTTTCTCTGCCAGGGCTTTGCTGATCACAAGCTCAGCCTGGCACTTAGTCAACTTAGTGATGAGATCTTGGATCTGAGTTCTAAAATCTGTATGTTCATGTTTTAGTACTGAAATGGTTTTCTCCAAGTCTTCTATCTTTAACTTGTAATCATTTTCAGACTTTCTAAAATCAGATTTTAATATGTTTAATGACTCAAGATCAGATCTCATCTCTAGGTTGTAGGACCTGTATCTATTTACTTTAGCAATGCATTCAGGGGAGCAAAGATGTTCTAATACCTTGGCTTCATCATGGTCAGCCATCAATGCTTGGTTTGGAGAAGCATCCTCCACCTGAAAACTCCAGTCAAATCCTCCCTCTTCAACAGCAACCGCAGCATGTTGCTTTGTCTTCTCAGCCTGAGGGGTATTGTTGGTGTAGTTTGGTCTGAGTTGTGTTTGACCCCCATTTGCTCTAGGTGCCTTACACTCCCTAAAAGTGACCCATAAGGTTACAATTGTAACACTTAACTTTGCTTTTATCCAGCCCAAACTTACCACTGGTAGCATTGCTTGGAAATTTTCTTCCTGTCTCTTGTAGAACTTCTTGGCTCTGTGAGTGAGAAGAGCCATCTGCTGAACTATCTCCATGTATTCCAGGTCATCTGGATGGATACAGTCTAGATCTTCAAGAGTGAAGAGATAATTTCCACAGCTTTCATCTGCAGACACAAAGGCTTGAGAAGAACTTGTCTCTTGGAATGGGCTTCCTTGAGTAAAGTTCTCCCTTGGTGTCTCCGGGAAGGTGATGAAAGGACCCTTTTGTGAGTTGTCAGGGTAGCATAGAGATGATGTTGGGGTTCTATGCTGTCCCTTTCAACCACATGAAGGGCTGAACCCATTTGATTGTTAGAGTTGCCAGATGAACCTTGTAAGTTCATCTCCATCTGGTATCCACTGAGAATCCCATACTCTGTCAGAGTAAGAGTTTTAAGGTTCTCAGTCCTCTTGATTACCACACAATAGTGTGTCCATTGCCTAGGAAGTGAGGACATGAACTTCCTTACAATGTCTCTGTTCTCAAGAGGAACTCCTCCATCCACAAGGGTATCCACAATCTCAACATACCTGAAGTATTGTTGGGTCATGGTTTCACCTGCTTTAAAGGTGAAATTTTCAAACTGCTGCTTCAGAAGATCTTTCTTGTTCTCCTTGGCTTCAGAGGAGCCTTCATACATCAGCTTCAGTGCATCCCACAGCTGTTTAGCTGTCTTGCACTTCTTAAAACCTCTGTACACAGAGTTTGGGATAGCAGTCTGAAGAGCAGTCATGGCCTTCCTGTCAATCTCTACTCTTTTCCTATCTTCATCTGAGTAGTTGGCCACATCTTTAGGAATCATACCAGCACCGGTAGCAGAGGGGGTGCTGGGTATGAAAGGTCCATATTCAACAGATTCCCACATTCTTGAGTCAAGAGACCTGATGAAGCCTTCCATCCTCATGCACCAGGTGTCGAAGTCATCAAGAGTGATCAATGGGGATTTGTTCATGGTTCCAGTCTCCATATCAGTCTTTGAGATGGAAGCCATTTGAAAAGTTTAGTTTTTGTGTGTGTGAGGGATCTTAAGATGGTTAGATCTTATATCACGAGCCTGAATGCTCTGATACCAATGCAGGATCGTTTAAGGGCTTGAACACAATTACAACACAACAACACAATGAGAAGATTAACTAAACTTTAATCAAACAGTGAACTAGGTAACCAAAGTGTGATACAGAGAACACAAGTAAAGCAAGAGACAGAACAAGAGAGTATAGTTTTCAAGGGAGCAGTATATTGCTTTCTCAAGTTCTTTTACAAGTGTTACAAAGCATAAGAAAGATACAAGAACTTGGAATACTTATACTACAACCTACAGCCGGCTATACTATGAAAGCCAGCTGGATACAATTGACTAGACACTAACAAAATCAATTGTAGGATCAAAAGGCATATCTGCCTTTTGACCTTGTGACTATGACATGCCATAGCTCACATCCTTATACATTACAAAAAGGATAAAGTACATAAAGTGGAAAGTTTCAGACTCAAGACCTCAATGTACAGTTACCAAAAGCATGGACCTTTTCACCAACTCTTGTAAGTTGGTGACTTATCAGAACGCAGCGGAAAAGGTGCTTTATGGAACAGTACATCAGATAAAGCATGTGTACTAAAAGTCTTCGGAAGAAATCTGTCTTCATAGGTGAAGCTTCGGAAGACTTTGTCTCTTCAAGCTTCGGAAGACTTCATGTTAGGCTTCCGAAGATATTGGTCTTGGCTTCGGAAGATATTACACTTAGAGTATTTTCTAATGCTTTGTGTAATTCTTCCGAAGCATTCTTCACTTCAGTACTTAGTGCATGTTGCTGAAACACTTAGGCAGTTTTGGGTTGCATCAGACTTCAGGACCTTACAATGTTGATCATCAGTGTATTTCTCAGTTAGGTGTTCCTCCCTCATAGGTTCAGATGGAGAGGGAGTTTGACCCTGTCTTGGATCAGAAGATAAGTTTGCTGAGGCTTAGCTGGAGGTTCTGGTTGAGGTGTCTCAGGTTGTTCAAACTTGACCTCACTTCAGGTGGGACTTGACTTGGAGAGAGTGAAGTCAATCAGTTCTCCACTTTTAATCTTCTGCTTGATCACCCTTATATGCTCATCCTTGTAGATAGAGACATGGCCAAGTCTCCTTCCGGAGAATCCTATAGCTTCAAGAAGCTCATCATTCTTTGTCTGTCAATAGACTTCTTGCATTCTTTTGAATGATGGCTCTTGACTTTGCAGCTTCTTCCCTTAGCTTCCTTTTGGTTGTTTTTCTTTCTTTGACTAGCTCAAGCTCAAGTTGCTTTAGGTACTCGAACTCAATGAAGTCTAGGACAGGGGAAGAAGTGCATTTGCCTGATAGAAGCCTGTGGCACTCAGGTAGTTGATCATCTTGATCCTATCTTCTTCTTTATCTACCTGAGGTTCTTGTGGAGCCACATCTTCCTGTGCAGGACTTTCTTGAACTGGAGAGAGAGTGGGAGCATGCTTGTAAAGCCTTTTCTGCCTCTTCCTCTTTGAATTGGAGAAGTAACCTTGCATCCTCTTTCTCCTTCATCTCTCTTGACACTTCCATGTCAGCCAGTTCATTTAACTCTTCTAAGGGGAGGGAGATGATTTCATCAATATCATAGTTCCTGGTTTGTAAATAGGTAATCCTGACTGCCCTTAACTCATCATCTTGAGTATTTGGTCTGGGGGCAGCCCTGATTGCAGCTTGCATGAAGGTAGATGACCCAAAAGAACTTTCTCCCCTCAGCCTCCTTTTCTCTCTCTCTCTCTTCCTCCTCAATTTCCTCAGGAGTCATTTTCCTTTTCCCTTTGTCACCAACAGACCTTTGTGACTCAGGGTGGATTGAGACTTGGCCTTCATTGCTTGGTGTAGCTTCCATGCTCTGGCCAGAGAGAGGCTGAGAAACACCTTCACCAGCAGGTGTTTCAGATGGAGTTTAGACCTCTGCAGTAGTTTTTGATGATGAGACAAGGGTCTCAGGTTCTGTCACTGGGCCTTCAGTCAAGGTTTCCCCTATGAAACTAATCTTAGGGTCCACCTCAACATCCAGTTGACCGATGACATTGCCTGATTGCCTATGTCTCCTTTTTAGAGAAAACTCTGCAAGGATCCTTTCTTGGAGTCTTTGAGCCAGCCTGTCAGCTTGTCTTGAATTGCTTGGATTGACAAGTGGCGTGTTGACTAAATCCAGTCTTTCATAGAAGCTCAGGCTTTGGAACTGAAAAACTTCTTGTTGGCCTTGAACTCTATGAAGTATAAGGGCTATTTTATCCTCATCATACCTCCACCTTATGATGTAGTTTCCAGTTCCTTGTGGTGGAGATGAGACAGCCCTTGGTATACCTTCCTCAAAGAGACTCCTGATGATTGAGTCTATAGAGTCCACATTAATGTGAAATTGAGGAAGTTGCTGAGAATGCACAACAGCAAGTGAGGATGGTGAGTCCTCTATGTCCATTCTCTTGAAGAACTCCCAGGTTCTGTGGTTGTAACAACTTTCTCCCCCTTTTTGGTAGCAGTACCCACTTGCATAGGTGAGCTGGAGGATAAGTCAATTACTTCCACAGGTTCTTGTGTTCCTGGTTGAGTTGTCCTTAAAGGTCTCTCAGCTAGTTGTTTCTGCAGATATGAAATCTGAAGTTGCTGATCATTGACCTGGTTTTGTAAGGTAGTCACCTGAGATTCCAAGTGACTAACCTTAGAGACTAAATAGGTGCATGTTTTTGACAATTTCTGCACCTTTAGTCTCAAATTCCCCTCATCTTCATCAGAAGAATCAGTGGGGGATGAGATGATTGGACCAAAGTCATCTCGCTCACCACCAGCTTGAGTTTCTTGGCTGCTGGTTTTCCTTTGCACACTGGCAGCCTTAGTTGAGATGCCAGGGAGCTGAGTTGCCATGGTGGAGGTCTTAATGATGTAATCACTTTCAAAAGTGAGAGCCTCTTCCATATGGACATCCTAACAAGTTCAGAAGTGTCCACCTCAGTAATAGGTGACTGATATGGATAGACTGAGGAGAGTCAGAGGTACTCATCTCTCTTTGAGTAGGGGATGGAAGAGAGACCCACATGTACTCACTGAATCCTAAGTATTCATCAGATAGAAGGATAGGTGGGAATTGGTTGGTTGAGATCCAAAGGCTGGGGATGGTAGCTGTCCCCTGAAGGTTGTTCACTTGAGTTTGAGACTCAGAGTGAAGGCTTAAGGCTGTTGGGCTAGTGAGCTCATCAGGCTGAGCATGAGGAACCTCAGCACTGATTCTTGGAAAATGGGAGTGGTCTGCTCCTCAGGAGAAGTGGGAGCTCCAGGATCCACTTCTTCCTGTATGATGAGTATATGGGTGCCTCCTCAGACTGGATAGTCCTGAGCAGGGGTTCGTTTGTATTTTCTTTGGTAGGTGATGGATATTTGGGGCTGTGTAGGTGGTTGGAAAGCAGCAGGTGTGGGTTCAACACTAGCTTGTGCTGCTAGGTTGTCACCTTGAGCAATGAGCTCTAACATTTTTGGGACTAGGGCTGTTTCTACCCCTGAGAACCTATAGTGGGCTTCTTCATTATTTTAAAGATGCCGGGCTTCATCTGTCCCAATTTAAGAATATTACTTGTTTCCCTCAACTGTGAGCCCAGTTCACAGTTGAGAATGTGTTGAACATATCTAGGAAACATGTAATGCTCTAAGGAGTCTAATTTTGCAAGTAAATTAGTATAAACAAATTGTGAATACCTGAACTTGACCCCCTGAACCATTCCATGAACTATAAAGGAGAGATCCTCAGGAATCTGGTCCCATCCACCATGCTTGTTTGATAAGCTGTGGATAACCACGTGGAGCAGGTATTCCACTGGATGAGACCTTCTTTTCCTGAAGGTCTTTACAGAGAAATCTCCTCATAGCCCATCTGCTCAAGGAATGATTTACAGCTTCCTTCGGGAAGAACACCTCACCTTCTTCATCAGCCAGCTGAAGATGTCGTTGATGATGGCCGGAGTGATGAAGATTGTTCTCCCTTGCACTGTGGCAGACAGTGCCTTCTCCCCGTCCATAATGACCTCTTGGCAGGTCTTCCAGAATTCAAGCAACTGATCCTCATAGAGTGGAGGATCAATGGTTAGGGAGGTGAAGTAGTGAGACAGAGACAAGAAACGGCAAACCTCTGAGAAATGAGGATCTTTCTTAGAGCATAACAGAGCAATTGATTATGTTGTCTGTGTAGCTGCATGGTAAAGTTGGGATCATTTCTGTGAGCAAGGTTAGCCATTGTGAGGTAGCTTAGAGATGAAAAGAAATTTCAGAGAGAAGATTTTGGTTTTTAGTTTGGATGAAAGCAGATAGAAGAGAGGGGAAACCGTTGGGTTTATATGAGAGAGAGGGATTTCAGATAAAGTTTAATAAAGAGGATAAACTTTGAAATCCGAACGTCGGTCCCACCTCTGAAAATAGTTTTCTTTTGCTCAAAAAGTAGTTTTCTTGGAATTCGAAAAGCTTCCGAAGGTAAATTATCTTCGGAAGTTTAATGAAAAAGCTTCCGAAGCTAAAATGACTTCGGAAGAATTTCCTGAGAGTATTTGATGATTTTGCTTCGGAAGAAAAATTTAAGACTTGAAAGCTTTGTATAGGGATCAATATAGCTTCCGAGAGTAATTATTGCTTCGGAAGGAAATGGTCCTTGAAAATAAGTAAGTGTCTAAGATAACTATTTAAGCTTCGGAAGATAAAATTGAAATTTCTTCCGAAGATAAATTTCTTAGATAGTTAAATATTTTGAAGATGTGATTTTCTTCCGAAGTTAAAATGAATAACTTCCAAAGTATAAAATCATCAATTAATCTAAAGAAAATCTTCCAATCCAAGGAAAAATGAGCTTATGAAAGTGATAAACTAGACAACTTAGAACACACATTTTTAAGAAATAATAAGAATTAGTTTTAAGAAAATTTTACTCAAGGTTGATCATCCCAATAGCTGATATTAGATATTTAAATCTTGTTCATCAAAAGCTTTGTAAACAAATCACGTATTGGTCATCTGTGTGAACCTTGACAAGTTTAATTAATCCTTTTTCATAATTATCTCTTATTAAATGATACCTGATGTTGATGTGTTTGGTCCTTGAGTGCTGCACAGGGTTCTCAGTGATAGAGATAGCACTATTGTTGTCTATGTGGATAGGAGTCTCTTGAAGTTAAATCCATAGTCCAGCATCTGATTTTGAATCCAAAGCACTTGAGCACAGCAGCTTGCAGCAGCAATGTATTCAGCCTCAGCAGTTGATGCAGACACACAGGATTGTTTCTTGCATTGCCATGAGACAATCCTTCCACCAAGGAATTGACATCCCCCAGATGTAGACTTTGCAGTCATGTTGCAACCACCATAATCACTGTCTGTATAGGCATACAGATTGAAATTAGGCTTTGGATACCATAGACCAAGTGTTGAAGCACCTTTGAGGTATCTTAAAATTCTTTTCACAGTGATTAAGTGAGACATCTTAGGGTTGGCTTGATATCTTGCACAAATACATGTAGCAAACATGATATCAGGCCTGCTAGCTGTAAGATACATAAGAGACCCAATCATAGCCATCACACACTGCCCCTCAAGATCTGGACCAAGGGAGTGGTTTCTGGCTATGGGTGTCTTAGCAATCTTACAATCAGTCATGTTGAACCTCTTGAGTATGTTTTGAACATACTTTGACTGACTTATGAAGATGCCATCCTCAACCTGCTTCACTTGAATTCCCAGAAAGAAGTTGAGTTCTCCCATTGAACTCATTTCAAATCTGTCTTTCATCAGCTTCTCAAAGTCTTTGTAGAGCTTTGGATTGGTTGAACCAAAGATGATGTCATCTACATATACTTGAACCACAATAAGTCATTTCCCTATCCTTTGATGAAGAGAGTTCCATCTATAGCACCTCTCCTGTAACCATGTTTACAGAGATACTCAGATAGTGTCTCATACCACTTTCAGGGTGCCTGATGCAGCCATAAAGAGCTTTGTCAAGCTTGCAGACATAATCAGGATGATCAGGGTCTACAAAACCAGGTGGTTGTTTGACATAAACCTCCTCATCAATCACTCCATATAAGAAAGCACACTTTACATCAAGTTGATAGACTTTGAAGTTCTTGGATGCAGCAAATGCCAGGAATATCCTAACAGCTTCTAGTCTCGCTACAGGAGCAAAGACATCAGTGTAGTCAATCCCTTCTTCTTGTGTGTATCCTTGAACAACTAGTCTTGCCTTGTTCTTGATGATGATTCCTCTATCATCCTTCTTATTCCTAAAAACCCATTTGGTGCCAATGGTACTCTTCCCATGAGGAAGTGGACAAAGGTTCCAAACTTTCTGCCTTTTGAATTGAAGCAGCTCTTGTTGCATAGCTTCAACCCAACTTCCATCCTTTAGAGCTTTATCAACTTTCTTTGGCTCTATCTGAGATAAGAAACAAGAATGAAGACAAATATTTGCTTCATGAGTTTGTCCTCTTGTTCTTACCCCTGTGTCAACATCTCCAATGATGTTTGTGGTGGGGTGAGACCTGTGGATCCTTAGCTGAGGGATCACAGCAAGTTGTTGAGAGAGATCCAAATTTGAGAAATTTAGATCTGGGCTTAAAGATTTACCCTCCACATTATCACACTTATCAAAATTAACTTGATCCAATGAGTGTGTGACATCATTGATGTTGTCATCTATGGTATGGTTATTAGCATCAAGAAATTCCTGATCACTATCACCATCACCATTGTTGTCTTCTACAATTGAGGTATCTTTATCTGGTTGAGAAACCTCTGAGCTGGAATTTGAAGGCATACCAGATGTATCAGCTGAATTTGTCATTGTTGTGCTGATAGAAACTTCATTTGTTGAAGTAGTTTCAACTAGAGCTGAAGATGTATGACTTGAAGATCTTCCTAGCTCAAATCTTGGGTCAGGATCACCTGTATTTAAATTTTCTGCGATCCTGAAACATGCTCACAAGATTTGTTAAAACAGTTGGTAACTAAATCAAGATCAAACAGCCAATCCGGACTAGAACCAGCAACACATGGTGTGTGTTCATTGAAAGTCACATTGGCTGACTCCTCAACTATTCTAGTTCTGAGATTGTATACTCTATAAGCTTTAGCTTGAGAGGAGTATCCAATAAAGTGTCCATCGTCTGATTTCTCAGCAAACTTGGCGATTTGATCTTTGGTATTCAAGATGGTTCAAGGACATCCAAATGACCTGAGAAAACCAATGAAAGGTTTCCTCTTATGCCAAAGTTCATAAGGGGTCTTACCATGTGTCTTAACTACTAAAACTCTGTTCTGCACATAGCAAGCAGTATTAACTGCCTCTGCCCAGAAGGTGATAGGCAGTTTAGAGTCAGAACATAGTTCTTGCAGCTTCAATAAGTGTCCTGTTTCTTCTCTCAGCAACTCCATTTTGTTGAGGAGTCCTGGGAGCACTATATTGTCTTGTAATACCTTTTTCATCACAAAATGTATCAAGGATTTGGTTCTTGAATTCAGTTCCTTGATCACATCTTATGGTTTTGACCTTATGATCACATTGATTCTCAACTTTTAAGATGAAATTCTTCAGAATCTCAGGGGTTTCATCCTTAGTTCTAAGGAAAAAGACCCAAGTGAATCTTGTAAAGTCATCTGTGATCACAAACAGTAAGATGTCCTTCCTAAACTCATTACACTGGTGGGGCCAAAGAGATCCATATGTAACAAGTGTAGGGGAGTAGTGATGGAGTTTTTTTCCTTAGGCTTGTGAGATACCTTGTGTTGCTTCCCTTTCAGGCATGCAACACAAAGATCATCACTTGTAAACTCTTTCTTTGGCATTCCAGTTACCAGATCATGTTTAATCAATTTATTTATGTTCTTAAAGTTTACATGGAACATTCTTTTATTCCATAGGAAAGACTCATCACTATTTGCTTTAGATAGAAAGCATGAAACTTCTCCAGAAGGAGATGTTTTTTGCAAATCCATCTTGTACATGTTCCTTTTCCTGGGGGCTCTGAGCAGGATATGCTCATGAGAAATGACCACTCCTGGCTTGAGAACAATGCACTCATGCTCAGTAAAGAGCATTTTGACTCTGATCACAAAATTGGGATACACTCAGAAGATTGTACCCAAGCTCCTTAATAAAGTTTACCTTCTCGATGCTGAGCTTACCATTTGTGACCTTGCCCCTTCCAGAAATGTAACCACCTTCATGTCCTCCAAAAGCAACTGGTCCTCCATCAATTCTCTCAAAATTATGGAGTAGAGACCGATTGCCTGTCATGTGCCTAGAACAACCACTGTCAATTATCCAGACATTCCTATTTGTCTTGAGCTGTTCCTGCACAAAGAAAATGATTAGTTACATTTGGAAACCCAAGCCTTACTTGTCTTGGGCTCACTAAGTGTAATAGAAGGTAATGCAACAGTAATAGATCCTATGGTTGTACTATGGGGATCTTCAGCTGTTGTTGATGGAGAAATTTCAGTCATTTGGTCTTTCTTAGACTTCCACACCACCTTTGGAGTCTTGGACTTGACCTTCAAAACCTTAGAAGCTTTTGGAACTTCACACATTTTGATGACTGAACCTTCGGAAGATTCTACAGTCACTGCAGCAGACTTTAGTGCTTCGGAAGAACTCCTTTCTTCCGAGACCAATTTTACTTCCGAAGGTAATTTTCCATTTACCTTCTTCTTTGATTTGGAGCTTCCGAAGGAAACAGACTTTCCTTCTGAAGCTTGAGACTTCTTGAGATTCTTTGAAGTCTTTGAATTGGTCATGTGGATGGTACTTTTAGGATTGTATGGGCAATCCTTGGCAATGTGAGAAGTACTTTCACACATGACACATAACATTTTCTTCTTCAAAGGAGTCTCCTTTTGAGAGCAAGACTGGCTTTGGTCACATTCCTTCTCCACCTTCATCTTGGTAGATGCTGAGACAGTTCTTTTGGGCTGTGAACTGTTCTTGGAGTTTGATGGTCCAGGCTGTGCAGCAGTGGTACGCAGCAGCTCAGTCTTCTTCTTTGCACTATGATGATTTGAACATGAACCAATACTCTTAGCTGAGGAGTCTTGGTTGATGTCTTCAGTCTTTACTACTTTGAAACCTGCAGAGATAAAAACTTGTTTCTGCTTAGCATCAAAAGTAGCCTTGATTTCTTGAGCCTTCTTTGCTTTCCTTTTGCTCTTCCTGATCAAGTTCTTTCTCTTAGACTTGGTCATCACAGTTGATTTCTTCTCCTCAGAAGGATAGTGGCCCTTGGAAGAATCCTCATCTTCACTCTTCTTAGAGGAATTCTTCACTATCACTTCTTCATCATCCTCACTTATAGGATCTATGAGAGGAAGCTCATCTTCACAAGTTCCACATCTAGGAGATCTTACAGACAAGATTGTGTGTGGAGGAGCTATCTCATTTGATCCCAGTCCCTGTCTGTTTTGATAGCACACTTTGTTGTGCAAGGATGAGGATATCATGTTTTGAAGGTCTCTTCTTCAAGAACACTCTTTTCTGCCCTGGCTTTGCTGATCACATGCTCAGCCTGGCACTCAGTTAGCTTGGTTATGAGATCTTGAATTTGAGTTCTAAAGTCTGTGTGTTCATGTTTTAGAGCTAAAATGGTTTTCTCTAAGTCCTCTATTTTCAGTTTATAATCATTTTCAGACTTTCTAAAATCAGATTTTAAAATGTTTAAGGACTCAAGATCAGATCTCATCTCCAAGTTGTAGGACCTGTATCTATTTACTTTAGCAATGCATTCAGGAGTACAGAGATGTTCCAATACCTTGGCTTCATCATGATCAGCCATCAGTGCTTGGTTTGGAGAAGCATCTTCCACCTGAAAACTCCAGTCAAAACCTCCTCTTCAACAGCAACATCAACATGTTGCTTAGTCTTCTCAGACTGAGGAGTTTTGTCAGTGTAGTTTGGTCTGGGTTGTGTTTGGCCCCCATTTTCTTTAGGTTCCTTACACTCCCTAGCAAAGTGACCCATAAGGTTACAGTTGTAACACTTAACTTTGCTTTTATCTAGCCCAAACTTTCCACTGATAGCATTGCTTGGAAATCTTCTTCCTGTTCTCTTGTAGAACTTCTTGGCTCTGTGAGTGAGGAGAGCCATCTGCTGAACTATCTCCATGTATTCCAGGTCATCTGGATGAATACAGTCCAGGTCTTCAAGAGTGAAGAGATAATTCCCACAGCTTTCATCAGTAGACACAAAGGCTTGAGAAGAACTTGTCTCTTGGAATGGACTTCCTTGAGTAAAGTTCTCTCTTGGTGTCTCCGGGAAGGTGATGAAAGGACCCTTATGTGAGTTGTCAGGGTAGCATATGAGATGATGTTGGGGTTCTATGATGTCCCTTTCAACTACATGAAGGGCTGAACCCATTTGATTGTTGGAGTTTCCAGATGAACCTTGCATGTTCATTTCCATCTGGTATCCACTGAGAATCCCATACAACTCTGTCAGAGTAAGAGTTTTAAGGTTCTCAGTCCTCTTGATCACCACACAATAGTGTGTCCATTGCCTAGGAAGTGAGGACATGAACTTCCTTACAATGTCCCTGTTCTCAAGAGGTAGTCCTCCATCCACTAGGGTATCCACAATCTCAACATACCTGAAGTATTGTTGGGTCATGGTTTCACCTGCTTTGAAGGTGAAATTTTCAAACTGCAGCTTCAGAAGATCTTTCTTGTTCTCCTTGGCTTCAGAGGAGCCTTCATACATCAGCTTCAGTGCATCCCACAGTTGTTTAGCTGTTTTGCACTTCTTAAAACCTTTGTATACAGAGTTTGGGAGAGCAGTCTGAAGAGCATCATGGCCTCCTATCAATCTCTACTCTTTTCCTATCTTCATATGAGTAGTTGGCCATATCTTTAGGGATCATACCAACACCAGTAGCAGAGGGGGTGCTGGGTATGAAAGGTCCATTTACAACAGATTCCCACATTCTTGAGTCAAGAGACCTGATGAAGCCTTCCATCCTCATGCACCAAGTGTCAAAATCATCAAGAGTGATCAGTGGGGATTTGTTCATGGTTCCAGTCTCCATATCAGTCTTTGAGATGGAAGCCATTTGAAGAGTTTAGTTTTTGTGTGTGTGAGGGATCTTAAGATGGTTAGATCTTATATCAAGAACATGGAAAGCTCTATACCAATTGCAGGACCGTTTAAGGGCTTTAACACAATTACAACACAACGACACAAAAAGAGGAGATTAACTAAACTTTAATCAAACAGTGAACTGGGTTAACCAAAGTGATACAAAGAGCACAAGTAAGAGACAGAACAAGAGAGTATGGTTTTCAAGAATGCAGTATATTGCTTTCTCTATGTTCTATTACAAGTGTTTCAAAGCATAAGATAAAAGATACAAGAACATGAGATACTTATACTACATCCTACAGCTGGCTATACTTTGAAAGCCAGCTGGATACATTGACTAGACACACAAACAAAATCAATTGTAGAGTCAAAAGGCAGATTGCCTTTTGACTTGTGACTATGACATGCCATAGCTCACATCCTTATCTATTACGAAAAGGATAAAGTACATAAAGTAGAAAGTATACAGACTCAAGACCTCAATGTACAGTTACCAAAAGCATGGACTTTTCACCAACTCATGTAAGTTGGTGACTTGCAGAGGTACAGCGGAAAGGTGTCCAGCTTTACAGAAAAGTACATCAGAAAAAGCATGTCTTAAAAGTCTTCAGAAGAAATTTGTCTTCATAACTTGAAGCTTCGGAAGACTTTGTCTCTGAGGCTTCGGAAGACTTCATCTTTGGCTTCGAAAGATATTGTTCTTGGCTTCGGAAGATTTTACACTTAGAGTATTTTCTAATGCATTGTGTAAAACTTCCGAAGCATTCTTCTCTTCAGTACTTAGTGCATATTGCTGAGACACTTTGGA
Organism: Flaveria trinervia; assembly: GCA_025506515.1. Classification (NCBI taxonomy): domain Eukaryota; kingdom Viridiplantae; phylum Streptophyta; class Magnoliopsida; order Asterales; family Asteraceae; genus Flaveria; species Flaveria trinervia. Next base: position 55,002,199 of record CM046444.1, on the reverse strand, counting down.
TGTTTTGAGTTGCATCAGACTTAAGGAATCCTTACAACTGAAGACATCAACCAAAACTCTTCTTCTAATAGTTCTGGTTCTTGTTCAACTCATCTCAGCAGCAAGAAGACTGATCTGCTGTGTACCACTGCTGCATAGCCTGGACCATCAAACTCCAAGCACAGTCCTCAGCCCAAGATGATTGTCTCATCATCTGCAAAGATGAAGGTGGAGAAGGGATGTGACCAAAGACAGTCCTATTCCAAAGAAAAGGCTCTTGTGAAGAAGAAGATGAATTGTGTCATGTGTGAAAGTACCACTCACATTGCCAAGGATTTTCCCTTCAATCCTAAAGGTACTGTCCATATGACCAAAACAAAGGCTTCAAAGAGTTCTAAGAAGATTCAAGCTTCGGAAGGAAAACATGTTTCCTTCGGAAGCTCCATGTCTAAGAAGAAGGGAAGTGGAAAATTACCCTCGGAAGAAAAATTGGTCTCGGAAGAAAGGAGTTCTTCCGAAGCACTGAAGTCTGCTGCAGTGTCTGCAGAATCTTTCAAAGGTTCAGTCATCAAAACTTCCGAAGTTCCAAAAGCTTCCGAATTTTTGAAGGTCAAGTCCAAGACTCCAAAGGTGGTGTGGATGTCTAAGAAAGACCAAGTGACTGTGAATTTTCCATCAACAATAGCTCAAGATCCTCTTAAAACAACCATAGGATCTATTACTGTTGAATTACCTTCTGCAAATGAGCCCAAGACAAGCAAAGCTTGGGTTTCCAAATGTAACTAATCATTCTCTTTGTGCAGGGATAGCTGAAGACAGACAGAAATGTTTGGATCATAGACAGTGGCTGTTCCAGGTACATGACAGGCAATAGGTCACTACTCCAGAACTTTAAAAGGATTGATGTAGGACCAGTTTCTTTTGGAGGAGATGAAGGTGGTTACATTTCTGGAAGGGGCAAGGTCACAAATGGTAAGCTTAGCATAGAAAAGGTGAACTTTGTTAAGGAGCTTGGATACAATCTTCTGAGTGTATCTCAATTTTGTGATCAGAGTTATAACATGCTCTTTACTGAGCATGAGTGCATTGTTCTTAAGCCTAGTGTGGTCATTCCTCATGAGCATATCCTGCTTAGAGCCCTCAGGAAAGGAAACATGTACAAGATGGATTTACAAGAAACCTCTCCCTCTGGAGAAGTTTCGTGCTTTCTGTCTAAAGCCAATAGTGATGAGTCTTTCCTATGGCATAAAAGAATGTGCCATGTAAACTTTAAAAACATGAATAAATTAATTAAGCATGATTTGGTAATTGGAATGCCAAAGAAAGAGTTTACAAGTGATGACCATTGTGTTGCATGCCTGAAAGGGAAGCAACATAAGGTATCTCACAAGCCTAAGGAAAAGAACTCCATCACTACACCCCTACACTTGTTACATATGGATCTCTTTGGCCCCACTAGTGTAATGAGTTTAGAAAGGACCTTATACTGTCTAGTGATCACAGATGACTTTACAAGATTCACTTGGGTTTTCTCCCTTAGAACTAAGGATGAGACTCCTGAGATTCTGAAGAATTTCATCTTAAAGATTGAGAATCAGTCTAATCACAAAGTCAAGATCATAAGATGTGATCAAGGAACCGAATTTAAGAACCAAATCCTTGATACATTTTGTGATGAAAAGGGTATTACAAGACAATTCAGTGCTCCCAGGACTCCTTGGCAAAATGGTGTTGCTGAGAGGAGAAACATGACACTGATTGAAGCTGCAAGAACCACGCTGTCTGACTCTAAACTGCCCATCACCTTCTGGGCAGAGGTAGTCAACACTGCCTGCTATGTGCAGAACAGAGTTTTAGTAGTCAAGACTCATGGCAAGACTCCTTATGAACTTTGGCACAAGAGGAAACCTTTCATTGGTTTTCTCAGGTCATTTGGATGTCCTTGCACCATCTTGAATACCAAAGATCAAATTGCCAAGTTTGCTGAGAAATCAGATGATGGACACTTTATTGGATACTCTTCCCAAGCTAAGGCTTATAGAGTGTACAATCTCAGAACTAGAATTGTTGAGGAGTCAGCTAATGTGACTTTCAATGAACACACACCCTGTGTTGCTGGTTCTGGTCCGGATTGGTTATTTGATCTTGATTTGGTTACCAACTGTTTTAACAAATCTTGTGAGAATGTTTCAGGATCTGCAGAAAATTTAAATACATATGATCCTGATCCAAGATTTGATCTAGGAAGATCCTCAAGTCTTACATCTTCAGCTCTAGTTGGAACCACTTCTGCAAACGAGGTTTCTGTCAGCACAACAATGACAAACTCAGCTGATACATTTAGTATGCCTTCAAATTCTAACTCAGAGGCTCTACAACCAGATAAGAACACCTCAACTGTGGAAGACAACAATGGTGGTAGTGACAGTGACCAAGAATTTCTTGATGCCACTAACCACACCATTGATGAGAACATCAATGATGTCACACACTGCTTGGATCAAGTTTCACTTGAAAGTGTGCTGATGTGGTGGGAGAAACATCCATGTCATATCTAAATTTCTCTAATTTAGATCTTTCTCAACAACTTGTTGTGATCCCTCAGCTTAGGATCCACAAGTCTCACCCTACCACAAACATCATTGGAGATGTTGTCTTAGGGGTAAAGACAAGAGGATAAACCCATGAAGCAAATGTTTGTCTTCACTCTTGTTTTCTATCCCAGATAGAGCCAAAGAAAGTTGATGAAGCTCTAAAGGATGGAAGTTGGGTTGAAGCTATGCAACAAGAGCTGCTTTAATTCAAAAGGCAGAAACTTTGGAACCTTTGTCCCCATCCTTCTAGGAAGACTACTATTGGAACCAAATGGGATTTTAGGAACAAGAAGGATGATAGAGGCATTATCATCAAGAATAAAGCTAGACTGGTTGTTCAAGGATACACACAAGAAGAAGGGATTGACTACACTGATGTCTTTCCTCAAGTGGCAAGATTAGAAGCTGTTAGGATATTCCTGGCATTTGCTGCATCCAAGAACTTCAAGGTCTTTCAACTTGATGTGAAGTGTGCCTTTTTATATGGAGTGATAGATGAAGAGGTTTCTGTCAAACAGCCACCTGGTTTTGTAGATCCTGATCATCTTGATTATGTCTGCAAGCTTGACAAAGCTCTCTATGGGTTGCATCAGGCACCCAGGAAATGGTATGAGACTAATCTGAGTATCATTATAAACATGGATACAGGAGAGGTACTATAGATGGAACTCTCTTTATCAAAGAACAAGGAAAAGACATATTGCTAGTTCAAGTATATGTCGATGACATCATCTTTGGTTCAACTAATCCAAAGCTCTGCAAAGACTATAAGAAACTGATGAAAGACAGATTTGAAATGAGTGCCATGGGGGAACTCAATTTCTTTCTGGGAATTCATGTGAAGCAAGTTGAAGATGGCATCTTCATAAGTCAGTCAAAGTATGTTCAGGACATACTCAAGAGGTTCAATATGACTGACTGTGAGATTTCTAAAACACCCATAGCCAGAAACCACTTTCTTGGTCCTGATCTTGAGGGGGAGTGTGTAGATGAGCACTTATACAGGGCTATGATTGGGTCTCTTATGTATCTTGCTGCTAGCAGGCCTGATATTATGTTTGCTACATGCATTTGTGCAAGATATCAAGCCAACCCTAAGATGTCTCACCTTATCACTGTCAAGAGGATTCTAAGATACCTCAAAGGTGCATCAACACTTGGCCTATGGTATCCCAAGAATTCTAAATTCAATCTGTATGCCTATACAAATAGTGATTATGGTGGTTGCAACATGACTTCAAAGTCTACATCTGGGGGATGTCAATTTCTTGGTGGAAGGGTTGTCTCATGGCAATGTAAGAAACAATCTTGTGTCTCTGCATCAATTGCTGAAGCTGAATACATTGCTGTTGCAAGCTGCTGTGCTCAAGTACTTTGGATTCAAAATCAGATACTGGACTATGGGTTAAACTTCAAGGAGACTCCCATTCACATAGATAACAACAGTGCTATCTCAATCACAGAAAACCCTATGCAGCACTCAAGGACAAAGCACATCAATATCAGGTATCATTTAATAAGAGATAACTATGAAAATGGATTAATTAAACTAGTCAAAGTTCACACGGAGATTTAAATATCTAATATCAGCTATTGGGATGATAAACTTTGAGTAAGCTTTTCTTAAAACTAATTCTTATTATTTCTTAAAAATTATGTGTGTCCTAAGTTGTCTAGTTCATCACTTTCATAAGCTCATGTTTTCTTTGGATGAAAATTTCATTTTGAAGACTTTCCTTAGACTTTTGAAAATTTATGATACTTCGGAAGTTATGCTTTTAACTTCGGAAGTAAATCATGCCTTCAAAATAAATAACTGTCTAAGAAATTTACCTTCGGAAGAGCTTTCAAATTTATCCTCCGAAGCTTAAATACTTGTCTCGGACATTTACTTATTTTCAAGGACCATTTACTTCAGAAGCAAAATTAACTCTCGGAAGCTTTGTTGGTTTATATACAAAGCATTCAAGTTTTAATTTTTCTTCCAAAGCAAAATTCTCAAATCTCTCAGGAAATTCTTCCGAAGTCATTTTAGCTTCGGAAGCTTTTTAATTAAAACTTTCGAAGCTAACTAACCTTCGAAAGCTTTTTGACTTCCAAGAAAACTACTTTTTGAGCAAAAGTAAACTACTTTTTCCGAGGTGGGATCGACATCCGGATTACAAAGTTTATCCTCTTTTATTAAACTTTATCTGAAATCCTTCTCACATATAAACCCAACGGTTTCCCCCCTCTTTCTATCATCTGTTCTTCCTCCAAACCTAAAACCCCAAATTTCTCTCTGAAATTTCTTTCTTTCTTCTTTCTTTGTCCTTAAGCTACTTCAAAATGGCCAACCTTACTCACAGAAATGATCCTAACTTTACCATGTAGCTACACAGACAACACAATCAGGTTGCTCTGTTAAGCTCTGAGAAAGATCCACATTTCTTAGAGGTTTGCCGTTTCCTAACTCTGTCAAACTACTTCACCTCCCTAACCATTGATCCTCCACTCTGTGAGGATCAGTTGCTTGAATTCTGGAAGACCTACCAAGAGGTCATTATGGACGGGGAGAAGGCACTGTCTGCCACGGTGCAGGGGAGAACAATCTTCATCACTCCGGCCATCATCAATAGACATCTTCAGCTGGATGATGAAGAAGGCGAGGTGTTTTTCCCAAAGAAAGCTGTAAAACATTCCTTTGAGTAGATGGGATATGAGGGAGATTTCTCTGTAAAGACCTTTAGGAAAGGGAAGGTCTCATCCCAATGGAGATTCCTGCTCCATGTGGTCATCCACAGCTTATCAAACAAGCATGGTGGATGGGACCAGATTCCTGAGGATCTCTCCTTCATAATCCATGGAATGGTTCGGGGGGTCAAATTCAGGTATTCACAGTTTGTTTATACAAATTTACTTGCTAATTTAGACTCCTTAGAGTACTACATGTTTCCTAGATATGTCTAGTACATTCTTAACTATGAACTGGGCTCACAGTTGAGGGAAACAGGTAATATTCTTAAATTAGGACAGATGAAGCCCGACATCTTTAAAATACTGAGAAAGCCCACTGTTGGATTCTCTGGGGTAGAAACAGCCCTAGTCCCAAAAATGTTAGAGCTCATTGCTGAAGGTGACAACCTAACAGCACAAGCTAGTGTTGAACCCACACCTGCTTTTTCCCAACCACTCTCACAGCCTCAAATCACCATCACTTACCAAAGAAAATCCAAACGAACCCCTGCTCAGGCTATTCAGTATATGGAGGCCCTCATATACTCACCCATACAGGAAGAAGTGGACACTAGAGCTCCCACTTCTCCTGAGGAGTAGACCACTCCCATCTCTTCAAGAATCAGTGTTGAGGTTCCTCATGCTCAGCCTGATGAGCTCATTAGCCCAACTGCCTTAAGCCATCACTCTGAGTCTCAACACTCAAGTGATCAACCTTCAGGAGACAGTTACCATCCCCAGCCTATAGATCTCAACCAACCAATTCCCAACCTTGACTTCTATACTGATGAAGATATAGGTTTCAGTGAGTATAATGAATCTCTCTTCTTTCCCCCTACTCAAAGAGAGATGAGTACTCCTGAGTCTCCTACATCTATCCCACATCAGTCACCTACAACTGAGGTGGACACTCCTGAACCTGTTCAGGATGTCCATATGGAAGAGGCTCTCAATTCTGAAAGTGATTACATCATTAAGACCTCAACCATGGTAACTCAGCCCACTAACATCTCAACTGAGATTGCCAGTGAGCAGAGGAAAACCAGCAGCCAAGAACCTCAAGCTGGTGGTGAGAGAGAGGACTCTGGTCCAATCATCTCATCCCCCAATGAATCTTCTGATGAAGATGAGGGGAATTTGAGACTACTGGTGCAAAAATTGTCTAAAACATGCACTTACCTAGTCTCAAAGGTCAGTCACCTTGAATCTCAGGTGACTACCTTACACAACAGGATCAATGATCCGCAACTTGAGATTTCATATCTTAAGGAGAAACTAGCTGGGAGACCCTTAAGAAGAGCTCAACCAGGAACACAAGAACCTGTGGATGTGATTGGCCTATCTTCCATCTCACCTATGCAAGTGGGTGATGCTACCAAAAACGGGGAGAAAGTCATTACAGCCACAGAACCTGGGAGTTCTTCAGAAAGAATAGACATTGAGGACTCACCATCCTCTCTTGCAACTGTGCATTCTCAGCAACCTCCTCTAGTTCACATTGATGTGGACTACACAGACTCCTTCATACAGAGTCTGTTTAAGGATGGATACCAAGAGCTATGTCACCTTCACCATCTTCTAATCATATCATTAGGTGGAGGTATGACAACAACAGGAAGGCCCTAATCATCATAAGAGTTCAAGGACAGCAAGAAGTCTTCAATTTTCAGACCTTGGACTACTATGAAGGTCTGGATCTAGTCAACATGTCACTTGTCAACCCAAGCCAATCAAGACAAGCTGACAGACTGGCTAAAAGAATCCAAGACAGGATCACTGCAGAATTCAGCTTAAGAATGAGACTTAGGCAATCAGGCAATGTCATCGGTCAACTGGATGTTGAGGCAGACCCTAAGATTAGCTTCATAGGGGAAACCTTGACTAAAGGCCCAGTGACAGAACCTGAGAGCCCTGTCTCATCATCTCCAACTGCTGCAGAGATCCACATTCCTTCTGAGACACATGCCGGTGAAGGTGCTTCTCAACCTCTCTCTGGCCTGAGCTCAGATGCTGCAACAAGCAATGAAGGCCAAAGCTCTCTCCACCCTGAGTCACAAAGGTCTATGAGTGACAAAGGGAAAAGAAAGATGACATCTGAGGAGATTGAGGAGGAGGAGAGAGAGAGGAAAAGGAGGCTAATGGGAGAAAGTTCCTCTGCTGAGTCTTCAAGACTCATGGAGTCTGCAATCAGGGCTGCCCCCAGACCAGATACTCAAAATGATGAGTTAAGGGCAATCAGGATTAACTATCTGCAAACTAGGAACTATGACATAGATAGTGTCATTTCTCTTCCCTTGGATGAGTTGAATGAACTGGTTGACCTAGAAAGGTCAAGAGAGAAGAAAGAGGAAGAAGATGCAGAACTCTTAGTACAAGTCAAAGAAGAGAGAAGAAGAAAAAGATTGTACAAAGGTATGCCTACCCTCTCCCCAGTTCAAGAAAGTCCTGAACAACAGGATGTGGTTCAACAAGAACCTCAGGTAGATAAAGAAGAAGACAGAATCAAGATGATTAACTACCTGAGTACCACAGGCTTCTATCAGGCACATGCACTCCTTCCCTTGCCTTATGACTATATTAAGTTTGAGTACTTAAAACAACTTGAGCTTGAGTTAGTCAAGGAAAGAAAGACAACAAAGAAGAAGCTAAGGGAAGAAGCTGCAAAATTAAGAGCCATCATCCAAAAGAGCATGAAGAAGTTTGCTGATAGGCAGAGGATGATGAGCTTCTTGAAGCTGTATGGATTCTCCAGAAGGAGACTTGGACCCATGTCTCTATCCACTATGGATGAGCATATCAGGGTAATCAAGCAGAAGATTAAGAGTGGAGAGCTCACTGACTTACACTCCACTCCAAGTCAGGCTCCACCTGAAGTGGAGGTTAAGGTTGAACAACTAGATACAATACAACCCGGACCTCTTGCTGAAACTCAGCAAGCTTCATCTTCTGATCCACAGCAGGGTCAACCTCCCTCTCCTTCTGAGTCTGAGAGAGAGGAAGTCCCAACTGAGAAAGACAGTGAAGATCAATCTGGTGCTGCAGGCCAGTCTTCTCAGTTAAAATTTGGAAAGAGAAAGAAGAGGATGGCTTCTAGACCAAAGCCTAAGAAGAAGAAGAAGAAGCCTGCATCCTCTTCTAAACCTCAGGATGAATCAGAACAGCCTGAGGATGTGCAGCCAGAGGAAGCTACACCAACTCCAATTCAAATAGCTCTTCTAGAAATAGGAAGACCCATCTTGTCTTGGACACACACCACAAATCCAGAAAGATGGCATGTTATTTGAGATCAAGGCATTTAAGACATTTATACATGGCAAGATATGTTTCAGTTGCCTCTGCATGACCTCTTTGACATGAGAAGACACTTTGACAGCCTGAAGGATCTTGATCATCTTATGAAGAAAGGAATGGTGATCATCCTAATAAGGGCTGTTAATATCTGAAGTTTTCAAAGTGTTTTGGTAGCATCAGCCTAGGGGGAGTTTGTAGAGATTTATGAAGAGGCTGATGCAACCTAAACACTTTAAGTCTTTCCTGCATGCTGCACAAATGCATTAAAGAAGAAGCTTAGAAAGTTTCACACATGAAACAGAAAATACTCTAAGTGTGAAATCTTCCGAAGCCAAGATCAATATCTTCGAAGCTAAACATGAAGTCTTCCGAAGCCTCAGAGACAAAGTCTTCCGAAGCTTCAACTCATGAAGATAGATTTCTTCCGAAGACTTTTAGTAACATGCTTTATCTGATGTACTGTTCCATAAAGCTGGACACCTTTCCGCTGTACCTCTGCAAGTCACCAACTTACATGAGTTGGTGAAAAGATCTATGCTTTTGGTAACTGTACATTGAGGTCTTCAGTCTGTAACTTTCTTCTTTATGTATATATTCTTTTTGTAATAGATAAGGAGGTGAGCTATGACATGTCATAGTCATAAGTCAAAAGGCAATCTGCCTTTTGACTCTACAATTGATTTTCTTTGTGTCTAGTCAATTGTATCCAGCTGGCTTTCAAAGTATAGCCGGCTGTAGTGTAGTATAAGTATCTCATGTTCTTGTATCTTTCGAAAATGCTTTTGTAACACTTGTAATAGAACATAGAGAAGAAAATATACTGCATTCTTGAAAACCATACACTTGTGTTCTTTGTGTTCTGTCTCTCTTGCATTACCTGTGTTCTTAGTATCTCAACACTTGGTTAATCCAGTTTACTGTTTGATTAAAGTTTAGTTAATCTCCTCTTTGTGTTGTTGTGTTGTAACTATAACCCTTCAACGATCCTGCTACTACTCGGAGTTTCTAAATAAATAATCAGTCAAAAAAATTTTTTAATTGTACTTTTAATCATGGTTTTATTTAAACTATTAATAATAATATTTTATCAAAGGAAATCAAAACCAAACCACTTAAAATTAAAACGAAACCGAGCCAAACAATTACTAAGGGATTGCTTTGGTTTGGTTTTACGATTAAGTTTATTGAATATTTTTTTGTAAAACACTTAAATACTCCATATATTAATCAATGTTTAATTATACATATAGCTCAACTTAGAATAATTATAAGCAAGTAAAATATAAAAGTCATATACTAAAATCATAAGATCTCTAATAGATTTTTAATATAAGCTGTAAGTCAAACTGTTTAAAATAGTTAAAAATTCTTATACAAAAAAGGTAATAAAAAAATGATGATGAAACAAAATCGATTACTAATTTAAATTTTATAACATAAAATAATATTGTAAGCTCTTCATCTTGTTCTCGTATGATTAGAAAGGTAGATAACTAATTTTTAAAAACAAAAATATATAATTGATTAAAAAACCTAAAGATAAAATTATATTTTATAAAAAAAGATATTTAAGTAATAATATTCAAATAAGTTTATAAAATAATAAGGGATTAGAAAGATAAAATAAATAAAACTAAAATAAAATGAAAATATAAAAGATTAATGAAAATTACAGATTTCGTCCTTTAAGGGATAAGGAGAAAATGGTAAATTCACACAAAACTAACTGAAAAAGTTAACTTCAGTTAGTAGAAAAGACAATCGTAATAAAATTTTAAATAAAGGACGCTCGGTGTAATTATCAAAGTTTAATGATAAGATCCATGAATTTAAACATTCTTAAATGACAAAATTTGTAATTTACTCTTAAAAATGTTAGGTTGAGCATGTGGTTTTTTTAGTTGTGAGTTTACTTATAAGAGAATTGGGGGTGTGATCCTGATTGAAAATAAATATATTGACTCGATTAAAATAACATTTATCATTCAAATCAGGATCATATGTTTATCATTAAATAAATAGATACATAAATATAATTTATCCACTAGAAGAAATACACAATCAATAGGTGATACTTTTAAAGTTCCCAGCTAACTCTTAAAAAGGTTAAATGTTATGATGATATTATGAAATCCCAGTTAATTGTTTAATGTAAGTGGGTGCCCAACTTTTAAGGGTACTTTCTAATGCAATCATGACTTTAATAAGTGTGAATTTCAATAGGATTTTCATATATAAATTTACATGAGGGTGGTCTGGCTCTGGCTTAACACGGCTTCCGCCTTGGGTTGTATCTGGTATCATAGGAACACCTTCACATCTGTAGCGGCTTCGAGATCTCGAGTTAACCCTAATAAGAAACCTATTCTAAATAAGATTACTTTTATGATTTGCTCTTAATTATTGATTTTTTTTCAGAAAATAAAGTGAACTTCTGTAATCATGTATGCAGTACCAAAACACAATAGGTGAATAACCCACCTTTATTAAACAAACCAAACAACTACAGTCAATGTTTTCAGAACCGGATCAGACGTCGAACCGGACGCTTTACTGGTTTGGTGGTCGGACCGGATTTAACTATATTTATATATATAATTAAATATAAGTAATTTATATATGTTTTATATATGTATTTTATAGTTATATATAAAATTTAACTATATTTGTATATTTAACATACTAATTCCCCATTTTTACCCATTAATATAAAAAAATAAAAAATAATAAAAAAATACCAAAACCGGTCCGAACCGGTCCGATTTCCCAGTCCGACCAGCGGTTCAACCGAACCGGCCGGTTCGACCACTAAAAAACGAGCCGTATCAAACCGGATCGGCCACGGGACCAATCCCAGGTCAAACCGGTCGTACTGGCCGGTCCAATTCGGTCTCCAAAACACTACCTACGGTTGGTTCATATATATCCTAAGTTTATTTAAAAAGTTTAAAACTTACAATACCAGTGAACTTAGCAAGACCTCATAACTTGGCAAAAGGAATATATAAAAAATGAGACAATCACCTATGTAATGATAACAAGTTAATATATTGAGTTAATTACATGAATGGTCCATGTAATTTATTGAAAATAATAGATTTGTGAATCCATCACCGTCTGAAACAACCATACAAACTTATAAATAAATATATATAGAATAAATACAAGAAAGAATGTTAATGAATATAAATACCAATTTAATAATAAATCATTATATATATATATATATATATATATATATATATATATATATATATATATATATATATATATAATATATATATATAAGTGATTTAACAATCACTAAATATAACTAAAATGAATTTATACACACAGTAAAGTGTGTAAAGTGTAAAATATATATTATAAGTAATTTAATAATAATAATAATAATAATAATAATAATAATAATAAAAATAATAATAATAATAATAATAATAATAATAATAATAATAAAAATAATAATAATAATAATAATAAAATGCACCGAAGGATAAGATATTTGACCAACTTTATTCTTCTTGACTTTTTCAAATCTCCTTTTTCTCATTTCACAAACACTTTCAAGCTTTGTCTTCTTCTTCTTTTCTTATTGACTAAAATGTCTGCAAATCAACTATTATGATAAAACTTTTAACAACTCTTTTTCTGTATGTTGGAAAATATGAAACTTAATGAGGAAAGTTGAAATGAATTCACGAACTAACATCGGGAGTTCCACTATCGACCCGTTAATCCCCTGTTTTAAAAACAAAGAAGTGTTTCATCGAGCCCTATACCATCTTAACATCTCCCTTTACATTTCTCTTCCGGCTGTAAAATCCGATGAGTATTTATCATCTCCGGCGGTTCCCGCGTTGCACCAAACTCCAAATCCAAGACTGCTAATCTAACGTCTCCGCCATGAAACAAGTCGTCGTTGCTGCGAAAGATTCCTAGCGAACGTGACAACCCCTCCGGCGACTCAAATTCCTTTTGAATGCTTCCGGCGACTCAAATTCCTTTTGAATGCTTCCGCCGACTCAAATTCCTTTTGAATGCTTCCGCCGACTCAAATTCCTTTTGAATGCTTCCGCCGACTCAAATTCCTTTTGAATGCTTCCGCCGACTCAAATTCCTTTTGAATGCTTCCGCCGACTCAAATTCCTTTTGAATGCTTCCGCCGACTCAAATTCCTTTTGAATGCTTCCGCCGACTCAAATTCCTTTTGAATGCTTCCGCCGACTCAAATTCCTTTTGAATGCTTCCGCCGACTCAAATTCCTTTTGAATGCTTCCGCCGACTCAAATTCCTTTTGAATGCTTCCGCCGACTCAAATTCCTTTGAATGCTTCCGCCGACTCAAATTCCTTTTGAATGCTTCCGCCGACTCAAATTCCTTTTGAATGCTTCCGCCGACTCAAATTCCTTTTGAATGCTTCCGCCGACTCAAATTCCTTTTGAATGCTTCCGCCGACTCAAATTCCTTTTGAATGCTTCCGCCGACTCAAATTCCTTTTGAATGCTTCCGCCGACTCAAATTCCTTTTGAATGCTTCCGCCGACTCAAATTCCTTTTGAATGCTTCCGCCGACTCAAATTCCTTTTGAATGCTTCCGCCGACTCAAATTCCTTTTGAATGCTTCCGCCGACTCAAATTCCTTTTGAATGCTTCCGCCGACTCAAATTCCTTTTGAATGCTTCCGCCGACTCAAATTCCTTTTGAATGCTTCCGCCGACTCAAATTCCTTTTGAATGCTTCCGCCGACTCAAATTCCTTTTGAATGCTTCCGCCGACTCAAATTCCTTTTGAATGCTTCCGCCGACTCAAATTCCTTTTGAATGCTTCCGCCGACTCAAATCCTTTTGAATGCTTCCGCCGACTCAAATTCCTTTTGAATGCTTCCGCCGACTCAAATTCCTTTTGAATGCTTCCGCCGACTCAATTCCTTTTGAATGCTTCCGCCGACTCAAATTCCTTTTGAATGCTTCCGCCGACTCAAATTCCTTTTGAATGCTTCCGCCGACTCAAATTCCTTTTGAATGCTTCCGCCGACTCAAATTCCTTTTGAATGCTTCCGCCGACTCAAATTCCTTTTGAATGCTTCCGCCGACTCAAATTCCTTTTGAATGCTTCCGCCGACTCAAATTCCTTTTGAATGCTTCCGCCGACTCCATTTCACATTATGTTAAGGGGGCGTATGGACTGGTATATGCATATGATTACGGTGGATGGTTGTTGTGTATGCCCACACTCCATTTCACATTCGGTACATAGGGTCTGCAGCTCTATGTGCATGTCTGTTTTGATATAAGCTATTCGGCTTAATGGGTACATCCATATGATACAATTTATTTTATTGACTTGCCATACTTCACGTCGTATCACTATATGTTACGTTATATCTTGGTGTTATTGCATTTATTATTATTGTTACCATTGCTTTTATCCATACTGGGCATTCGGCTCATTCTGTAATATTTGTTTTAGCAGGTTCACAGGTTATTCCGGGCGGGGTGTGATGAAAGATAAATTGAGCTCTAGGATTTTTGAACAGAGAAGTATAGCCATTTTGTAGCACATACTAGTTATCTAGTTTTGGCTGATTAAATAATATGTAATGAATACTTTACCCTAGGGCTCTCCAACGATGCTTTGATGTTGTACTCCTAATGTTTTAATCATGGAATCACGTCTTATGTTATGATTACTATGATAGTAACACGTCAGCCTTAATCGGGTTAGGGTGTTACACCGCTATTATCCACTGTTGCTGCCGCCAACCACCCCTAGTCAACGCCCATTTTAGACCCCAAATCACCCTCAAATCATCACCAAAAACCACCTAAAAACAAGATGTGAATGATGGAAGGGGTGAAATCAGATGTGGTTTGTTCTATTGGAGCCTCGATTTGGAGTGTTTGGAGCTTCGCTTGATGTGGGTTTGTTACATGAGAGATTGTGGAGATGGTGGCGATGGCTGGTGGTGGGTGGTAACTATTAGGGTTTTACATGGAAAAAGGAAAAGGGGGTTTGGTGAAGATGGTTGATAGCGTTGATGATAACGACACCGTAGATGAATGGAGGTGGTGTGAGGGTATACTGGTGGTGTGATGGCCGGTGGTGATGACCAACGACGACGGTGGTCTGAGGGTACCGGTGGTGTGATGGCTGGTGACGGTGGTGTGAGGGTACCACTGTTGTGATGGCTGGTGTTGATAGCCAGCGATAATGATGGTCAAGGACGGTAGACGTGATGGTTAGGGACGGTGGTGGCGGTGGTGGTAGTGGTGAAAGTATTGATTATTAAGTATATATGTGTATGTATATATATAGAGTTATATATAAATATATTATTTTAATTTAATTACACAACTAGTCCTATAATGTAAAAAAAGACTAAAATACTCTTAAACTTAACAAAAATTCTAACTTCTGTTAGTGTTAATACTCAAATTTGTTACAAAATTAAAAGTGAGTACTTGAACTTGTTACTTTTTTACTTAGTACTCAAACCTGTTATTTCATATAAACCACATAGACTATTTTTGTAATTAACTCTAATATATTAGTAGACAATGTTTGTCTAAAGGACTCAATTTTCATGTATCCATAATATACTAATAGCATCCACAACTTTTTTTATCCATATTCTTATAATAACATTAAAAATTAATGTTTTTTCTTTTATCTTTAAAATTAAAAAATATTTTTATATTTTTATTATTGATTTTTCTTTTTTTTATTCACAATCACATTAAAATACATTCAAAATTTTTATAAGGTTGAATAACGTATTGCTAAATATATAAATGAAGAATAACAATCTTTTTTGTCTTCTGCTCATAATTATTTCATATAGTATAGGTAATACACTCATAAATATAAAAGTAACGGGATGTGAACAAGGTTTACAAACTTTAGTTTTTGTTTCTAAAGTCAACCTTCAGGGACTTTTTGCGTCACAAAGCAAAAGATAAAGGACCTTAATTTACATCTACCATAAAATTCACTCCGTATTATTTGGTTACGTTTATGGTTAACATGCGTCATATTATTATGGCGTTAGTTTCCACATTCAAATCCTCTGTTCGCCGGAGAAAACGGTCAGTCATCGGAACACCTTACCACATTCTGAATTGAACATACAGGTAACAACAATTTGATCATATTCATCATTTATACCAATTCAATCTGCTAATTTTACTAATACGTACGTAATGATGATCGTGATATTGTATCAATATAGCGAAATATGTTAGATGCAGCCGTCGAAGATAAGATAATGGCGGCAACGAAGACGAAGATCGAAGAATTGTCAGCCGAATCAACGATTGTCGAGGAGAATAACGACGTGAGGCAAGCTGTTTCGGGCAAGAGACATCTCTTTGGTCGTAAAAAACCTCTTCATGCTGCCCTTGGTTCTGGAAAAAGTAAAATTCTTCAATCTGTTCTTAATTCTGATTAAAATGCATCGTTTAATTGGTAATATGATCTTGTTATATTGTAGGTTTGTAAGATCGATGTGTATCTCTGTATGTATGTTTCGTATTTGTTGAATTTTTAACCGTTTTATGGTGAAGATGATTTAGCATAAAAAGGATCACAATTTGATCTCCGTACATCATAATTATAAATATCTATTAAGGTCACATAAGATTGTATTGCTTAATCTCATTATCCTATTAGCATTGTAGTGGTACCATTTTCATTTCACTTCAAACATGGAAGAAGGATTCACTGATGCATCTAATTAATAATATTGCATCTAATTAATAATATCATAAAGTGGATATATATGCGCGATTATGTTTGCATATATTGTTTCAATTCTTAATTTTAAGCTCTTGATTATGTTTTCAGCTGCTGATGTTTTACTATGGAGGCAAAAGCAGCTGTCTGGTGCCATTTTTGTTTCTGCAACTGTGATATGGCTTCTGTTTGAGTGGATAGGCTACCATCTTCTTCCATTTTTGTGCCACTTTCTAATACTTACTCTCTCCATATTGTTCCTGTGGTCCAATTTGTCTTCCTTTGTTAACAAGTGAGTTCATTACCTTTTTATGTGTATTTCCATTTTTCTTGATTGATTCTGCGATTTTCAAGTGATTTCTATTGTCATGTGAGCATATTGACATTTTATTTTGATAGGTCTCCTCCAAAGTTTCCTGACATTAGATTGTCACAAGATATGTGTGATTGTATTGCTGTCCTTCTGAAAGATCAGATCAATCAGGCCTGCTTATTCTTGAGGGAAATGACTACTGGGAGGGACTTAAAAAGATTTATGAGTGTATGCATCATCGATCATCTTGATTAAAATACCTCACCTACATGTATTATTTGTTTTACCACTTGTTACGGCACAAAGTAATTGTGGGCATGCAGGTGATTTTCACCCTGTGGGTGGTCTCAGTCATCGGTGGTTGGTTCGAGTTTTTGACCCTTGTGTACATCTGTGAGTTCATTTCTTACGAATTCTAAATGCGTTTGAATATGATTCAATCGACCATTTCATGATATTTCATATCTTCGATAGATCTTTTGGTTTATATACATACATACATATATATATATATATATATATAGATATATATAGATATATATAGATATATATATATATATATGAGCCATTGCTGTTAAAACATAACCCATATTGACCCGTTCATATGTAAATGGACCAGTGTTTGTGCTGATGCTGACTGCACCATTGTTGTATGAGAGGAATGAAAGTTTGGTGGATGCTTATGGTGAAAAGGCAGGCAATGAAATCATGGCAACTCTAGAGAAGATCCCATTGCCCTTTTTCAAGAGCAACAAACAGCACTGATTCAGATGAAACCACCATCTACTGATTTGTGTTTATTTTACCTACTTAAGAAAGAAATATTAGCATATGTTATTCTTTAGGATTTCATGCACATGCCATTTGGCTATTTAAAGTTGTATTTGCTATCTGTGTTTAGAGTTAATCCTCTCTCAAGTGTATTCTGCATCAACTAATTAGACTATTATGGTGTCGCAATGAAAATGTATTTATAGAACTTGATTCATGGTAATGCCATTGTTAAATAGAAAACTACACCCGAGTGTCGAAACTCCATATATAAATTGCTCTACTTTTGCGATTGAATGTCCTTTGCTAAGTCCGTCACTATATTTAAACATAAAAAGAAAACTTCTACTAAATAGTGTCCCTAAATACGTCTCTAAAGATTTAAGTAAAAAATATGAGAGAAACTAATATTCTCCGTCGCTTAATGCAGGTCCTTGAACAGAAATCTTCTGACAATACCCGAATCAAATCTCCAACAATACAAAGACGAAATGAATATAATGCGGGGTGAAAACACTAAAACTCTTGGCGAATGTGAACAAACAACACAAAAGAACTCAAGGATGATAAAACAATAAAGAACCAGGAACAAGAATCATTTAAAAATGCGCACCTAAAAATGCTCTTTGCATCTAATATAATGTTGTTACAAAATAAAATTCACGCATACATCGAAATGTAACAACAAAGCTATTTATAGTGAACACAACTGTCCGATTGTAACAAGTTTTAAATCAAAACTTACGTTAGATTGGCAAGAACACTTTTGATCCAAGACTTTAATACTTTCGATTGACTTTAATACTTTCGATTGACTTTAATACTTTCTATTGACTTTAATCGAAAGTACTTTCGATTGGAGAGTCATTCTCCGATGAGAATATAGAAAGTTTCAAGAGAAGACTTAAACTAATTACAATAAAATACAACCAAAATACAATAAAAAATCAATACAAAAGAGAGTAAAGTGTCGTTTTCTTTCATATGGTTTTATCACATTTGTCATTTTCTTTCAAACTGTTTTTTTGCTTACATTTGGCTCTCCAAGGTTTAGAAAAGTAACTATTTTCATCCAAAAACATGAATTTCGTGAAAGAAAATTTATTAACAACACGTAAACATAAACTAGGATTTCGTTTTTATATGAAAATTTACATAAGTATCATTTTAACAATTAATATTTAAATTTTAAAAACAATAGAACTAACATTTTTGGATGAATAAGACAATTTTTTCAAACATGAAGGAGCCAAATGCAATAAAAAATATTTTTGGGTAAAAATAACAAATGTGTCTAAACCATAGGGAGAAAAACAAAAATTCACTCTACACAAGATTTAGACTCTACAAGGTCCACCCTATACTTTTGGTTGTTCATTCTTCTTTGTCTTCATAGCGGGCTTAACAAAGGTGGAGCGTTGAGTATCACTACCCTTTGAATGCTTTGTCATCGATTTCATAATCATCGTTGCCCCTTATGTTGTTTTTGAAAAGCACTTCCAAATCTTACAAGTAACAAATAAACGAAAATAATTTTGAGTTTTTCATTATAAGAATCCCTTTATCGAAGAATTTGATTAAAAGTTACTTAAAATTAATCATGCAGAGGGATTCATCCAATACTCAAATATGGTGGAATCAAATGCTTTAGTAAAAAAAGATTGTGATTTGCTTGTTAGTCTTATCATCTACAATTTTTAACAAATTCTCAACACAGTCATGTATAAAATGGTATTTCATTTAAACGTGTTTGGTCGTGGATTGTTGAACGAAATTTTTGGTGTTACGTGGGACCACAATATTATCACAAAGGATAAGAGTTTCTAGAAAAGTCAAACTATAGTCTCTCGTTTGATGTTGTATCGAGATAACCTAAAACAACAACAAAAAGAGGAAATGTATTTGGCTTCAGAAGTTGAAATGGAAGCTGACGTCTATTTCTTGGATTGCCAATATACAAATTTGTTTTCGATGTTGATTTGTGGTCCAGACTATAGACGTCGTAAACTAAGTTAGAGTAAGCAAACAAGTTAAAGTCAAAAAATTTGGGATACCAAAGGACAAGATTAGGATTATTCTTAAAGTACTTAAAAAATTCTTTTTATAACAAGTAAATATGAAAGTTTAGGGTTAGCCTGATAACATGCACTTATACAAACAACTAACATTATAACTGATTTGCTAGTTATGAGATGCATGAGAGAACCGATCATCGATCTATAAAAATGCTGATCCACACTCTCCCCTGAAATATTAGTAGTCAATGAAAAACGAGAGGTCCAAGGAATTGTAGCACTCTTACAGTCATTAAAATTAAAGCGGGTCAGAATGTCACTAACGTATTCTGGTTAATTAATAAGAATCCAAGTATTTTTTACCATTTCACTTGCAAGCCTAGAAAGAACTCCATTTATTCTATTAAAGTCATATCAAATTTGGTTTTTATCATCTCTTTAACCTCTTTGTATAGCTATATATTTGTAGAACAAAAATAATGCCATCCACGTATATTTGCACATTGATCATATCCTAACAGCTTTCTTTATGAAGAAGCTTGATCAATACCCCATGTCTAAAATTGTTATCTAAAATATTGAAAGAGTTAAACACCATGCACATGATGCTTGATGTAACTCATATAATGCCTTATCCAACTTGTACACTATGATAATCTTGGTCAGAAAACAGGAGATTGATGGACTATGAAGTTCATAACTCGTATATATAAAAAGGATTTGGATAACCTTAAAACACGCTACCGATGCAAACACTTCTTTCTAGTCACTACCCTTTTCTTGGTAGAAACCTTGAACCATGTGATGAGTCTTGTTTCGTACAACAACACTTCGACCCTTTTTCTTCGTACATGTATCAACTTGCTATTTTTCTTATGGTGGGTCTACAAGATCCTAAACATTTAACTTTGAAAATCATTAAAAGATCACCTTACATTGATTCAATGCAGTTGTTTCTCTTTAAGATCATGAAAATGTTCTTTGGTTCAACTCGAGAAGGAAAACAACTATAAAAGCATTCATTGGTTGCTCCTAAGCTACTTCAAGTACATACTCCACTAGCTAAGGGACCAATGATGTTCTTGGTAGGATGTGACTTATGAATTCTTAATTGACGAACAACATCCACTTCCAGAGTATCAACAAAATTCGAGATGTTATTGTTAGAAATAATAGATTCCTCTACCGTTTAGTGACTTTACCCTGAAGATGATTTGGCACTATAGCATGAACAACTCCTTCACAATTTCATTTACCTTGATAGAAGATCTAGAGATGATTACATAGATTGTTCATTTGGGGAAACTTTAATTAGGGGACATTAAATTATTGGTGAAGGGTCAACAATTAGTCTTGTTGAAGGTTGAATAGTGGCATCACCTAAATTATTTATCTTGTCTTGCATGTTTTTTTAAATACTTGAATATAGAATACACATAGATAACCAATCAAGACTAGTACTCGAGTTGTTCTAATTGTTCTAATGCCAGTCAACCTCAATAGATTCCATCACCACCCCTTTTCTCTTGTTGAATAAATGATATGTTTATTGATTGTTGGAGTAACCAATAAAGTAAGACTCATTGGCCTTATACTCAAACTTGATTATGGGCTTCGGCTTATCCATAATCTAATAAGGAATCTTATAACACCCCTTAGTAATTTAAGACTCCATTTTGCAGGAAACATGCAATATTGATGGTTTTAGCCTAAAACATGTTTGAAACTGATAAGTCAAGCATGATATTCTTGAACTCTATGTCATTATCACTCTTAGTCATCTTGATACCTATGTGAACGTTAAGAACTTCTGCAGTTTCTTCCTTGCTCGTCAATAATGGTACCTATGTGAACCGAGAGTCATCGGTCACAACCAAGTAATATCATTTTCTCCTAAGACTTAGCACACTTAAAGGGCCAAACAAGTCCATACGAAGTAACTAAATGAAGTGTTGATAGAACTAGTGAGTGTGGGCTTGTGGCATAACCTTTGTTGCTTATCCTTTGATCACCATACAATTCTCAACTATATAAAGTTCCTTTGATGGGAAAACTAGACGAAATTATTCAAAGGAATGGGTGATATAACAGAGGCTAAGTCTCCTATTTGTCTAGAATGGCTGGTGGTGATGTAACAACACCCATAAAAAGAGGGGTTGGGGGTGTTTTTCCTAGTCGGCAATATGTTTTGCCTCATATTACACCTTATTACAAGTATCATCCCAAAAATGGAGGGAATGAATGATGATCGATGTGAAGGTGTAAAACTCACGAGACAAGCCACAAACAAGATGAAGAACTTTTTGGTTGTCATTTAGCAGGCAGTCAACCGCAAGAAATTGATCAGCGAGTCACCAGATCTATTGGCAATACACTTCAAGATAAGGAATGGAGGTAAGAGTCTAGTTGGTGAGTTCATGTTGAAGCACTAAGGTTCGAGAGCCCTTGTTATCCAAGAACAAATTCTAGACCTATTTCCAAGCCTCGTAGGCAGTAGATTCATTGACCAAGACCTGAGCAAGGTGGTCATTAAATAAAGTCACATGTATCCATTGTAAGAGGATTGTATCAATCTTCTCCTAAGGTGGATAATAGGTGGTTGTTTTGCTAGGGGTTGGCAAACCGTCTGTTGGTCCATTTGATCGATTTGCAGTACAAATGAGTTGTTGAATCGTTCAATATCAAATACAAACAATAGACAAGATGAACAAAGAAGATTAAGAACACAAACAATTCAATCAAGATAAGACAATGATGATCAATACAATCTATAACAAAGCACAATGATATTTCTGTGAAATTACTGCTTACAAAGGTAAATTGCAACAAGGACAAATGATTAGGGTTTTGAAAGATTAGCTAACAATGATAATGATCAAAACTATATATAGCAGTCTTAGTTTCGCTGTCAGCGAAACTGTTCTACCGAAACTGTAGTTTCGCCCGATAGAAACAATAGTTTCGCCGAGCGAACTAAACAGCTGTCTGTGAGCATAGTTTCGCTCACAGTTTCGCTCGACAGCAAAACTACATAAATCTAATTACATACAAAAGAAGACTAACATAAGACCTATTACAAGCAAAAATAAACATTCTAACCTAAGGTGAGTCCAACCTATGTATGATCTTCAATACTCCCCCTAGGTTGGAGCTCACCTCCTTTACTCGTCTTGATTTATCTTGTCAGCTCCAGTCTCCTCCGTTGCCCTTGATTGTCTTCTACAACTCTTGCAACAACTTCCTTAGGGGCTTCAGCAGATGATTCTCCATGGTCTCTCCTGCTTCATTAGCCCCTTCGGGATGAGCACTAGTTTGCCCAAACTATCTTGTTAGATCTTGTATGTCCATGTTTAGATCGTCTTGGGCTCTCACTCTCTCTGCAAGCCTTTTCACTTCTTCTCTCAACCTCTAATCTTATTTGCCACAGTCATAAACAGACTGGCTTCTTTCCTTGTCTCATCATCCGCACTTGCCTTGATATGATTCTCACAAAAACAGCAGATCATCATCACAAAAGCTGAAAAGCTCCATAGGGTCAAAGACTTTGAATTCTCTACCATTCTTCACTCTTATCACCGCCTCCCCCCATGTTATTATCATAAAACCACTTCTCAAAATTCTGTAGCTGTTAGGGAAGGGATCCCAACCTGACTCTATTCATAATCTTTGGTGGTTTTACCCTTAGGACAATTCTTCCTTTTCTAGTCTCCTAATCTTTGTCTTTCTTTGATCGTCTTCTCTCTGCTTTCATATAACGTAATGACTCAGAGTTGTCATTTAAACCATTCTTTATCTCCTTCTCCAAAAGTGAGGCTTGTTCACTAAGATTGGCATTCAGTAACGGCAAAGCTGCCAGCCTCCACAGATCCCATTTCGGCAAGGTCTTGAATGCCTTCCTCTTATGCATGTAAGAATTTCCACCCCCTCTCGTCTTGATCATGAACATATCGAGGCCGAGGTTATAACACCAACTAATAATTCTCTTATCGGCCTCCTTTTTACTCAACCCTTCCAAGTTTTGGAAAAGGGGAGTTAGTTCTTCAGGCTCTTTTTCTCTAACAAACCATTGTTCTTTAGCCATCTCAAATACATCTTCATCTAGTTCTTCCTTTTTGGCTACATATATCAGTGGTCTCTCATCAACTTCATAAAATTCTGGCTCAGAATCATAATCTACTAGTTGTTCATCATCTTCCTCTTCATCAACTAGCCCTTTTCCTTTGCAACATATCTTTCAACTGACTTCTCCCTCACAACTCTTCTCCAACCAGATCTTGTCTATATCAAATCCCATGTTCATAAACCCAACGTCAAGAATCTCCTCCTCATTCCCCTATCTTCATCTTCATTCCTCATTCCAGAACCTTCCACACCAGCAGTTGCTGCACCAAATGTGCCCTCTCCTGCCCTGGAGGAGGTACCCTCATTCAAGAACGGGTATTTAAAAGTATCAGTTAAATCATCTAACTCAGATTGAGTTAGTTGATTGGGCAGGCCGACAACAACTTTCAACTGATTAATTTTCTCAAACAGCTTCTTTATCTGTAAGCTTTGATCTACTAGCATCCTTTTCATTCCTTCTATCAACTCATCCTTTTGACTTTCCGCATCTCTTGATGCTCAATTCATTAGCCAGAGAGCAGTTAAGGTTTCAAATCACATCCTCATCTAAACTTGCAGGATCGTTCAAGGGCTTGAACACAATTACAACACAACAACACAATGAGGAGATTAACTAAACGTAATCAAACAGTGAACTAGGTAACCAAAGGTGATGCAGAGAACACAAGTAAAGCAAGAGACAGAACAAGAGAGTATAGTTTTCAAGGTAGCAGTATATTGCTTTCTCAAGTTCTTTTACAAGTGTTACAAAGCATTACGGAAAGATACAAGAACTTGGAATACTTATACTACAACCTACAGCCGGCTATACTATGAAAGCCAGCTGGATACAATTGACTAGACACTAACAAAATCAATTGTAGGATCAAAAGGCATATCTGCCTTTTGACCTTGTGACTATGACATGCCATAGCTCACATCCTTATACATTATAAAAAGGATAAAGTACATAAAGTGGAAAGTTTCAGACTCAAGACCTCAATGTACAGTTACCAAAAGCATGGACCTTTTCACCAACTCTTGTAGTTGGTGACTTATCAGAGACGCAGCGGAAAAGGTGCTTTATGGAACAGTACATCAGATAAAGCATGTGTACTAAAAGTCTTCGGAAGAAATCTGTCTTCATAGTTGAAGCTTCGGAAGACTTTGTCTCTTCAAGCTTCGGAAGACTTCATGTTAGGCTTCGGAAGATATTGGTCTTGGCTTCGGAAGATATTGCACTTAGAGTATTTTCTAATGCTTTGTGTAATTCTTCCGAAGCATTCTTCACTTCAGTACTTAGTGCATTTGCTGAAACACTTAGGCAGTTTTGGGTTGCATCAGACTTCAGGAATCCTTACAAACTCCCCCTAGGCTGATGCTACCAAAACACCTAGAAGATCTTTAAATGTTTGTAGTCTTCAGAATAATCAATACCATCCCTTTCTTCATTTGATGGTCAGGATCATCAAGACTCTCATAGTATCTTCTCATTTCAAAGAGATCATGCAGAGGTAAGTTGATTATGTCTTGCCATGAGTAGACATTTTCAACACCTTGATCTCTGATAACATTCCATCTTTCTGGATTGGTAGAGTAAGTCCAGGATAAGATGGTGTCTCGGTTGCTAGAGAGCCACTTGCATAGGAGTTGATTGGGCTGCCTCATCATGCACTTCCTCAGGTTGATCTGATTCACCCTGGGGAGTAGAGGTAGATGACTTTGGCTTCTTCTTTTTAGTCTTTGGTTTAGAGGCCATTTTCTTCTTCCTCTTTAATGTCTTTAACTGAGAAGACTGGTCTGCAGCACCATGTTGATCATCAGTGTCTTTCTCAGTTGGGTGTTCCTCCCTCACAGGTCAGAAGGAGAGGGAGTTTGACCCTGTCTTGGATCAGAAGACGAAGTTTGCTGAGGCTCAGCTGGAGGTTCTGGTTCAGGTGTCTCTGGTTGTTCAAACTTGACCTCCACTTCATGTGGGACTGACTTGGAAGAGAGTGCAAATCAATGAGTTCACCACTTTTAATCTTCTGCTTGATTACCCTTATATGCTCATCCATTGTAGATAGAGACATGGGACCAAGTCTCCTTCCGGAGAATCCATATGACTTCAAGAAGCTCATCATTCTTTGTCTGTCAGCAGACTTCTTTGCATTCTTTTGAATGATGGCTCTTGACTTTGCAGCTTCTTCCCTTAGCTTCCTTTTGGTTGTTTTTCTTTCTTTGACTAACTCAAGCTCAAGTTGCTTTAAGTACTCGAACTCAATGAAGTCATAGGGCAAGGGAAGAAGTGTATTTTCCTGATAGAAGCCTGTGGCACTCAGGTAGTTTATCATTTTGATTCTATCCTCTTCTTTATCTACCTGAGGTTCTTGTGGAGCCACATCTTCCTGTGCAGGACTTTCTTGTTGACCTTGAACTCTGTGAAGTATGAGGGCTCTTCTGTCATCATCATACCTCCATCTGATAATGTAGTTGCCAGTTCCATGTGGTGGAGATGAGACAGCCCTTGGTATACCTTCCTCAAAGAGACTCCTGATGAGAGAGTCTATAGAGTCCACATTAATGTGAACTTGAGGAAGTTGCTGAGAATGCACAACAGCAAGTGAGGATGGTGAGTCCTCTATGTCCATTCTCTTTGAAGAACTCCCAGGTTCTGTGGTTGTGATAACTTTCTCCCCCTTTTTGGTAGCATCACCCACTTGCATAGGTGAGCTAGAGGATAAATCAGTCAATCCCACAGGTTCTTGTGTTCCTGGTTGAGCTCTCCTTAAAGGTCTCTCAGCTAGTTTTTCCTGCAGATATGAAATCTGGAGTTGCTGATCATTGACCCTGTTTTGCAGGGTAGTCACCTGAGATTCCAAGTGACTAACCTTAGAGACTAGATAGGTGCATGTTTGTGACAATTGTTGTACCTTTAGTCTCAAATTCCCCTCATCTTCATCAGAAGAATCACTGGGGGATGAGAGGATTGGACCAAAGTCCCTTCTCTCATCACCAGCTTGAGTTTCTTGGCTGCTGGTTTTCCTCTGCTCACTGGCAACCTCAGTTAAGATGCCAATGGGCTGAGTTGCCATGGTTGAGGTCTTAATGATGTAATCACTTTCAAAAGTGAGAGCCTCTTCCATATGGACATCCTGAACAGGTTCAGATGTGTCCACCTCAGTAATAGGTGACTGATGAGGGATAGACTGAGGAGAGTCAGAGGTACTCATCTCTCTTTGAGTAGGGGAGGAGAAGAGAGACTCATGGTACTCACTGAATCCTAAGTCTTCATCAGTGTAAAAGGATAGGTTGGGAATTGGTTGGTTTAGATCCAAAGGCTGGGGATGGTAGCTGTCCCCTGAAAGTTGTTCACTGAGTGTTGAGACTCAGAGTGAAGGCTTACAGTTGTTGGGCTAATGAGCTCATCAGGTTGAGCTTGAGGAACCTCAGCCCTGATAGGTAAAGTAATGGGAGTGGTTTGCTCCTCAGGAGAAGTGGAAGCTCTGGAGTCCACTTCTTCCTGTAAGGTTGAGTATTTGAGGGCCTGCACAGACTCAATAGCCTGAGCAGGGGTTCGTTGGGATTTTCTTTTGTAGGTGATGAATATTGGAGGTTGTGAAGAGGGTAGGAGAGCAGTAGGTGTGGGTTCAACACTAGCTTGGACTGCTATGTTGTCACCTTGAGCAATGAGCTCTAACATTTTTGGGACTAGGGCTGTTTCTACCCCTGAGAAGCCTACAGTTGGCTTCTTCATAATTTTAAAGATGCCGGGCTTCATCTGTCCCAGTTTAAGAATATTGCCTGTTTCCCTCAACTGTGAGCCCAGTTCACAGTTAAGAATGTGTTGAACATATCTAGGAAACATGTAATATTCTAAGGAGTCTAAGTTTGCAAGTAAATTAGTATAAACAAATTGTGAATACCTGAACTTGACCCCCTGAACCATCCCATGAACTATAAAGGAGAGATCCTCAGGAATCTGGTCCCATCCACCATGCTTGTTTGATAAGCTGTGGATAACCACATGGAGCAGGTATTTCCACTGGGATGAGACCTTCCCTTTCCTGAAGGTCTTTACAGAGAAATCTCCTTCATAGCCCATCTGCTCGAAGGAATGATTAACCGCTTCTTTTGGAAAGAACACTTCACCTGCTTCATCATCCAGCTGAAGATGTCGGTTGATGATGGCCGGAGTGATGAAAATTGTTCTCCCCTGCACTGTGGCAGACAGTGCCTTCTCCCCATCCATAATGACCTCTTGGCAGGTCTTCCAGAATTCAAGCAAATGATCCTCATATAGAGGAGGATCAATGGTTAGGGAGGTGAAGTAGTGAGACAAAGACAAGAAACGGCAAACCTCTGAGAAATGAGGATCTTTGTCAGAGCATAACAGAGCAACCTGATTGTGTTGTCTGTGTAGCTGCATGGCAAAGTGAGGATCATTTCTGTGTGTAAGGTCAGCCATTGTGAGGTAGCTCAGAGATGAAGAGAAAAGAACGGGAAGTAAATTTCAGAGAGAAAGCTTTGGGTTTTAGGTATGGAAGAAAAGCAGATGATAGAAGAGGGAGGAAACCGTTGGGTTTATATGAGAGAGAAGGATTTCAGATAAAGTTTAATGAAAGAGGATAAACTTTGAAATCCGTATGTCGGTCCCACCTCTGAAAAAGTAGTTTACCTTTTTGCTCAAAAAGTAGTTTTCTTGGAATTCGAAAAGCTTCCGAAAGTAATTGTCTTCGGAAGTTTGATTGAAAAAGCTTCCGAAGCTAAAGTGACTTCGGAAGAATTTTCCTGAGAATCTTAAAGATTTATGCTTCGGAAGAGAAATAAACTTTTGGATGCTTTGTATAAGAATGAACAAAGCTTCCGAAAGTAATTTTTGCTTCGGAAGGAAAAAGTCCTTAAAAATGAATAAGTGTCTAAGTTGAGAATTTTAAGCTTCGGAAGATAAAGTTTGACTTCTTCCGAAGGTAAAATTTCTTAGACAGTCATTTATTTTGAAGACATATTTTTCTTCCGAAGGTAAAATGTTATCTTCCGAAGTGTCAGAAAATTTTCAAGAATCCAAGGAAAGTCTTCAAAAAGAGTTTTTCATTCAAAGAAAACATGAGCTTATGAAAGTGATGAACTAGACAACTTAGGACACACATATTTTAAGAAGAAATAATTAGTTTTTAAAAAATCTACTCAAAGTTAATCATCCCAATAGCTGATATCAGATATTTAAATCTTTGTTCATCAAAAGCTTTTGTGAACAGATCAGCATATTGTTCATCTGTGTGAACTTTGACTAGTTTAATTAACCCCTTTTCATAGTTATCTCTTATTAAATGATACCTGATGTTGATGTGTTTGGTCCTTGAGTGCTGCACAGGGTTCTCAGTGATAGAGATAGCACTGTTGTTGTCTATGTGGATAGGAGTCTCTTTGAAGTTAAATCCGTAGTCTAGCATCTGATTTTGAATCCAAAGCACTTGAGCACAGCAGCTTGCAGCAGCAATGTATTCAGCCTCAGCAGTTGATGCTGACACACAGGTTTGTTTCTTGCATTGCCATGAGACAACCCTTCCACCAAGGAATTGACATCCCCTAGATGTAGACTTTGCAGTCATGTTGCAACCACCATAATCACTGTCTGTATAGGCATACAGATTGAAGTTAGAATTCTTTGGATACCATAAACCAAGTGTTGAAGCACCTTTGAGGTATCTTAAAATCCTTTTCACAGTGATTAAGTGAGACATCTTAGGATTAGCTTGATATCTTGCACAAATACATGTAGCAAACATGATATCAGGCCTGCTAGCTGTAAGATACATAAGAGACCCAATCATAGCCCTGTATAAGTGCTCATCTACACACTCCCCCTCAAGATCTGGACCAAGAGAGTGGTTTCTGGCTATGGGTGTCTTAGCAGTCTTACAATCAGTCATGTTGAACCTCTTGAGTATATCTTGAATATACTTTGACTGACTTATGAAAATGCCATCTTCAACCTGCTTCACTTGAATTCCCAGAAAGAATTAAGTTCTCCCATTGAACTCATTTCAAATCTATCTTTCATCAGCTTTTCAAAGTCTTTGCAGAGCCTTGAATTGGTTGAGCCAAAGATGATGTCATCCACATATACTTGAACTAGCAGAATGTCGTTTCCTTGTCCTTTGATGAAGAGAGTTCCATCTATAGTACCTCTCCTGTAACCATGTTTACAGAGATACTCAGACAGTGTCTCATACCACTTCCTGGTGCCTGATGCAGCCCATAGAGAGCTTTGTCAAGCTTGCAGACATAATCAGGATGATCAGGATCTACAAAACCAGGTGGTTGTTTGACATAAACCTCCTCATCAATCACTCCATATAAGAAAGCACACTTTACATCAAGTTGGTGGACCTTGAAGTTCTTGGATGCAGCAAATGCCAGGAATATCCTAACAGCTTCTAGTCTAGCTACAGGAGCAAAGACATCAGTGTAGTCAATCCCTTCTTCTTGTGTGTATCCTTGAACAACTAGTCTAGCCTTGTTCTTGATGATGATTCCTCTATCATCCTTTTTATTCCTAAAAACCCATTTGGTTCCAATGGTAGTCTTCCCATGAGGAAGAGGACAAAGGTTCCAAACTTTCTGTCTTTTGAATTGAAGCAGCTCTTGTTGCATAGATTCAACCCAACTTCCATCCTTTAGAGCCTCCTCAACTTTCTTTGGCTCTAACTGGGATAGAAAACAAGAGTGAAGACAAACATTTGCTTCATGGGTTTGCCCTCTTGTCTTTACCCCGGAGATAACATCTCCAATGATGTTTGTAGTAGGATGAGACTTGTGGATCCTTAGCTGAGGGATCACAGCAAGTTGCTGAGATAGATCCAAATTTGAGAAATTTAGATCTGGTCTTGAAGATTGATCCTCCACATTATCACACTTATCAAGATTAACTTGATCCAATGAGTGTGTGACATCATTGATGTTATCATCTATGGTATGGTTATTAGCATCAAGAGATTCTTGATCACTTTCACCATCACCATTGTTATCTCTTCTGCAATTGAGGTGTCTTATATCTGGTTGAGAGGCCTCTGAACTGGAATTTGAAGGCATGCCAGATGTATCAGCTGGATTTGTCATTGTTGTGCTGATAGAAATCTCATTTGCTGAAGTGGTTCCAACTGGAGCTGAAGGTCTTCCAAGCTCAAATCTTGGATCAGGATCACCTGTATTTAAATTTTCTGCAGATCCTAAAACATGCTCACAAGATTTATTAAAACAGTTGGTAACTAAATCAAGATCAAATAGCCAATCCGGACCAGAACCAGCCACACTGGGAGTGTGCTCATTGAAAGTCACATTGGCTGACTCCTCAATGATTCTAGTTCTGAGATTGTATACTCTATAAGCTTTAGCTTGAGAAGAGTATCCAATGAAGTGTCCATCGTCTGATTTCTCAGCAACTTGGCAACTTGATCTTTGGTATTCAGATGGTGCAGGGACATCCAAATGACCTGAGAAAGCCAATGAAAGGTTTCCTCTTGTGCCAAAGTTCATAAGGAGTCTTACCATGTGTCTTAACTACTAAGACTCTGTTTTTGCACATAGCAGGCAGTATTAACCGCCTCTGCCCAGAAGGTGATAGGCAGTTTAGAGTCAGACAACATAGTTCTTGCAGCTTCAATAAGTGTCCGTTTCTCCTCTCAGCAACTCCGTTTTGCTGAGGAGTCCTGGGAGCACTGTATTGTCTTGTAATACCCTTTTCATCACAAAATGTATCAAGGATTTGGTTTTTGATTCAGTTCCTTGATCACATCTTATGGTTTTGACCTTGTGATCACATTGATTCTCAATCTTTAAGATGAAATTCTTTAGAATCTCAGGAGTCTCTCTTTAGTTCTAAGAAAGAAAACCCAAGTGAATCTTGTAAAATCATCTGTGATCACTAGACAGTATAAGGTCCTTCCTAAACTCATTACACTGGGGGGCCAAAGAGATCCATATGTAATAAGTGTAGGGGAGTAGTGATGAGTTCCTTTCCTTAGGCTTGTGAGATACCTTGTGTTGCTTCCCTTCAGGCATGCAACACAATGATCATCACTTGTAAACTCTTTCTTTGGCATTCCAGTTACCAGATCATGTTTGATTAATTTATTCATATTCTTAAAGTTTACATGGCACATTCTTTTATGCCATAGGAAAGACTCATCACTATTTGCTTTAGATAGAAAGCATGAAACTTCTCCAGAGGGAGATGTTTCTTGCAAATCCATCTTGTACATGTTCCCTTTCCTGGGGCTCTGAGCAGAATATGCTCATGAGGAATGACCACTCCAGGTTTGAGAACAATGCACTCATGCTCAGTGAAGAGCATGTTATGACTCTGATCACAAAATTGAGATACACTCAGAAGATTGTACCCAAGCTCCTTAACAAAGTTTACCTTCTCAATGCTGAGCTTACCATTTGTGACCTTGCCCCTTCCATAAATGTAACCACCTTCATTTCCTCCAAAAGCAACAGGTCCTCCATCAATTTCTCAAAATTATGAAGTAAAGACCTATCGCCTGTCATGTGCCTGGAACAGCCACTGTCAATTATCCAGACATTCTTGTTTGTCTGAGCTGTTCCTGCACAAAGAAAATGATTAGTTACATTTGGAAACCCAAGCCTTACTTGTCTTGGGTTCTGTAAGTGTAATAGAAGGTAATGCAACAGTAATAGATCCTATGGTTGTACAGAGGGGATCTTCGGCTGTTGTTGATGGAGAAACCTCAGTCATTTGGTCTTTCTTAGACTTCCACACCACCTTGGAGTCTTGGACTTGACCTTCAAAACCTTAGAAGCTTTTGGAGCTTCACAAGTTTTAATGACTGATACTTCGGAAGAATCTACAGTCACTGCAGTAGACTTTAGTACTTCGGAAAAATTCCTTTCTTCCGAGACCAACTTTGCTTCCGAAGGTAATTTTCCATTTACCTTCTTCTTTGATTTGGAGCTTCCGAAGGAAACAGACTTTCCTTCCGAAGCTTGAGACTTCTTGAGATTCTTTGAAGTCTTTGTATTGGTCATGTGGATAGTACTTTTAGGATTGTATGGACAATCCTTGGCAATATGAGAAGTACTTTCACACATAACACACAGCATTTTCTTCTTCAAAGAACTCCTTTTGAGAGCAAGACTGGCCTTGGTCACATCCTTTTTCACCTTCATCTTGGTAGATTCAGATACAGTTCCCTTGGGCTGTGAACTGTTCTTGGAATTTGATGGTCCAGGCTGTGCAGCAGTGGTACACAACAGCTCAGTCTTCTTCTTTGTACTGAGATGATTTGAACATGAACCAGAACTCTTGGATAAGAGGCTTTGGTGGATGTCTTCAGTCCTTATTGCTTTGAAACCTGCAGAGATGAACACTTGTTTCTGCTTAGCATCAAAGGTAGCCTTGATTTCTTGAGCCTTCTTTTCTTTCCTTTTGCTCTTCCTGATCAAGTTCTTTCTCTTGGACTTGGTCTCACAGTTAATTTCTTCTCCTCAGAAGGAGTGGCCCTTGGAGGAATCCTCTTCTTCACTCTTCTCAGAGGGATTCCTCACTATCACTTCTTCATCATCCTCACTTACTGATCTATGAGAGGAAGCTCATCTTCACAAGTTCCCACCTAGGAGATCTTACAGACAAGATTGTGTGTGGAGGAGCTATCTCATTTGATCCCAGTCCCTGTCTATTTTGATAACAAACCTTATTGTGTAGGGATGAGGATATCATGTTCTTGAAGGTCTCTTCTTCAAGAACACTTTTCTCTGCCAGGGCTTTGCTGATCACAAGCTCAGCCTGGCACTTAGTCAACTTAGTGATGAGATCTTGGATCTGAGTTTTAAAATCTGTATGTTCATGTTTTAGTACTGAAATAGTTTTCTCCAAGTCTTCTATCTTTAACTTGTAATCATTTTCAGACTTTCTAAAGTCAGATTTTAATATGTTTAATGACTCAAGATCAGATCTCATCTCTAGGTTGTAGGACCTGTATCTATTTACTTTAGCAATGCATTCAGGGGAGCAAAGATGTTCTAATACCTTGGCTTCATCATGATCAGCCATCAATGCTTGGTTTGGAGAAGCATCCTCCGCCTGAAAACTCCAGTCAAATCCTCCCTCTTCAACAGCAACCGCAGCATGTTGCTTTGTCTTCTCAGCCTGAGGGTATTGTTGGTGTAGTTTGGTCTGAGTTGTGTTTGACCCCCATTTGCTCTGGGTGCCTTACACTCCCTGGCGAAGTGACCCATAAGGTTACAATTGTAACACTTAACTTTGCTTTTATCCAGCCCAAACTTACCACTGGTAGCATTGCTTGGAATTTTCTTCCTGTCCTCTTGTAGAACTTCTGGCTCTGTGAGTGAGAAGAGCCATCTGCTGAACTATCTCCATGTATTCCAGGTCATCTGGATGGATACAGTCTAGATCTTCAAGAGTGAAGAGATAATTTCCACAGCTTTCATCTGCAGACACAAAGGCTTGAGAAGAACTTGTCTCTTGGAATGGGCTTCCTTGAGTAAAGTTCTCCTTGGTGTCTCCGGAAGGTGATGAAAGGACCCTTTTGTGAGTTGTCAGGGTAGCATAGAAGATGATGTTGGGGTTCTATGCTGTCCCTTTCAACCACATGAAGGCTGAACCCATTTGATTGTTAGAGTTGCCAGATGAACCTTGTAAGTTCATTTCCATCTGGTATCCACTGAGAATCCCATATAACTCTGTCAGAGTAAGAGTTTTAAGGTTCTCAGTCCTCTTGATTACCACACAATAGTGTGTCCATTGCCTAGGAAGTGAGGACATGAACTTCCTTACAATGTCTCTGTTCTCAAGAGAAACTCCTCCATCCACAAGGGTATCCACAATCTCAACATACCTGAAGTATTGTTGGGTCATGGTTTCACCTGTTTTAAAGGTGAAATTTTCAAACTGCTGCTTCAGAAGATC
Source organism: Flaveria trinervia (assembly GCA_025506515.1). Classification (NCBI taxonomy): domain Eukaryota; kingdom Viridiplantae; phylum Streptophyta; class Magnoliopsida; order Asterales; family Asteraceae; genus Flaveria; species Flaveria trinervia. The sequence continues at coordinate 54,967,757 of CM046444.1, read as the reverse complement.
TTTCTTGTTCTCCTTGGCTTCAGAGGAGCCTTCATACATCAGCTTCAGTGCATCCCACACTGTTTAGCTGTTTTGCACTTCTTAAAACCTCTGTACACAGAGTTTGGATAGCAGTCTGAAGAGCAGTCATGGCCTTCCTGTCAATCTCTACTCTTTTCCTATCTTCATCTGAGTATTTGGCCACATCTTTAGGAATCATACCAGCACCGTTAGCAGAGGGGTGTGCTAGGTATGAAAGGTCCATATTCAACAGATCCCACATTCTTGAGTCAAGAGACCTGATGAAGCCTTCCATCCTCATGCACCAGGTGTCAAAGTCATCAAGAGTGATCAATGGGGATTTGTTCATGGTTCCAGTCTCCATATCAGTCTTTGAGATGGAAGCCATTTGAAAAAGTTTAGTTTTTTGTGTGGTGAGGGATCTTAAGATGGTTAGATCTTATATCACGAGCCTGAATGCTCTGAACCATTGCAGGATCGTTCAAGGGCTTGAACACAATTACAACACAACAACACAATGAGGAGATTAACTAAACGTTAATCAAACAGTGAACTAGGTAACCAAAGGTGATGCAGAGAACACAAGTAAAGCAAGAGACAGAACAAGAGGTATAGTTTTCAAGGTAGCAGTATATTGCTTTCTCAAGTTCTTTTACAAGTGTTACAAAGCATTACGGAAAGATACAAGAACTTGGAATACTTATACTACAACCTACAGCCGGCTATACTATGAAGCCAGCTGGATACAATTGACTAGACACTAACAAAATCAATTGTAGGATCAAAAGGCATATCTGCCTTTTGACCTTGTGACTATGACATGCCATAGCTCACATCCTTATACATTATAAAAAGGATAAAGTACATAAAGTGGAAAGTTTCAGACTCAAGACCTCAATGTACAGTTACCAAAAGCATGGACCTTTTCACCAACTCTTGTAAGTTGGTGACTTATCAGAGACCAGCGGAAAAGGTGCTTTATGGAACAGTACATCAGATAAAGCATGTGTACTAAAAGTCTTCGGAAGAAATCTGTCTTCATAGGTTGAAGCTTCGGAAGACTTGTCTCTTCAAGCTTCGGAAGACTTCATGTTAGGCTTCGAAGATATTGGTCTTGGCTTCGGAAGATATTGCACTTAGAGTATTTTCTAATGCTTTGTGTAATTCTTCCGAAGCATTCTTCACTTCAGTACTTAGTGCATGTTGCTGAAACACTTAGGCAGTTTTGGGTTGCATCAGACTTCAGGAATCCTTACAAAACTTCCTCTTTCTTCCCTCCTTGGAGTTTCAGTAAATACTTGATGTCTCTGTTTAGTTCTCTTTTCGGATTCTCCTATATCAGCTTTCTTCTTCGACCTTCTCTCCTTTTCAACCCTTACCTCTTCAGCCCTTTCATTCACTTCATCTTCAAAGTCATAATCCTTTTCTTTTGCATATCTCTTTCTTTTCTTAGCAGCATCAGTCTGTTGTGCTCTAGTTTCTTAAGCTCTCTTATTCTCTGACTCGTCCACCCTCCTAATATAGTTCCATCTTTCATGTGGGTACATGTTTTCCCACAGGTGGGTGATCTTCCCGCTAAAATCATGTCGGATGGCACAAAAGTCTGCAAAAATATGTGGGTTCATCCGCACCAACCTGTTGACCTCCCCTTGTCTTGGCACATTTGGAATTAGGTCATCAAAGATCATCTGAAGAAATCTAGGATACAGAAGCCACTTATCCTTCTTTAGTGCCATCACAATTCTCTGCCATACATGCAAATATCAGCCTCGCAATGTTTGCCTTTTCACCTCTACAACATAGCACCATAGCTTTTGCCCAGTCTATGTTCAGCCCATCTGATCCACCTTTACGGTGATCTAAACACATAATAAAGACATGGGTGATGAATCTCCATTTTTTTGAGAGAAAGGACTTTTGATCTCTTTTCGTTGTGCCAAAGGCTGGCCTCTCATATCCCATACTCCTAAATGCTGCAAACACCTCAACATCTAACATAGCAACTTTCTCTCCTGAATCTTCTTCTAGTCTTAGGATCCTTGAAACTGTCTCAGCTATAATAGACACCTCATTCTCCAAAATTTGAGTAGTGATTCTCTGGGTGTTTCCTCTCGTATCATACTCAGCTGATCTCCAAAAGTCTCTGATGTGTAGATCATAAATGGTAGTAGAATGGGAGATAGCATAAGCTATAGGGGATCTTTGCAGCCAACGAATACAGTCTCTAAATCATGTTGCTTTAGGATGTGTATCATCCAAAATGGTTGTGATGTTGTTTCTCTCATTAAATTTTAGATTTGCCATTTAAACCTGAAATACAAAAGAAATGCATTAGAATAAAGTATTAAGTACTAAAATGAAAAAAGATAAGAAAAGAATAGAATAAACAAAAATTAAATTAATTTTGCTGGCCAAAACTATAGTTTCGGCATGCGAAAGTATAGTTTCACCAGCAAGAGCACATTATTTTTGCCAAGACAGTGAGGTAGATTCGACAAACCGAAACAATAGTTTCGGCAAAACGAAACTGAAATTTAGTTAGTGAAACTGTTAAGTTCGCTCGGAGAGCATAACCTCACAGTTTCACTAAGAAATCAAGAAATTTCGTTCAGTTTTCGCTGGACTATCAGTAATTTCGCTGGTAAAATGTGAAGGTACCGAAGAGTATCGATTGAATAGACACACAATGTGTAAGATTAACAAGATTAGATGATAGTTCTGATTTTGAAACTCACATGCGAGCAAGAAACAACAGTAAATCGTTAACAAAATCTCAGAATCTCAAATTCGCAAGCAGAGGACATGGAACAACCCTAAGAAACCTAACCGTTCGATTGAGCGAAAATGTGAAATTAATTTCGCAAAATGACTTAAATAGCATATAGTTTCATAGGCAGCAAAACTAGAGTTTCACCGGACGAATCAACAATTTCGCCAGGCGAAAATCAGATCAAAATTGACTTCGCACAGTATGAAAATGTTGAGCCAAACTGCAATTTCGTCTAGCGAAACAGTTAGCCAAAGTACAGTTTCGCAATTTTTTTTTAAATTACCAAGAACTGAATCGATCATGAGATCACATCCTCAGGATATACATTAGCACAAAGATGAATTTAATCATCGACAAGCAATGAGATCATACTGATAACTGAATCTAATCATAGTATTTGAAAGAATTTTGAAGTTCTCAAACATATCAATAACGATTGCTGATATGTTTGTCCACTTAAACCCATGCCCTATCGTTGTCAACAAACAGCAGATGATTTGTTAAGGTTTGATTAGATGCTTTAGAATGCTAGGACCCCACAATCATTTGGCAAAAACCCTCACCCAACCTTAGGATTTCTTGAATTTGTGGAGATCTTTAGAGAACAAGGCTTGTGCATTAGTGTGTAAGTGATTATCGATAGAATATTGCATTCAATCATGAATTCATCATTTAGATGATTTGACACGACTTAGAAAAAAATGGTGAGAGCTCTAGGTCTATACTCACGTATAACAAAGGAGATGACCATTTAATCATGTGCCGATGAGTGCTCCAGGTCAGTACTATCATACAGCAAAGGAGATCATCACTCCAGGTCAGTAGTACCGTACAACAGAGGAGATTAGCACAAACACAAGACACATAAATACACCAATCAAGGCTCAAAGAGATGGCTTATATGATTTGAGTCATGGTGGGTGAAAGATCAATTCTCAATCCCATTTTTTCGGGAATCAATTTTTGTGTAGGCCAAAATGATTGAGTAAATCCAGGCATCCTTAAGCATATAATTTAATTTAAATCATTATGCTGTTGTTTACTTTATTTTTTAGGCTGATTCTACTAAGCATATCATTAAAGAATCTATTTGATTTTCTTTTACTTGTAAATAAAAAAAATGTAAATAAGAAAGCAACATCAATTACAATTATTTCTCATTTTAAATGCTATCATGCACAAACAAGCATATTTAGAAGATATAGAATCATTTCCCGTCATCTCGACTCAAGTTCCAAAATCTCTTTTCAAGTTAATTAATATTTTCCCTCTAAATTTCTACATTAAGAGAGATGTGGAAATTTATGATTATTAATTTTCCTTTTTTTAAATAAGTATAAGGAAAAGAGGTTTAAAAATATTTAGCCCTAGCATAGAGATCAATTCATAAAAGCGAGGTTTATCAAATGTTTTTGTGAAAAGATCTGCCTTTAGATTTTTAGTGTCAATGGGAATAATATCAACAAAACCTTTTTTCTAAGCATCACGAATTGCATGAATCCGTGTTTCGATGTGCTTGGTTCGAGAATGATGAATAGGATTCTTAGCAATCCTCATGGCGGCTTCGTTGTCACAAAACAACAGTGTATGGAGAAAATTGATTCCATAGTCAATCATCTGGTGTTGTATCCAAAGAACTTGTGAACAACAACTAGAGGCAACAATGTATTCTGCTTCCCCTGTAGAGAGGGAAACAATGGTCTGTTTCTTGCTTTGCCATGAAACCAGACAATTGCCCAGGTATTGACATCCTCCGGTCATCAATTTTCTGTTTAAACTACAACGATTAGAATCACTGTCAAAATAAGCATGTAAATCAAAATTCACACCAGAGGGATACCAAAGACCTAAACAAGAAGAGACTTTGAGATAACGAAAAATTATTTTGACGGTTTTTTCATGAGACTCTTTCGGGGCAGATTGGTATCGAGCACAATATCCTACAGCGAAAGTGATGTCGGGACGACTTGCTGTAAGAAACATAAGGCGACCGATTATAGATCTGTAGAGATGAGGATTAACAGGTTTCCCATTCTCATCAGGAGTGAGACATGTTTGAGCAGTAAAAGGAGTCATTTCAGGAGAAGTGTCATCCATCTTGAATTTCTTCAAAATCTCTTTAACATACTTCTCCTGATGAATGAGAATGTCCTCTGGCTTTTGTTCTACTTGTAATCCAAGGAAAAAGCACATCTCCCCCATCATGCTCATTTCAAAGCGATTACGTATCACTTTTTCGAACTCCCGACATAATTGAGATTGGTGGAGCCAAAAATGAATCATCAATATAAACTTGGACAGTCAACATTTCACCACTCATTCTCTCTTGAATATAGTCATATCAATGGTGCCACGAGAGAAACCATTGCTTAAGAGGTATGTGTTAGGGTCTCATACCAGATTCTAGGTGCTTGATGAAGACCATAAGAGACTTGTCAACTATAAACTTTGTCGGGGAAATCAGGATCCTCAAACCTAGTGGTTGAACACACATATCTTGTTGATACATGTATGTCCCTAGATCATGATATGAAATGTAATAGATCTTGTTTATCTAATTCTGGTGTAATTTGATATGATTATAAATGGTATGTTGATTGTGATTTGTAATGATAATATTTCATTATGATTGATATAAAATTGTTGAATTAGGTTAGTGATTGGTTGAATGTTTACATATATTTTACTGATTAATACATTCAAACTTAACATAATGAAGTTCTCATGCGAATGGCCCATGCGAATGGACCATACAGAACAACTTCATACGAATGACTCAGTCGCATGACTGAACCGGATGACTGGATTAGTCGTATGATCGACACATAAGATTGGCTCAGTCGCACGACTGAACACTCAGTCGTGCGGATGAAACACCGCATGGTTCAATCGCACGACTGAACCATACTAATGGTTCAGTCGCACGATTGAATAATACAACCTATAAATGCAACCAAATTCATGAAAAAAGTGACTCTCGATTAATTACGATTCTAGACGTACCCTAGCCGTCCAGAAGCCTCCCAATTCGTTCTCCAAGTTCACAGAACACATTAGATCGATTCCCAATCGATTTCTAACGTTAGTTTCAATTCCTGATTGATTCTTCGTGTGTTCTCACTGATTGGATCGCCAATCAAATAGGATTCCGCACTATTTGATCTGGTTTACACGCTAATCTCCAGGTATTTCGTTCAAATACCAGGTCCTAACAAGTGGTATCAGAGCTTTGGCTCTTGATTACGTGTGATTCAATCAAGATTGATAAAAAGTTTGTGTTTTTGCACTAAAAACGCAATCTTTTGTGTCAAAAGTGATCTTGGACGTTCCCTGCTCATCAAAGTTTGGTTTCTACGGACTTAGGCGATTAGGCCTTGCGAAATTTCGAATTGTTACGGCTAAAACACGTTTAACCTAGAAATTTTCGCAAAACAGCAGCTTCAGTCGCACGAGTGAGCCATTCGCACGACTGGACCTCATTCGCATTGCTCAGACGCACGATTGGACATAGTCGCATCTCCATTCGTACGAATAAACTTTCGGGCATACTGTTCATACGTATCAGATTCATTCGCACGACTGAGCTAATCACTTAGTTCAGTCGCACGATTGAACCAGTCGTAGAGTCCATACGCACGACTAGTCCATTCGCACCCTTCAGTCGCCCCAGTGACAATTGTTTTATTAGACTAAAGTTATTCACAATGGAAGATCAAATGTCAGCCTTTACTGCTGGGAAGGACTCTAGAATCCAGAACCTGCTGTTACTTGAGAGTGAGGTGGGTATCATAATAAACCACCAAAGCTTTTAACGTTAGATGAGTTTCCCCACTGGAAACAACGTTTTGAGATCTACCTCAATGGAGTGGATCCGAATCTGTGGGAAGCCATCGAGATTGATACAGTACGCCGGTGGGAGCCGATGGAGTAAAGCTAACCTTAGGAGGGATGACAGACGCGCAGAAAGTCAAATATAATGCAGAGAAGAGGGTTTATGCATTGATTACACAGTCTATCCCTAAAGACATATTCCACCAGTACTCAGAGAATAAGCAGTCCAAGAAACTATGGGATGAGCTAGAAAAGAGGTACGACGGGAATGCTTCGTTGAAGGCAATCAAGGCTAAGGAGTTAAAGAAGGAATTCGATAACTTCTCATCGATGGGAAACGAGTTTTGGACGATGTTATAGATAGATTCTACCATCTGATGAGTGAACTGCATACACATGGGGTGGCTACTACCATGGAAGAGAAAGTTACTATTTTGCAGACGGATTGCCTGAAAAATGGGCTTCATTCGTGTCTAATCTTAGACAGAATGGAATGCTAGTAAAACTGGATATTAATGACTTCATCCTTAAGTTGCGAGAAGAATCACTTAGGATGAAGTACAGAGCTCAGAAGTCTACGTACAATCAAAATCCAGCTTTATACAATGCCACGCCTCAAGCTAAGACATCTGGAGCACCTCTCCAGACTGCATTTGTGTCTAGCTCATCGGGTCCTACACATGCACCTCCTTCAGGTCTTTCAGGTTCAGACAAGTCGGGACTTCCTTGTTCCCACTATATTGGATCCGAAGCAAGTGCTACTAACTGAAGACCGAGAATCTCGGGAATGTGACTGTGGAAGTAGCTCGAGAACACATGGATCTATTGGCCGCAATGGTCCATTCTTATGATGAACTTATTGCTGGAAAGATTGGAAACTGCCATCTGGCAGACGAGGACTACGAGCAGGTGGACGAAATGGAGCTTGAGAGAATGGATATAATGTGGGCTTTAGCTAGTGCTGTCCGGGGCAAAGAAGTTTGTAAAACAAACCGGACAGAACTTAGTAGCGACTAAGGATACCACATTCGGCTTTGACAAGAGCAAAGTGACCTGCTTCAACTGTGGAGAGAAGGGCACTTCAAAAGAGAATGTGTCAAGCCTAAGAAGACGGGTAACGGGAACCCGTTCTCATCCTTCACTCGTCAAGACAAGCAAACTGCCAGTTCTACTTCATCAAGCAAGGACTCAAAAGCCTTGACTGCTCATGATGATGAAGGACAGGATTGGAGCTTTAGGTTTGTCTCACCAGGGGAATCAAACATTGCAAGTGTAGAAGATATTGACAGTGATTCCGCTAGTGAAGGAGATCTAGCAGTTGAGATAGCGATGTCACATAGTGAAGAAGCAACTGCAACCGAGGTCAGTTACAAACCAAAAGCGGAGACTACCATGTCAGAGACAGAAAAGACAGAAGCACCAGAACCAGAGACATCTGATGCTGCATTGATGGCAAACGCTTCTGAATCAACTCAGGTAAGTACTACTGACACAATGTTTAATAATCATGCTTGTTCTGATTGTGATACCTTTAGGAATAGCATAGATGGTAAATTTGCTAGGTTATTAGATCATAATGATAACTTAGTAAAAGATTTGCAACTATGCACTGAGGCTAATAGGGTTTTAAAACAAAATGAGCACAGTTATAAAGAAAAGATAGACCTTTTGACTAAACAGCTTAGGGAAACCGAAGTAGTTGCCTTTAACCAAGCTAATGACATTAGGTATTATCTAAACTCCCTAGAAGACACTAAGAAGCAAAAGGCAGTTCTAGAAGTAGAAGTAAATTCATAAAACAGAAACTGCATAGTTGGACTAGTTCTTCACACATAGTCCAACACTTAGTGAGAGAAAGGAACAACGGGGAGGGATTGGGTTATAACGTGGTTCCACCACCACCTGAGACTTTGATGAACACTAAGACTAGACCAATAAATAGTATCCCATCAAGGATCATGTAGTGTCTACACCTCTTGTTAGTGATCCAGATTCCTTATGTTCATCTATTGACTCTGGAAACAAACAAAAGGAGGCCACTTCAAAGGCAAAGGGTAAATTGCCTTGTGTTAATCTGGAAAAGGAATTTGAAAAGGTAACTTAAAGTCAGGGTCAAACAGAGTCAAATCAGAACCTAAAAGGGCTTCTAAGGATAATCTTTCGCATACTTCAAGTCAAAAACCAATTAACCAAAAAGAAAGGATGTTAAACAGGTGTGAAAACAACCAAAGAACCAGAGTCAAAACCTAAAGTGAGTTATGTTACTAGAGTGTCACATATTTCTCCATAAAGAAAGTTTAATCATAAAGTTGATAGCAGGGCGTGCTACAACTGTGGAGAATGTGGACACATTGCTTCCCACTGTCCTTATTATCAGACACCTAGGAAGAAGATTGAACTTCAGGACTCAAAACCTAGGTCTTCTAAGAGGAGCTCTTTAACTCCACCTAGAAGAACTAGTGAACAAAAGTTCAACCCGTTAGCCAGTCGACTGTTTATCACAAACAGGCATTGCACAAATCTGGCTTATGGAAAGAGAAGTCAACCTCTGTGTCTGATAATGATGACAAGAAGGAACCTGAGATACCCTCACCTTCTAAGGGTCAATGGGTTGAATTTCTGATGTGTGATGCCTCTGGGAAACCCAAGCCAGTAAAGGCTTGGGTTCCTAACCCAAACTAATCCTTTACTTGGTGTGTGCAGGGTGCTCGATACAGTGCTGAAACTAACACGTGGATAGTAGACAGCGGAGCATCCAGGCACATGACAGAAACAGAGCTCTTTTATCAAACGTCAAGCAAATAAAAGGAGGGCATGTTTCGTTTGCTGGAAACAAGGGTGGCTATATCACCGCACAGGGAGAAGTGGGGAATCAGAAAGTTAAGTTTGATAAAGTGAACTACGTTCAACAACTACAAAATAACTTACTTTCTGTTTCCCAAATATGTGATAAGGAATTTAAAGTTATCTTCGACAACAAGAAGTGTTACGTACTAAAGAAAGACTACGTGATCCCAGAGGACCAAGTTTTGATGACTGCTTCAAGATATAAAGATCTTTATGTCTTGGATCTGTCAACAGCTTCTACAATGGATCATGAGGTTCAGTGCTTTCTATCTAAAGCTACTGAAAAGGATTCCATCTCCTGGCATAGGAGAATGGGACCATCAGTCAAAGGAAGATGAATACTTGATTCAGAAGGATCTGGTGAGAGGTGTTAATGTCAAGAACTTTCAGCTTCCTGACTTTTGTGTAGCTTGCAAGAAAGGTAAACAGACAAAGAAGTCTCATATGGAAAGAAAGTTAATTCAATAGAACTTCCTCTTGAACTTCTTCACATGGATCTGTTTGGTCCAGTCAGTACAAAGAGCATTGCAGGCGACTTGTACTGTTTTGTGGTCACCGATGACTACTCAAGGTTCACTTGGGTAATGTTTCTGAAATCCAAATCAGAAACATTTGAATCATTCAAGGAGTTGGTAACCACACTGGAATCTCTCTACAAGCTGAAAGTTAGACAAGTACGCTCAGACAACGGAACGGAATTCAAGAACCAGTGGATGGAGGCATACTGCAAGGAAAAGGGAATTGTGCATCAATTCACTTCTGCCTACACACCTCAGATGAATGGCGTTGCTGAGAGAAAGAACAGAGCTTGATAGAGACAGCACGGACTATGCTGGCAGACTCGAAACTGCCTATCCAATTCTGGAATGAGGCAGTGGCAAATGCTTGTTATACACTGAATCGAGTCCTGACAGTCAAGCGCCACGGAAAAACATGTTACGAGCTACTACAAAGACGCAAACCGAACTTGGAGTATCTCGAACCATTTGGCGCGCCGTGCACACTTCTGAAGAAGACACAAGAGGGTAAATTCAGCGAGAAGGCAGATGAAGGCATCTTTCTAGGATACAACATACCGAACAAGCGAGTTTACAACAACTCAACGGTCTAGTAGAAGTGTGGTGTAATGTTGACGTTCAGCGATTCACCACACCACCTACTGGCAAAGGACCCGCCTACTTCTTTGACTATGATGGATTCTTCAAGTCCTTCAACATCCCTCTCTCTCCCTCGGATGACGAATTAGCTACACGAATGATGTATGATAGCTTGAATCCACCAACATCTAGCTCACAGGGAGAATCATCTACTCAGTCAGGGGGAGTAGTCGACGACAGTGACTCCTCCTCTGAAGATGAAGCTGAAGAAGATCACCAGAACAGTCAGGAAGAACAGGTTCCAGTTCCTGAAAGTCCACAAGCATCTACCAGTGATGCACCTTCGACTTCAGAGCCTCAAACTCCAACTACCTCAGATGCAGAACCAAATGTTCATCATCTTGGCTCTAAGGTAGCTGTTCCTACTACTCCAGGATCACGACTAAATGTCTATCATCCAATAGACAATGTCATTGGAGATGTCAGATCAGGAGTACAAACCCGAAATCAGTTATACTCAGCTGATTACGCCTCAGTTATGGAGAAAGGATATATTCATGATGGTGCCTATCGGTGTTTTGTCTCACAGTTGAGCCAAAATGTCAGTGAAGCACTAAATGATGAGGCGTGGGTGAGTGCAATGCAAGAAGAACTTCTTCAGTTCAAGAAGTTATGGACTCTGGTTGATAGACCTAAAGGTGCTAAGGTCATTGGCACCAAATGGGTTTTAAAATGCAAGAAAGATGACCAAGGGGTCATTATCAGAACAAAGCTCGACTGGTGGTTCAGGGTTTTCGCCAAGTCGAGGGAATTGATTACAATGAGGTGTTTGCACCCGTGGCAAGGATGGAAGCCATTCGTATCTTCCTTGCCTATGCATCGTACATGAAGATTAAGTCTATCAATTAGATGTGAAGAGTGCATTTCTTCATGGGGAAATCAGAGAAACAGTCTATGTCAGTCAACCCGAGGGATTTGAAGATCCTTATCATCGGGATAGAGTCTACAAGCTCGACAAGGCTTTATACGGGCTTCATCAAGCTCCAAGAGCTTGGTATGAGAAACTCTCGACTCATCTTGTGAAACACGGCTTTCGCAGGGGAGTCATTGACTGCACGCTGTTCATTAAAGAAAAAGATGGCGACCTACTGCTCGTACAAATCTATGTTGATGACATAATTTTCGGTTCAAAGAACGAAGAGTTATGCAAAGAGTTTGAAGCAGTTATGAAGAAAGAGTTTGAGATGAGTGCTATGGGGGAGATGAAGTTCTTTCTCGGGCTACAGGTGGATCAAACACCAAATGGGATCTTTCTACATCAGACCAAGTACGTAAGAGACATTCTCAATCGCTTTGACATGGAGAATGCATCTGCTGCCGTACTCCACTTGCTACGAATCACGACATAGCACCTGATGAAAATGGAGATCTTGTGGATGCCACGATGTACGAGGAATGATTGGATCCCTCATGTATCTCACTGCCTCTAGACCTGATATCATGTATGCGACATGTTTATGTTCTAGATATCAGGCTAAACCTAAGGTCAATCATCTGATCGGGGTCAAAAGGATTTTTCGCTATCTAAAGGTACACCCACACTTGGGTTGTGGTATCCTCATGATGATGATTTTGAGCTCACGGCGTATAGTGACTCGGATTACGGAGGCTGCAAGATGAACTACAAGTCTACATCAGCAGGGTGTCAATTCTTTGGGAGAAGATTAATTACCTGGCAGTGTAAGAAGCAGACATCGGTTGCATTGTCACCTGTGAAGCCGAATATGTTGCTGCTGCAAGTTGCTGTTCACAAATCATCTGGATTCAACAGCAAATGCGGGATTACGGTTTAACGTTCTATTCTACTCCTATTTTTGTAGATAACTCTGCTGCAATTGCAGTAACTAAAAATCCGGTCCAACATCCTAAGACCAAACATATGGTATTAAATATCATTTCATACGAGATTGTTTTGAAAAGAACTTAATTGATGTGGTAAAAATTAATACTGATTTTCAACGCGCTGACCTCTATACTAAAGCCTTTGATAAACCACGTTTTCAATATTTGCTAGAGGTCAACGGCGTTAAAAAGAGAAGTGAGGTTATTCCTGATGATGATCATGTGTAGTCCGATGTAGCTTAGTTAATTCTTCATTTTATTTGAGCTTATTTGGTTAATTAGTCTGTTTAAAATTAAACTTATGTTATTCTGCTTTTATTAAAATCCTAAAATAATGAAACCAGTTATGATTTTAGTATTTTAGGGGGAGAATAAGTCAGCAAGCAACATTAAAAAAAACCGAGGAGAAGGAGTGGAAAGCTGATATAAGGAGATCGTATCTGTGATACCGATTCAAACCCTTTGGAATATGATAGTACACAGGAACAAATCAAGAGGGACTTTGAAATTTTAATTTAGAAAAGGTGCAAAAACATTCAAAGTATAAGTCTGTGTAGTCTAAGCAATATCAAAGGGAAGATGATAGAAAAACTGGTAACTCTAAGGTAACACAATGAGAGTAGACCTAGAGGTTGCTAGACCACAATTGATATGTCGGTAGATTCAACACAATAGATGATTAGACCTGACTGGTGATCTCAAGATCAAACTAAGTGGTTCAACTGACTGTGGGCTCCCATCTTATCGCTGGTTAACACAATCAACAATATTCCAATAAGGGGCAATGAGCATGTAAACGCCACAAATGTGTGCGGATGACCATAAATAGAGCAAAGCACCAGAAAAAATGAAGAAAAAAATGCTATCAAGCTAATGACTTATGTTGTTGGTACATTTGGTGCAAAATAAAATTAAGCTGCTCTAACAAGGAGATAGGTTGTGCGCCTCTCTGCTGTGCGATGGCACTGACCTGAGGATAAGCATAACCTAGATATTCTAGAATTCATTGTTGTTTGCCGCCTCTCTGCTGTGCGATGGCACTGACCTGAGGATTGGCTTCTCCTTGAAAGCTCTAAGAATAGTCTCTTCTTGTAAAAATAACCGTAGACCGCTCAAAAGCTCCTGAGGAATGTTGATTACCATATAAGTGTGGGATTCACAAATGTTAGTTGAAATAAGTAAACCTAAATCTATCACCAGCTTGGGTCAAAAGTCTGTGTATGGATTTAAGTGGACAAACATATTGACAATCATTGTGGGTGCAATTCTTGAAAGTTTGAATCAATGTGGTAATCTAAGAGTTTCAGTTTGATTTCCTAAAGTTGCAAATGACTCTGGATGAACACCAAGAATTGAGCATCAAAAGATTTGATAACAAGTCCAAACTGATTTGACTGCCTGTATGATTCCAAAATTGAATTGGTCCAGGTATGCTAAATCTGAGTTAAAGCTGTCTATTCCAGAATCAAATCCAGTAGATTTCCATCTTAGGATTTATCTCTCACAAAAAGCCAATAACAAGTTTTATTTTTGTATGTTAGTTTAGTTAGTCCTTTTAGTTTTGTTTGTTTGTCGGACTACATCATGAAAATCGTAAGGGATCAACTCACTAAAAGGGTCATGTCTGAGATGACCACATATGTGTTAAAGCTAAATCAGTCACGTCTGAGGTGATAAAAGGTTCTCAAGTCAAAACGATCATGTCTAATATGATCAACTGCTCATAAGTAAATTTCTGCAATTAAAGGGATTTTAAACGTTAAATATTCAAACTGGCAGAAAAGTTAATAAATATGACCTATTCGCACGAATGGACCATCCGTATGGACCAATCATACGAATGGAAGCTATTCGTGCGAATGGACCATGAATATGGACTATTCAACCGAATGGCCCATACGATTGCCCAGTCGGATGATTAAGGGAGAATGAGTGAGTCAGTCGCACGACTGAGATTCAGTCGGACGACTGAAGAAGGACGATTGAACCAATCGCACGACTGAGTCCCACTCGCACGACTGAAAGGTGCGTATGAGCTCAGTCGCACGATTGAACCTAGGGTTGATATAAATAGAAGGAGAGTCGGTCGCAGAGACTCACCACCTTCAAAAATCACCCTGAATCGCACGTATTAATCCAACTCTGAAAAATTCAATCGATCGCAAAACCTCTGTTTCTTGATTACTGACCAATCTACATTGACTCTACAGGTAATTTACTGTATACATGCACTTCCATAACGTTCAATTTGATGAAAAACACGGTAGATTCGGACTCACAAAGTACCGAGACTTAAGTGACCAAATAACCTACCTAAATGACTCAAACAAACGAAAGTAACGAAGTTAGGTGGTTTGAAGAATTGCGAGTCAAATGAACCAGATAAAGATGTCTAAAACTAAAATTGGTGAAAAGTAATTTTGAATCGAACAGTCTGTTCTTCATGCGAATGGACAGCATGATGAACTTCGTCGCACGACTGAAGGGCTCAAACTGCCCATACGCATGGCTGAACCATGCGTATGAAGTTCAGTCGCACGACTGATGTAACCGCATGAGGGTATATACGTAGGAGCCCAATCGCACACTCCGAGATACGATGGGTTCAATCGCACGACTGAATCCCATTCGTACGGTTCAATCGTACGACTGAACCCCTTTCGCACGGTTCAATCGCACATTTGAACTCAGTCGCACAATCTCAATCGCATGACAGAAGATGTTCTTCAAGCTTAAGGATTTCATGACTTTCTTAGTAAATGATACTAATGTTTACTATCTTTGTGTAACAGATGGCGAGTAGATGGATTATGAGCACAAAGCACAATATATGTGCTCATCTGGACTTAACATCCAGAAACGCTGCAGAATTCTCTGGCATAATCACATTTCTATTGAGATCACGGATTGCACATGCCATCTCTACCCCTTGCACCCCATATCGATCCATTCAACAAGCCTTCTGGGAAGGCGCTACAGTTGATAGATCATCTGAACCTCACTGCATCAGAAGTACCATATTTGGCGAGGCTATTACAGTTTCAGAGGAGGATCTAAGGATTGTACTACAATTGGGGGATGACGCTGACTGTCCAACCCGTTTACACCCCCTCACTGTCAGAGGATGTTTTCTCAGAGCCAAATACTCTGGGGACATCAATTCTGGGGGTACTCAACAAGAGTATCTCTGTCCCCAGTTAAATACTTGCACACGTGCTGCTCAAGTGCATGGCTTCAAGAAAAGGTTTTTGATGAGCTGTCGGACCAGATGCAGAACGCATACGTTGCGTTGGTGCTAAACCATCCGTTCAGCTTCTCTAAGATGATCTTCACCTATCTGGTGGAGAACATCGAGGGGAAAGGGAAGGAAGCCTTCTGTATGTACCCTAGGTTTATGCAATGATTATAGATCAGAAGCTTCCTTCCCTGCCAAAAGAAAAGGAGGATTCGGTAGTCTTGGAGGTAATGGATGACACCACCCTGGGAAGGATGAAAGTATACCGGGAAAGCAAGTGAAGCCTCCTGTCAGGAGGTTGTTTGGTCATCTTGCCAGAGAGGACTATGTGGTGCCGGAAAAGAGAAAGTGGCGTCACGAGGACAGTGACTCTGATGTGAACAGATAGCCCTACCCACTCATGACTCAGATGAGGATGACAGTGGGGATGCTGCTATTCCACTCAGAGGCACTGTGTCTGATTCTGTACCTCCAGTGTCCGTCACATCTGGAGAAGTAACCGAGTCAGCGGGATTTCATCATGATTTTGTTCTTGATGCGGAGGAGGAGGATGAATCGGATGAGGAGCCACTTACACGAACTGTGGGAAGGAAAGTTGTCCCCACAGAACATGGGTAAGGGTGGTTGGTGAACACCCGAGAGACTCCGGAGATATAGATACTGACCCAACCTATGCTCCGGGGTCCTCAGGCGGGGTTGTAGGGGGAGCTTCCTCCTCAACTGGAACAAGGAGGAAGAGAATGGCCAAACCCTATGGCCAGAAGAAGAAGAAGCGTAGGGTGACCTTTATCACCACACATCCACCACAGCCACCACAACCACCACAGCCACCACAGCCACCACATCCACCACATCTACCACAACCCCACCATACCTCCCACCACAACACAGTTTCCCTCCACCACCACATCCTTTACTCCCTCATCACCTCCACCACTATACAGACCTATCTTCACTACCGCCACCTCCACCACCACGTCACACCAATCAATGCCCTCAGCCCATCCCTCATACACTTATCGATCTCCTCTACCTCCATCGGGGTAGAGGAACAGTTGTCAGCGCTTAACAGAATGGTGATGCGCTTACTGGCGGCTGATGAGGAAAAGACAGCTCAGATCCACCAGCTCAGATAGCTCACTGACCTGACTGCTGCACAATCTCATAAAATTGCAGAGCAGGATCGAGTAATTAGGAGCAGGCCCAGCAGTTGGCTGCTCAGAGCACAAGATGGACCAACTCCAAGCTCAAAGTGTCGCATCAAGTAAGCAAATAGAGAGCTGGAGAAGCAAGGAAGTTGATCCTGTTAAAACTGAAAGGGTCTAAAGAGGAGCCATTAAAGATCAGGGAAGGAGACAAAGATGAAGATGATGAAGATAGTGATGAGGATGATGAGAGTGCTACTGAGGATGATGAGAAGCAGAAGGAGAGGATGCACCTGCATCGGCCACTGCTACAGGTCAGGAGAAAAGGACAAAGAACAGACAAGATCAATCAGCTTCTACCTCTGCTCCTCCAAGTGATGAAACCATGATCCAGATAAAAGTAACGATTAGATGTATGTATTTATCTTCTTTTGTATTTGAATCATGTAATTGAACACAATGTATTTAATGTTTATATTACTTTAATGCTTTCTGGTTGATTAACTACTAATGATTTATGTGTGGAATGTTTAAAACCAACAGATCAATCTTACCAAAGAGATGAGTTTGATGTTGCTCCCCTTCAGTAGGTTAAGTCTCAGCTAAAGATGATACTTGATCTGCAAGGGATTGTCAGGAGGTCAGTGAATTACACCCCTGAAGAAGGGAAATAATTCATGATCTAACTAATGAGCAACTCGCAGAGCTTTTCAAGCTAAATCCAGATGAAATAGTAAAAGATGCTCCGACATGCGATTCGACTAGTGACGAAGAGTTCAACGATGTTGATGATGTAGAGATCGAAGATGTCACTCACTGCCGAGGAGTATCCTCAGTACGCTGACAATGAGGGTAATGTGGTCCCCAATCTGGGTGAATCCCTTGTCAGCGATACTATTGAGGTGTTGAACAATATGGAGCAAGAAACAGAGAAAGCAGAAGACACAGCCCAACCTTCAAATGATGATGTTGACATTCGAAAGGCTGAGTGGGCTGCATGTTTTGAAGAAGTTAGAGCCCAACGTACTGCACCAAAGAAGGATTCCTACATGAAACTCTATAGAGTCAAGAACATCACAAGGTGTCAGGAAGAATCATAGCATGGGCGTACTTTGAAGATCTCAATGCGTATGCAGTTAAGAGAGAACAGGGCATAGAGTACTTCAGATTCCCACATGATCTGAAGACCCTACCAGGTTTTGAGCTCAACCAGCTGGCCAAACTAAAGCTTTTGTATGCTGACCCGAGGAATGTCAGGCTGGTTCGAGGCTGCCCTAAAGAAGGAGTACCACACTAGATGGGTTAACTTCAGACCTCAACAGCCTACTAGGTATATCAGAAGGTTTGAGGTTGATGCCATTACTGGCAAGCCTAAGATAGTGTTGAAGTGGAATCCTCCGCGCACAATGTCAAGAATCCCACTCAGGGAAATGCCACAGGATTTCACTCCACACTTTAAGTGGTGGTACTATGATTGGAGAACAGCTGAAGCGGTCATAGTCTTAAGCAAAGAGGGACAAATGGATACTATCAGGGTATTCGACCCGATGTGGCTTACAAACTTGTCAGAAAGTGATGTATATACGCTATACAAGTGGCCACTGTTCTATGATACGCAGGATATTGTACAAGCCCTCCAGTTCCAGAAAGTTATACGACTCTGCTTCACGTTTGAGATTCACACGGGAGTCACAAAGAGGAGAAGTAC
Source organism: Flaveria trinervia (assembly GCA_025506515.1). Taxonomy (NCBI): domain Eukaryota; kingdom Viridiplantae; phylum Streptophyta; class Magnoliopsida; order Asterales; family Asteraceae; genus Flaveria; species Flaveria trinervia. The sequence goes on along the minus strand of CM046444.1, from coordinate 54,949,222 downwards.
AAGAAATACAAAGAGGTTATGCAGAAAACAGAAGATTAGAGAGATCTAGGTCCAAGGGGGAGTTTGTTGATACATGTATGTCCCTAGATCATGATATGAAATGTAATAGATCTTGTTTATCTAATTCTGGTGTAATTTGATATGATTAATGAAATGGTATTGGTTGATTGTGATTTGTAATGATTAATATTTTATTAATGAGTTGATATAAAATTGTTGAATTAGGTTAGTGATTGGTTGAATGTTTACATATAAGTTTACTGATTAATACATTCAAAATTAACATAATGAAGTTCTCATGCGAATGGCCCATGCAAATGGACCATAAGCATGAACACTTCATACGAATGACTCAGTCGCACGACTGAACCGGATGACTGGATTAGTCGTATGATCGACACATAAGATTGGCTCAGTCGCACGACTGAACACTCAGTCATGCGGATGAAACAACCGCATGGTTCAGTCGCACGATTGAATAATACCAACCTATAAATACAACCAAATTCGTGAAAAATAGTGACTCTCTATTAATTACGATTCCAGACGTACCCTAGCCGTCCAGAAGCCTCCCAATTCGTTCTCCAAGTTCACAGAACACATTAGATCTATTCCCAATTGATTTCTAATGTTAGTTTCAATTCCTGATTGATTTTTCGTGTGTTCTCACTGATTGGATCGCCAATCAAATAGGATTCCGCACTATTTGATCTAGTTTACACGCTAATCTCCAGGTATTTCGTTCAAATACCAGGTCCTAACATATCTCCTCATCAATGTCTCCATAAAGAAAGCACACTTGACATCCATCTGATAGACCTTGAACTGTTTATGAGCAGCATAAGCTAGAAAAATCCTTATTGCTTTAAGACCGGCGGCATGAGCAAAACTTTAGTATAGTCAATCCCTTCTTCTTGAGAAAATCCTTGCACAACCAATATTGATTTGTAATGCACCACAACACCACGATCATTGTGTTTGTCCTTAAGACCCATTTCATGCCAATTGGGCATTTGTTTGGAGGGAGATCAACTAAAGTCATTGTTGAAGCTCCAATTGCATTGATTCCACCTAGAAAGGATCCTGGAGAGATGCATGAATGTTTTTCGAAATAGTTTGAGAGATAAAGCAAGAGAAGAGACAAAATTAATCAAAACAGACTGACTCCGCGTCCGTACTCCATTAGTGATAGATCCAATAATGTTATCATGAGGATGATCTTTCAAAGTTTTGAAATCGGTGGATAAAGGCAAGTTGTTTGGAGATGATTGGCTGACAGATTATGGATGAGTAGAGGGGGTGAGAGAGGGTACGGCTGTGGTGAGATAGATGTTGGTGATGAAGGAAGGGATGTAGAAGCAGGTGGAGGTGAAAGATCAAATGATGATGAAGATGATGCAACATCAACTAACATGGCATTATTTGCTGAAGAGGTGGAATGGATTGGAGGAATGATAGGTAATGGAGTTGAAGAAATGATATTTTTTTGAACATTTGAGATGGACGCATCATCATCAAAAATAGGAAGATTAAAAAAATTAAACACAATATCAGAGTCAAAGAACCATGCTGGTTCAGATCGAACATCAGAGGAGTTAGACTCCTGCCAATCGACATAGAACGACTTTTGAACAATACGTGTTCTCTTGTTATATACCCGATAAGCCTTTTGAGAAGAAGAATAACCGACGAAGTAACACTCATCAGACATGAAACTAAATTGTGTCTTCTGGGATTTAGTATTCAAGAGAGTGCATGAACAACCAAATGGTCGAAAGAAGTCAATTAAGGTTTTCGTTTATGAAAAAGTTCATAAGGAGTCTTTATTTTGTCCTTGACTATCAACACCCGGTTTAGAACGTATGAAGCACATTTTACCGCTTCAGCCCAAAAGATAATGGGTAACGATGATTCTATCAGCATTGTACAAGTGGCTTCAATAATGGTGCGATTCTTTCGTTTAGCTACACCATTGTTGAGGCGTCCTTGCAGCACTAAATTGTCTTACAATTCCCTTTTCAGTACAGAACGAATCAAGAATCTGATTTTTGAATTCAGTACCATTGTCACTTCTCATGGCCAGAACCTTTCTCTTGCTTATTGTCTCGATGAAAGTATTAACTTTTGCAATTACTCAGCAACCTCTCCCTTGTAAGCAAGAAATCTCATCCAAGAATACCTTGAGAAATCATCTATTACAACAAGACAGAAAGATTTTTTAGCAATTGATTTAACGCTGATTGGGCCAAACAAATCAGTATGTAACAACTCGAGGGGACAAGTTATGATATTTTCAAGTTTGGGCTTATGTGGTTTCCTATGTTGTTTGCCCTTGGCAGATGCCATACATTTTTCGTTCACAGACAAATCTTTTAAAGGAAGTCCTCTAACAAGATTGTTTTTGACTAATTTGTTTATTATTTTAAAATTAACATGGCCCAATCGGCGATGCCATAACAGAGACTCAAAAGTGGAAGCTTTTGAAAGAAGACAGGTGGCAGTAGACTTTGACACCCTTGACTTCATATCAAGAAGATATGTATCATGCTTTCGTGGAGCATGCATAAGTACCAATTCTTCTGGAATATCAATCTCAGATTTTAAAAATAGACATTCATCGGATTTAAACAAGATCAAAATGTCTTTATCGTAGATTTGAGAGACACTCAAGAGATTAAATGCAATCTCAGGGAGATATTTAACTTTCTCCAAAGTTAAAGAACCATTGGATACTTCTCCTTGACCAATCATCTTTCCACCTTTTTGTCGCCAGCAAAAGCAACATAGCCTCCATTTATAATCCGATAATTAGTCAACAAATCTTTCAGCCCCGTCATATGTCTGGAGCATCCATTATCCACATGCCATACACCGTTTACAACCTTAGTGGATGACTCCTGCAACCATATAAAGAACACATTAACCAGGTCAGATAGAAACCCAAGTTTGAATAATTTTGGCTTTAGGAAAACAGATTTCTTACAAAATAAATTATTAACTAATTTTGTTAATTTATTTTCAAAATAGTTCCTATTTTCATGACCATGATGTAGTGTAGGATAATTCTTGACTAATGATCCTCTTGGTCACACCTGAAATAGCGTGGTTTGTGTCTAGGTCTATTATGTAATGCGATAGGAATGTGATCAATGTGAATTTCCTCATCACATTCAGACACATTAGAATCAATGTCACTATATGTCTCATACATGCCACGAGGTCTGTATTTATGTGAACAAGAATTTTATTTACAGAAGTAGATGAATAATCATCGAAGTACAAGTAGTACTAGCACCAATTGTGCTAGTTTCAGATGAAGTTGTTGCTCTTTCATTTGATAAAGAAATGTTCGTTGGAGTAAAATATGGAATTGGATGAGAAGAGAATTTGTCAAAACATTTAGTTTTATGTTTCTCGTTATTCTTTGTAGTGAGATTAGTTGCACCATTAACATAATCAGAATAAGAAACATCACCTCAGTGTACATAGTTTAAAGATGAAATAGAAACATCGTGAGAATATGATGAGACAGTGTCTGTTACAGGTTCACTAGAAACAAAAACAGAATTTAAACTAGATTTATGATCTAAAACATAATGCTGAAAATTAGGTGTACTAATACTAGTGCATCCAAGCCCACTAGTTGGTCCATATTCATAGTCCTCACAAACATGCTTAGGATTAACACCCTTTAAACCTGCAGACATACTGTTAGTATCTGTTTTGATCAAATCGTTAGAAGGATGAGGAACAAGCATAAAAGAAATAACAATATGCACTAGGTGGAGGATAAACCTTAACATTTTCATACCCCAATCCCATTCTAATCCTAGCTCCCCGTTGAGATTTACATAAATCATCATGTTTCATTCTAGATATGGTCCATTTGTCTAACTTTAGCTGAAGTTTGATTGTTTCAAATTCAGTAAGAGCAACTCTTTCAGTCAAAGCATTAATCTCAATATTTCTTTTCAAAACAATTCATTTTAAGTGATCATTTTCTTTCAAGGCCTCTTTTATTAACAAAAAATTTTGATTCATTGATTTTAAGTTCTTCATTAATTTTTTTAAATCTTTCTCATTATCAATTAATAACTGATTAGCTTTATACATCCCAAATAATCTAATTTTGCAAGCAGAAGAGCACATATCCTGAATTACCTCATATGGAAGTCCCATCACCACCTTTTCTGTTGCTAAGGCCTTTTCACATTGGCACACCGGAGTTGACTTGCTTTCCTCAACAGTGATACTAGCATCATCATTTTCTTTTCCTTGCTCAGTGGATGGACTTCTTCCTTCTTTAGTCCTTCAGATTTACCTTCTCTCATCTTCTCATCCTTCTTTTCTTTCTCTTTCACAGATCACTCAGCCTCATCTTTGAATTTCTTGACTGGATCAAATTATCTTCATAGTCTACCTTCCCCTTCCTTTAACGATATCAACCACCAAAGCATGATTAATCTCAGCCCTTGTCTCTTTAACCTCTACACTCCAATCAAAATTAGAAATCAAGGCAGTCTCTTTTTTGTGATTCATATCTTCCTTTTGCCTCTCAGTGGTTAATCGTGGAACTCCTGAATTACTGGAATAGTGACGATTGGTGATGACATTCACATTTAAAATGTCCTAGTTGTTTTACTCAAAGCATCTCAGTTTAGACTTATCAAATCCCAATTTTGAATTAGAGCTTTGGCCTCCGAAGTTCTTTCGCCCAGTGTGCTCCATAAATCTACGAGCTCTAAGAGTAACATTGCCATTTGCCACTGAATGTCAGTTTCTTCTAGATCATCAGGATCCACCTGATACATATCCTCCATTTTCATTTCATCCCATTCAAACTCTCAGCCACAAGGGCTTCATAGCTTTGAACAAACATTCCAAAAGAGCCATTATGTCTAACGAAACTGAAGTTTCAACATTTGCCTTAGTATTAGCCTGATCTCTCCCAACGCTAACACTTCCTCTTGAAAAATTACTTGTATTAACTCCTCCTTGAGTTGATGTCCGTATTTGAGAGCTTGTAGCCAATGATAGTAATGCAGCATTTTTGAGTAAAACCAGATGTAGGCATCATGGTCTGGTTAAATTCCCGTCTCTTCATGTCCAACTCAAAGGATTTAAGCTTATTGATGCTATCCATCAGCTTGTAATCTGTGAAACCTCTTTCTTGTTTTAGCATTCTGACCTAAAGACTCCATTAAGGTGGGAGAAATTCAAGTTGCCTGTTTACTTGTTCACTGTTGGAAAGTTTTTCATCGTATTTCTTTAAGGTGCTTGAAAGTGTCAAAAAGCAATTTGTGAGATCTGTGAGACTCTCATTCTTGTATCCTACAAAGGAATTGAATTCCTTCTCTGCTTGAATGCTCTTATCCTTCACCAGTTTATCAATACCATCATAGAACTCACATTGAGCATCGTATAGGGACTTAGCATTTTTATGCTCCGCAAATCGATTGTAGATGTATGGTGCCAGACAGAGAGTTAATGCACCAAAAGCTTTCTGGTCACGATCGATCAGCTTCAGCTCCTTTTTAGTGAATGTAGACGAGTCCTTATTTTGAGAGACAACATCACCAACAGTGACAGTTGGTATGTGAGGACCAAAAATAATTGATTCCCATTGGTTGTGGTCAGTATAAAAGAAGAAAGCTTTGAGACATCTCTTCCAATCCTTGAAATTATCCACGTTAATGAGTCTCTGTGGCCTATTGGGAGCAACACTTTCAAGATCGGCAAGAGTGAGTGAGGTTAACTTTGACATGGTAGTTTCGCTGGGAATGATGTAATTTCGGCAAGAGAAGAAACAATTTTGCTGAAAATGAAGTAGTTTCGCTAAAGAAAGGTAAGTTCGCCGACAATTTCGCTGAGAAAGCTTGTTTCGCTGAGTTGTTGTAATTCGTAGACAATTTCGGCAGCAGTTTCGCTAGCCGAATGTCACAAATAGCTTAGTTTCGCCAACAAATTCGCACAAAACAAGCTTGAACTCTCGTTCAATATTACTTTTGGCAGCAATTTTGCTTGTTAAACTCTCACAAGCACTGATGAACTTTTGTTTAAAGAAACTAGTTTCGCAAAATAACAAGAAACAATCTCAATAATGATAACACCAATAGTTTCGCAGAAAGAATCTCTAGTTTTGCTGAATGAACAACTAATTTCGCTGTACGAAGTTTGAACCCTTTTTCAACATGAAATCAATCTGAAATCATCAAAAACTCAATGGATTTGAGATCTGATGATTAACAGAGCTTCCCAACCAATAACCAGCAAAACTCAATCAAATTCCATGTCAAATACACACAATTTGAACTGAAATTGATGAAAACTTGATATTGAACAAAAATAACCAAAAACTCAACAAATCATGAGCACTAAGGCTCTGATACCATATTGTTGGTCCATTTGATCAATTTGCAGTACAAATGAGTTGTTGAATCGTTCAATATCAAATACAAACAATAGACAAGATGAACAAGGAAGATTAAGAACACAAACATTTCAATCAAGATAAGACAATGATGATCAATACAATCTATAACAAAGCACAATGATATTTCTGTGAAATTACTGCTTACAAAGTAACTTGCAACAAGGATAAACGATTAGGGTTTTGCAAGATTAGCTAACAATGATAATGATCAAAACTATATATAGCAGTCTTAGTTTTGCAGAAATTTTTGCTGTCAGTGAAACAATTCTGCCGAAATTGTTGTTTCGCCCGGCAGAAACAGTAGTTTCGTGGAGCGAACTAAACAGCTGACTGTGAGCGAAACCATAGTTTCACTCACGGTTTCGCTGGACTTCATAACTACATAAAGCTAATTACATACAAAAGAAGACTAACATAAGACCTATTACAAGCAAAAATAAACATTCTAATCTAAGGGGAGTCCAACCTATGTATGATCTTCACCGTCGATGTGACCAATGACATTGTACCCTTAGGCATGGAGGAGGAAAAGCTTCATGCAAGATGAGTGTGAAACTTGGAGGAGGAAAAGCTTCATACAAGCAAAAATTTAATGTCCGCTATAGAAAATTATAGCAACAATCAAAAGAAAAAAAAGTTAAAAATGAAGGAATAGGATGGATTGGAAGATCAAGATCAAGCCGTCCAAGGTGATATCAAGTAAGAATGAATATTTCCTTGATTTTCACTTATCCTACTAATAACGATATATATCATAATCAAAGGAGTAAAATACGAAACTAAATACGAGAATAAAATCCCCTTTGTAAAACTAACTAAATACGAGAATAAAATCCCCTTTGTAAAACTAATGATTACATAATATTACAAAAAACACATGCTAATTATATAAATATATTATTGATATTAGTAAAATCCTAAAACAAGTAAATTATTCAACGTAAAACTTGTGTCTTTTGATTGTTAGTACATAACTAATGGTCTAAAATAATTATGTTTCAATGGTAGATGATGGCAATGATAGCTTTGTGTTTTATTGTTAGTGGATGATGCGGTGATGACAACTTTATGGGTGTCACCGGTAGAAAAAAATGGTTGTTTTTGGTATCAAGTGGGATTATGGATTGGTTAACAGCATAAGAAATATATTAGGTATGCACACATGTAATCGAGTATGAGACTTGATCAAGAACATAATAAGAAGAGTCAAGGGGGATAAAATTTGGAGATTAAATTCTCTATGATTATAAAATGAATTGATCATATGTTCTAGCACATGAATCTCTTATATACCTTACTGTTGGATCAAGTAAGGCTGGTGCAACCAAAACAAACACTTAGAACATTTTTGGTGCAACTGATGAAAACCTTCCGAAGGCAAAAGAAGACTTCTGAAGGTAAATGTTGAACTCCCAAAGGTCAAACTAACAGAGTTTCCGAAGAGGAACTCTACCTTCTGAAGACAAAGTCTTCCCTCTTCAAAAGATCAACATTCAGAAGAGCTTAAGACAATGACTTAATGAAGTATAAAGACCATCAAGCCTCGGAAGAAGTAGACCTCTTGCGAAGTATAAGTGGCTTCGGAAGAACTTGTTCTTCCGTATCAAGTTAACCTTCAGAAGAACCTACTATGAACTAGTGGACATAAGTATGGACCTTTTGACAGATCCACTCTAACCTCTGATATACTGCATGGCACTTTCCCACATCCGTATAGTTACCATACTTTATTCCACTATTCATTCCTTGTCAGTTAGTACAGTTACCAACTTTAGTTAGTGACAAAAGGTAAGTCATGGAGATGTCATGACTACCAATATTAGATAGTATTTTATCTAAGATACCTTACCTTTAGCAATGTAGTATTTGCTTTAGTCATATGTTCCCAACTGGTATCAAAGTATAACTAGCTGTAGATAGTAGTATATATAGTTTCTCATTATAACTCTATAAACATGCTTGTAAGAGTATTGAAACACTTTGAGTTGAGAAGTAATATATACAAGTATCTTGAAAAACTATATTCTTGTGTTCTATTTAAGTAGTATATTACTATCAACTGTTAAGGGATTCTTCATCATCAAACCAAGTGACTTAGTGAGTTTGAGAGATAATACCTGCATTGAGTGACAAAAACTAATCCTATAATTGGTATCAGAGCTTCTTAGGCTCTTTCACCTCATACTTTCACCTCACTCAAAATTGCCTTTTCAACCTTTTCTTCACTCATACTTTCACCTCACTCAAAATTGCCCTCAATCAAAAATCATCTGAAGGTGAAATAAGGACAATGTCTAAAGCACCCATCATCACCCCTGAGAACTTCAGATCTTGGAGCAGACCAATTGAAGGTTTTATTAGGTATCAAGACAACATGATGTTGAAATCTATCACTAATGGCCCTTACAAGCCAAAGGTTGTAGCACTGGTTGGTAATGGTGCTATGTTAGAAAAGGCTGTTGACGACTATTCTGATGAAGACCACAAGTGACTAGAGATTGATAGAAAAGCAATGACTGTTCTTATGACTGCCATACCCAATTCCATCATGGTGGTTTTGAGTATTGTTAGTCAGCCAAAGAACTCTTTGATGCTTTGTCTTAGATGTATGCCAGCTCCAATGACTCCAAGAAAGATTTCTTGAAGAAACAATTTGAAAACTTTATTTACATTGCTGGAGAGACCCTCAGCCAATAGTACTTCAGGTATATTGATCGCATTTCATCACTTTAGTCTGTAAGAGTGACTCTTAAGATGAGAGATTACTCAAGAAAGTTCATGAGTGCACTTTCAAATTAGGAGACTTTCTATTGTGTCTTTATCAAGAGTATAAAAACCTTAAACTCTCTCGCTATGACTGAACTATATGGCATCCTTCATGGATACCGTGTAGAGATGGAAAACAAGAGAGGCCACCAGGTGAGCAGACCCTCAAGCCTTCCTACTAGAATTGCTTTAATGGTTGCTGAAGGCTCAACACCCCCAACCTCAATAGTACCTGACTTAGTCCCAGCAGCCATCATGTTCTTCTGGGCCATATATTACCTTTCCTAAAGACTCTAAGGTCTCAACAAGATTAGTCAAGTCCTTTCCAATACAGTTGTACCCTTGTCTTAGGAAATGGGCATTCTAGTGATTTTTAGTTTCACTTTGATGATCTAGAATGTTTTAGCCAGATGATGTCGAGTACATGGACATTATCCAACAGATGGCTATGTTAACTTACAGGGAAAAAAAGTTCTTTAAGAGAACTGGAAGGCAATTCCCTAAAACCCAACTATAGCAAGTTTGGGTTTGACAAGACAAAGGCTAAATGTTACAACTGTATCAAACTTGGCCATTATGCCAGGGAATGCAAGGATCCCAAATCCAATTCGGGAATCTCTCAACCCTCCACACATCCTACCACACCTAAAACAACCAGGAAGTCAACTAAACAAAACACAACTGCTGTTGCTCAAGAGGTGTTCATGGTGGATGATATGACTTCTGCTCAAGCTTTGATGGCTGGAACTAATGACAACAAGGTACTTGAACTTCTTTGTACTCCAGCTTGCATTGCTAAAGTTAAATTATATCAATACTACAATATGAAAATTAAATCTGATATTGGGTCTTTAAATATTCTTAAGAGTGATTTTAAAAGTGCTAAATCTAACTATAAAATGAAAATTGAAGAGTTGGAGAAAAGTGTCCTTTTTAAAACATGAACATACCAACTATAAGACTGAAATCAAAGATTTAATCTCCAAATTAGTGAGGCTCAAGCCCAGCTAGTCATGGCTAAGGCTTAAGCCGGAAGCATGTTATTTCTGAGCAAAACTTGCAAGCCACTCTTGTATCATCCTCCCACTCAAAAAATTATTATTAAAACAAAGGTGGGTTGGGAACCAATGAAATTTTTCCAACATATTTTTACGAGTCTATCAGACAACCAAGATGTGGGACCAAAGAGCAAGAGGTTCCACCTGTTGACCTACCATCCCATGAGTTAAGAGTGATGCAATTATGGAGACCATCAAAGGGAAGGATTAGGTAAATCCACTCATTCCATAAGTGATGATCAACCCCTAACCACCAAATATAGAAGAAATAGGGCTAAGGCAGCCATAAAAACTGCCAAAAAAGTGATTGAATCCAAGCTGAATATAGACCCAAAACAAAAAGGTATGTTTATTTCAGCTCGATTCCAAGTGTTTGGAAGCTTGATACTAGAAAAGAGTGTAATACCAGCACTATTGTCCACCTAAAGGACTAGAACTTGAAGGGAAAGATTATTGCTAAATACAAGAAGAGCAAGAAACTATAGTCTTCACATCCCCTAAAGGTAAACATTGCATGCATAATGTGTGGTCTACAAAACCATATGGCTAAAGATTGTTATTACAATCATGCAAGCACACATTATGCAAATAATGTTAAGAAAGAAGGAGTTAAGAAGGGTTTCGCATTTGGACCCTATCACATGGTCCAAGTAATAAGGAAAGGAAAGCTTGTTTCCGAAGCAAAGTTGCTTTTATGAGAAACTCATTCTTCCAAAGGGAAAATAGCTTCGAAAGATAAGGCTAAGAAAATTCATAAGAACAAAAGAGTTCCTTTGAAACCTTCCGGAAAAAAGACTTCTTCGAAAGAAAAGGTCAGGAAAGCTTCTTCCGAGAAGAAAGAAGCATCGGAAGTATGGCATGCTGCCCAAGCTTCATCATGCTCTTTTACTTTGATCAGCCATGGGATGGATTGGAAGATCAAACAAGATGTTGCATCCCAAACCTCTTCTTCACAAAAATCTATTGAAACTCCATGCATACACTTTGGTTCAATTAAATCCTTATCATTAGAAAAGCCCAAAACTAGCAACGCTTGGGTTCCAATAAAAACTAACCTTTTCACCTTTTGTGTAGGGACATCCACATGACAAAAATGACAATGTGTGGATTGTAGATAGTGGATGCTCCGGGCACATGACTGGGAACAAATATCTTATTCAACAATTTCAATATTTCGATGAAGGTCCGTTCAATTTGGAGCTAGAATAGGTACTCAAAGTGATTCTGACGATGACCAACTGTTTGAGTTACCTAGACCTCTTTCAAGTTCTCCAAGAGTTGCTGAAAATCAAGCTCCCACAATTGTCTGATCTGATAGCATAACTATCTCAAGAAATAGTAGAGCTTCAACCAGTTGTCAACAAAGTGAGTCTCAAAACTCATCCAGTGACAATGCAACATCAAGCTGATGGAAGTTGCATTTTGAAGAAAGAGGTAGCTGTTACTGATGCTTCACAACCAACTGAAACTAATACTGTTTCTCCTTCATTCAATGAGTCCTCATTGAATGAGTGTAAAACTCAGTTGGACCAAGTGTTCAAAACCTTAAGCCAAACTTTTCCAATCTAGATCTATTGATGCAACTGGATGTGATCCCTAGGCTTTGGATTTACAACATTCATCTAGCTGAGAACATTATTGGAGACCTTTGAAGGAGTGAGAGTAAGGGGACAAACTCATAATGGGAATGTCTGCTTGTACTCATGCTTCTTATCTCATATGAAACCCAAGAAAGTAGAAGAAGCCTTGAAAGATAATAGATGGGTTGAATCGATGCAAGAGAATTGCTTTAATTCAAAAGACAAAAGGTTTGGAACCTATGTCCGCTACCATCCGATCAAGTACCAATAGGCACCAAATGGGTTTTTAGGAACAAAAGAGATGATAGAGGCTTGATCATCAAGAACAAGGAAAAAATGGTAGTTCCAGGATACACTCAAGAGGAGGGAATTGATTACACTAATGTCTTTGCACCTATAGCAAGACTTGAGGCAATGAGGATCTTTCTTGCTTATGCTGCATCCAAGAATTTTACTGTCTATCAACTTAATGTCAAGTATGTCTTTCTATATGGGGATATAGATAGGGAAGTCTATGTGTGCCAGCCTCTTGGATTTGAAGACCCACAACACCCCAACTTGTGTGCAAACTGGATAAAGCTCTCTATTGGCTACAACAAGCACCTAGACTGTGATACAAGACCTTGTCTTAGTTTATCCTAAAGACGATACACAAGAGGTACCATGGACAAGACTTTATTCATAAGAAAGTCTGGGAAAGACATTTTTCTCATACAAGTCTATGTTGATGACATCATATTTGGTTTCTCAAATGACCAAATGTGCAAAGACTTTGATAGCATTATGAAGAAGAAATTTGAGATGTGTTCCATGAGAAATATGGACTTTTTCCTTGGAATTCAGGTAAAACAAATGAAGGAAGGGTTCTTTATCAATCAATCTAAATATGTCACTGACATTTTAGGAACACTTGATATGAAAGATTGTAAGCCAACTAAGACTCCTATACCTAAAAATCACAATTTTTGTCCTGACTCTAAGGGGGAGGATACTGATCAACATTTGTACATTGGATCTCTGATGTATCTCACAGCAAGTAAACCTAGTATCATGTTTGCAACATGCATCTGTGCAAGATATGAGGCTGCTCCAAAGTTGCTGCCAAGAGAATCCTTAGATACCTCAAAGGAGCACCTAAACTAGGTCTCTAGTCTCCAAGGAACACCATTTCAATCTCTATGGATACACTGATAGTGACTATGATGGCTGTAATATTAACAAGAAATCAACATCAGGAGGATGTCAATTTCTTGGTAGAAGGATCATCTTATGATAATGTAAGAAGCAATCCTGTGTCTCAACATCTACTACTGAAGCTAAATACATTGTTGCTGCTGCTAGTTGCTGTGCTCAGCTGTTGTGGATTCAAAACCAGATGATAGACTACGGATTCAACTTCATGAGCACTCCTATCCATATGACAACAAGAGTGCTATGTCCATTCCAGAAAATCTAGTCAAGCACTCCAAGACAAAGCACATTGACATGAGGTATCATTTCTTTAGAGATATTCATGAGAAAAATCTGATTAAACTAGTCAAAGTTGATTCAAATGAACAATATGATGATTGGTCACCAAAGCATTTGATGAACAAAGATTAAGTATCTTATTACGGCTATTTGGATGATAAACATTGATTAGTCCATCTTATTTGAAAACCTTTTTAGAATGTGTCATGTCTTTGTTGATACAATCTAAGCCCTGTGACAAAAGTATTTCTTCAAAATTTTTTTTAGTATAAGTTCTTTCGAAAAGAAATTAACCCTCGAAAGATATCTTCTATATCTTCCAAAGAAAAATCCATCCAACTTAGTTTTATCTTTTGAAGGGTTTTTCGTCTCGGAAGAAAATTTGATGTAGTATTAAATCTACTTCCGAAGTTGAAAACTCTTCCATTCGGAAGGCCTTCTTACTCTCAAAAGTAATTTTTTCTAAGGATAAATTTTACCTTCAGAAATAAGATTGGTTTAAAAAAAAGATTACCTTCAGAAAAGCTTTTTACTCGGAAGAAAACTTACTGTGTATCGAAATATTTGTACCCCACTCTGAAAAAAGGCAAAGATTTTATTAATGATGTCAGAATATTTTAAATGGATTTAACCTTACCGCCATTGTCAGATCATACCCCAAATGATCATTTCACCTTATCCGTCCGCTATTTCACCCATGTAAATACTTCCAACCTATCCTTTTAATCTTTTTACCAATTTCACAACCCTAAGTTTCCTTCATCTCTTGTTTTACTCCCAAATTCAACCTCATTTCCTCTGTAACTTTTTCTCTCATAATGACACTAAACCCTCAGCACAATCAAGTCACACTCCTTGACTCTTCCAATGATACTGACTTCTCTAAAATCATCTTATTCCTTACCTAATCCACCTACTATACTACCCTAACTGTTAACCCCATTGTTTACTCATACCAAATGGAAGAATTTTGGGAAAATGGTCAGATTGAAACCCTGAAAGAGGTTTGGGTTATTAGGTTGAGCATTTATGGTCAGGAATTGATCATGTCTGAACAAATCATCAGGGAGCATCTAGAGCTTCATGATGAGGGCTCTTCTATAAATTTTCTTAAAGCAGACTTGGATAACACATATACCCAAATAGGATATGGTGGTGATGTGAGTAGCTCACTTGTGTACAAGTTCAACTTTTCCTACAACTGAAAGTTCCTGCTTCACATAGTCCTTCACTACCTATCAAACAAGTCTGGGGATGGGATCAAATTCCCTATGAACTAGGATTCCTAGTTCATGGGTTGGTAAAAAGCCTTCGACTCAACTACTTAAGGTTTGTGCTGACCAATCTAATGGGGAACCTTCAAAGGGAAACATTTTACATGTATCCCCGGTTCATTCAACACGTAATCAACTTTGAGCTAGACCAGAGTAAGCTTGTCTATGCAACTGCTCTACCTGTCCCTCACATGAGGCTGACCATGTAATGCTCGAAATAAAGTCAAAACGAGCCAAAATAATAATAGGTCTAGCGGGACTGTTTAAAGAAAATAAGTGGGTAATGGAGTACGGGCCGAGTAGACTTCGCGGGTTATGTATTTGGCGAGTTTAAGGTCTCGAGAAAGCCCAGTATAATAAACAGATCAGCTTGAGCAAACTCTCATTTGCAACTCAACACCCCAATTCTGGAGAGAGAGTAGAGAGAGAAAGTGGAAAGAATTGAAGATTGGTGTTTGTAGGAATCCAAACAACAAGAAAAAACTAAGAATCTAGGTAAGAAACATCATTTAATTGTCCTTTTTGATGTAAACCCGGATTCTAAGGCTTGGGTTTTTAAAAGTGGCAAAGATTCGCCTAAAACTCACGTTTTTTTTAAGAAAATATGTAAGAAGCTTAGATATAGCTTATTGGGTGATAAACCAAGGTTTTGGATGTAAAAGATTGAAGTTTTGGGTCAAAAATGGGGTGGTTCTATGAAACTGGGTGTTCATCCAACGAAATTATGTATTCGTCTAGCGAAACTATCGGTCTTCCTGCAAAACTATAGTTTCGCAGGTAGTTTCACAGAGATGGTTATCCAACAAAAGTTGGGCAAAACTGGCAATGAAGATGCCAGCGAAACTGCCAGCTAAGATGCCAGCGAAACTGCCAGCGAAACAAGCAGCGAACCTGCTGGCGAAACTAGTAGCAAAACTGCTGGTTTGGCAGTGAAATTAGCAGCAAAATTAAGCAGAAATTAACTCATTGGAGTGTTAACTTATCTGCAAGCTATGTAGTGCAACCCTTGTTTTAAAAGCTTGATTGAGAAGCTACTCATCGAGTACAGGTGAGTTCTAGATCCTTTATTTTAAAGGTTTTAAATTAGTTTGGGGCCGGAAATGCATACTAAATAAACACTTTAAATGACCAATTTTAAGGGCTTTTAACCGGCAACGCGACCCCAGCCAGGGGCTTTGCCCCTTAGACCCCACTAGGGGTTGCTGCCCCTAGGACCCACTGTCAGGGGCTGCCGCCCCCGAACCCCCGCTGTCCCGTGGAGGGTCAGTTATGTTTTTTGTTCACTTATGCTTGTGGTGAATATGTATAAGTATGTGAATGTGCGATGCATGAGGTTATGATGCATGATGTTTATGATGATGTGTGATGGTATATGTTATGTATGATGATGCATGGTGATGTTATGATTATGTATGTTATGTATGATATGTTCCTTATTACGTATGATGAAGTGACTTTATGTGGTGTGAATATGATAATGAACGAACAGTATTATGTAACGTAAAGCGGAAGTTAATGATAATGATAAGTGGAACGTAAAGAACGAATAAATGCATGCATTAATGAACAAAGGAAAGTAAAGAAAGTCTTGCAAGCCTTGTATGGAGATTCACGCCCAATGAATGGTGTTAGTTCAACGGTGTGTGGGTTAGCTACCCCAGAGGGATGAACACCAGGGTCTTTCTTTGTGATTGACCATTTGTATAGAACCTTTGTCGCGTACCCCGGTACTGTGGTCAGGCCACTGGGTGCAATGTATGGGAGTTTATTTATAGACTTCGGCCTAGTACCCACTTTATGCATGACGGTGGGGTATAGCACACATGACGGTGGGGTATAGCACACGGCAATGGTACACCTATATTTACCCCAGTACTTGGTCAGGCCACCGGGTGCAATGTATGGGGGTCTATGATAGACCTCGGCCCAGTACTTGCTTTAACCATGATGGTGGGGTACAGTTCACGGTATTGGTATGGAATGTAAAGAAGTAACGATGAACGTACGTAATGAACGGTAAGAAAGGTAATGAATGATAACATTAACGTATGATGATGCATGAACGAAAGTTAACGAACGATGACGAAAGATAATAATGTTATTATCTATATGTACGTATGATGCTTGATTGCATAAGAATGTAAAGGAAGGTTTTAAACGGAAGTAAAAGTATTTTATTTTATAAAACTAGAACTCACTCAGCAACGCTGACTTTTATGCATTTTTCCAGTTGGCAGGTGATTGTTGCTGAGGATGGCATGGAGTGGTTATTTGGCTTGTTTTCGGATGGCATCCATTTTGTATAACGATAATGATTTTGCTTTGTAATACGAACAAGTGATGTTTGTAACCGTTATGAATGTTGTATTATTTTTCAAAAGGAACTATTTATATATGAAATGTTTAAATTTAATTCCGCTGCAATGTTTTTATTAATGTTAAATGTATGTTTTATGTGCGATGGATGACCAGCTGTGAGCATTCCAGGAACGGGGCCTTACAGAACATCTTCGAGGTGTTGAAGAGGGTGTCCACCAACTTTGCTAGAAGCACATTGAGCTTCTTCCAGGTATGATTGAGCCAATGGCTCTTGGTGACATCTCGTTAACCCCACAGGTGATGAACCTACACTAGCAATAACCTTCATAATGCCAAATCTACCTTTCCACCCCATCAAAATTACATATCAGAGACGATCCAAACGAACCCTTGTTCAATCTCCTTTGATTGAACAAGTCCCCCTCTTTAATCCAAAAAGGTTAGAGTGGAAACATAGGCTCCCACTAGTCTGAGGTCCCACCCTCCTTCACAATTGACCTTATATGGGTATTGAGTCTCCTCAGTCTCAATCCCATGAGCCCCAAACCCAAGCTGAAAGCCCTCAGGATGAGTCTCTATACTCTCTTAAGCAACCAAAAAGGACAACCTAATCGTAGGCTTAATGCCATTAGATATTGATCAAAGTCTTGGGTCACTAGGCATAACTTCCATATCCTTTACTGACCTTTTAATAAGAACTAATGAGGAAATCATGTCTCTTTAAGGTCATGATATTGATCCACACCACATATTTAAGGATCAACTGAGCCTAGAGAGATCTCTAATTTCTAGCCCCCATCAGCAAACTCGAACTGAGGTGAGTCCCACTAGTGTGGAGGGAACTTATGTAGATTTAGCTGCCACTACTAAAGGTGTCTTATTGGAGCCTCAAGACAATGGTAACATCTCTGATACTGAATATATAGCAATCGTGCTTTTTGATGACTATGAAAGAGACATTACTAGGCAAGGGAAACTAAGGCGCCAAGAAACCATAACTGGTGGTGAGGATGAACATACTAGGTATGTTACCTCATCTCCACATGATTCTTCTAAAGAAGATGAGGAAGTATGCAAATCATTATCAGAGACCTACTATCTAAAGTCTCAAATCTTGAACTGAAGGTTAAGACTTTAGAGGATAGGTCTGCCACTCAGTAACTTGAGATTTAAAATCTCAAGGCTCAAGTATCTGAGAAACAGACTGAGAGATCTGTTAGGCACGTACCAATTCAAGTCTCTTTGACTTTTTCCTCTATCTCATCAAACTCTCAGGATGTTGCTACCAAAAATAGGGAGAATGTTTAAAGACAAGCACATATGGAGCCACAAAGCTTAGCTCTTTTTACACTGTCTTGTAGATATCCTGCTCAACAATCAACTATTTTCCTGGAGCCTAGTCCAATCATCCTTCAAATAGAACCAAGGATGCTTAAAGATCCAAGTAGGTTCTAACAAAGTTCTTGATAGGATCTTCTATTGAACAACTGAGTCTGAATGTTTCTGTGGCATACTTTGGTGCTGAAGAGTTTTAAAGGTTGAATAGACCATCTAACAATATCAAGGAAGTTGGTCAACCTAAGGTCCATATTGAAACCAAGATTGATTTTGAAGGGGATATGGGGACTGATGGCCCAACAACCAAAATAGTTGGGACAAATAGTGCAATCCCACAAACTTCTGAAGCTAAAGTCAAAGTTGTGAAAGAACCATTCCAATCTTCCAAAGCTGAGATGCAAGTTGCGGAAGGGTTGTACTCATTGTCTGATGATCTAGTTATCAAGAGGCATCCTTAAACTAGCATCAAAGGTAAATAGTGAGGACTTTCTCAACTTACCTCTCACTTAAACACCATCATCACCATATGCTCCAATCACCACCCACCACCTGAAACCACTGCACAAGAACATCCAAAGTCTCAAACTTCTAAGACATTAAAGGAAAGAGGAAGTTGACTGCGAAAGAACTTCTAGAGGAGGAAAGGTTGGAGAAACTAAGAAGAAAAGGTAGACTTACCTCTAGCTAGCTATTAGCTACAAATAGCAAAGCAGCTGTAGCCAACTAGGAGGCTTTAAACAATCAAAGACGAGTGAAGATCATTGACACACTTGTCAATTTGGGAGGTGCTAGTGAAGATGTGTTCCTCTTGCCACTTCAGGAGCTGGTTAAGTTGGAAAAGGCAACTCTGCTACGAAAAGAACAAGTAGAAGCAACAAGGTTGGCCTTAGAGGAAGATAGGTTGAGAAAGAAAGAAGAAGCTGACCAATAGCTTAGGAGTGAAATGATAGCTTTCATAGTTCCAGTGGATTCTCTCTTGAGGAACTAACTCCTCATAACAATGACACGATCTTGTGGCTTTTCAAGAAAGAACAAGATCAAATGGAGAAAGAGAGAAAGAAGGCTGCCAGGGAAAAGCTAAAAGAAAAGAAAAAGAAAAGGGAAGAAGCTCAACTTGCGGTTGTCAAGAAGATGGGTGATAAATCCTAGATGAAAGATTATCTCATTGCCCATGGCTTCTCTGGCAGGTAAGTTGGCCCTATGTCTGAAAAGGCCCTGTAGCGACATGTTAGTGACATCAAGGCTGATATTCTCTCAGGAAGAAGGAAAGAGATGTACAAAAGAATACATGGGATAACTTCTAAACCAACACCAATCCCACAAGCTCAACCTGAACCTATTCCTTTCCCTTTACCCATCAAAACCGAGTCAACCTTTGAGCCATACACTCCTAAGCCCACACCATCATCCATACCTTCTCCCACACCAACTCCATCAAAATAACCACCTCCACTACTTATCCTTAAACCCAAACATTCTCCAGAACCCAATCATCATCTACCCAACAACCACCCAAGTCATCCTCTTAACCCTCTCAACCTCTAACCTTAGAATAGTTTAAAGAGATCAAGAGGAAGCTCATTAAATGTACTACACTGAGCGATATCTCCTATGAGGAGAGGTCCATCAAGTTAACTTTCATTGATGGTTCCTTATGTTCCTTCATAAGAGTACAATTCCTTGATGTACCTCGAGGAACACTAGACCAAGCTCTCAAACTCTTGGCAACTAACTTTGACTCTCTTGAAGAAGAAGATAAGAAGCTGAGAAGAAAGCTCGTGACTCTACTGGACACTAGGAAGGAAGACAAACATCTATTTCAATCTCTTGTTCCTAGGAAGAAAATAATCTAGTGGAGGTTTGAAGACTCTACTCATAACTTTTTTGTGGAAAGAGAGAATGGTGAGATCAACAGGTCTAATGCCTCCTCTCTACTACACTTAAGCAAATTTAATATTGTTGATTTAGCAGAGAAACCATTCTTCAATCCCTCAAACTCTGAGGTAGCTGCTCACATCAAAAATCATCTGAGCAGTCTTTATCTGGCCGAACTAATTGCAAGGGTCAAGATTGAAGAAGAGTTGAAGCTAAGAGAGAAGAATGAAAAGAAAGGTTAGTAGCTAAAGGCAATGTCTTTCTTCAAATTGTTCAACGCCCTGAACTGGAATCTATAGTTAGATGGGAGTATGACTACAACTCTTGTCACTACTCTCTCTTCAGAGGAACACAATAAAGAGTATATATCATTCAGAGTGACAAACTTGATCTACTATCTATGAAAGATTTGTACAAATTTCTAAGCACCACATCAGGAAAGAACAAAGAGACAGATAGGTATCTCCTATCCTTGATTCTGAAAGTTGTGAGAAATAGAAACAAGTGAGATTTTGGTAGTATCAGCCAAAGGGGAGTTTGTTGGATCAAATAAGGCCGTGCAACCAAAACAAACACCTAGAACATTTTTGGTGCCACTGAAGAAAAACTTACGAAGGTAAAAGAAGAACTTCCAAAGGAAAATTCTAAACTCTTGGAGGTCAAGACTAATAGAGCTTCTGAAAAGAAACTCTAACTTCCGAAGATAAAGTCTTCCTCTTCATAAGATCAACATTCAGAAAAGTCTAAGACGATGACTTCCAAAGTATGAAAATTATCAAGCCTCAGAAGAAGTAGACTCTTTTGAAGTATAAGTGGCTTCGGAAGAACTTGTTCTTTCGAAGCAAGTTAACCTTCAGAAGAACCTACTATGAACTAGTGGACATAAGTATGGACCTTCTGACAGATCCGTTGTGACCTTTGATATACTGCATGACACTTTACCACACCCATGTAGTTAACCATACTTTATTCCTCTGTTACCAACTTTAGTTGTTGACAAAAGGTAAGTCATGAACATGTCATAACTATCAAATCTTAGATAATATTATATAAGATACCTTACCTTTAGTAATGTATTTTGCTTTAAACATAGGTTCCCTGCTAGTATCAAAGTATAACCGCCTGTAGATAGTAGTATATATACTTTCTCATTGTAACTCAGTAAACATGCTTGTAAGAGTCTTGTAACGCTTTGAGTTGCGAAGTAATATATACAAGTATCTTGAAAAATTATCTTCTTGTGTTCTATTTACTTAGTATATTACTATCAGTTCTTAAGGAATTCTGCATCATCAAACCAAGTGACTTAGTGAGTTTGAGAGATAATACTTGTGTTGAGTGACAAAAACTGATCCTACACTTACCTATTCGATAGTTACAAACAATTATTGGTGCCAAAAAATGACCGCTTTATTGGTACTCGCTCGCTGCCAATTTAACCAATATGTTACCATGCTTATTTCTAATCTATGCGTTTAAATAATACAAGTACAAATACATATATGCATAGTAATATTTAAGGTAATATAGATTACTAAACAACATCCATCCTAAAGTAGATTCACTGATCAATGGGGTGCCAGGGTAATGATTTGTTAGCCTTCGTGAGTGCTTTTAATGCTATATGCTTGCAATCAAATCTTTGTATTTTTATCCTCTCCTT
Organism: Flaveria trinervia; assembly: GCA_025506515.1. NCBI lineage: Eukaryota > Viridiplantae > Streptophyta > Magnoliopsida > Asterales > Asteraceae > Flaveria > Flaveria trinervia. The sequence goes on along the minus strand of CM046444.1, from coordinate 54,927,446 downwards.
TGCATTGATCGAATTATCCTACATATTCAAAACATATTGACCAGGTCATGTGGATTAGTAGTTCCAAACTTGTCTTTATCATTATCACCTTCACCTCTATTAATATTTGGATCATGAATTGATGTGATTGCATCCTCAATTAACTTCATAGCTTTGTCTTAATCTTGTGAATCTTGTCTTTTTGTTCCAAGACATCAAGGTAGTGATCATAAGTAACTTATGCAAAGTAGCCTTATTCCTACCCGAGTCTAAGTTCTCTAGCAATCATGGACCATGTATTGTTGAAAGTGACATCCTTGTGAACCTGACCCTTTTCGTTTGACCATCATGTAGAGGTCTAACAGGTTGATGGTTCATTGACTGTCAATCTATGTGGGATAGGTCTCTTGATGGTGATAATAAGATATTATTGTAGGAACCAACCCACTAATTCATTGAACCTTTCCCTTAAAATCATCTTATATTTGATAACATAGTTACGATCCTCCGGTAAGTCAAGTATGTATACATAATCATCGATGGACTTTGTTTCAAAATTTTTAAGAATAACTTCATTCCAATCTATCTCACTTGGTCCCATATTCAAATATTTAAAATATGAATTAAAATTATTTTCTTTAAAATACTTTATGCTTAAGTTCTTTGGATAAAATTCTTTTTTTTCTTGGTTCCTGTAGAGATTAATGAAGAGGCTGATGCAACCTAAACATCCAATGTCTATCCTGCATTGCTACACAAGTGCATTGAAGAAGAATGCTTAGGAAGTTTTACACATACAACAGAAAATACTCTAAGTGTGAAATCTTCCGAAGCCAAGACCAATATCTTCCGAAGCCAAATATGAAGTCTTCTGAAGCCTCAGAGACAAAGTCTTCCAAAGCTTCAACTCATGAAGAAAGATTTCTTCTGAAGACTTTTAACACATGCTTTATCTGATGTACTTTTCCATAAAGTTGGACACCTTTCTGCAGCACCTTTGTAAGGTCATCAACTTACATGAGTTAGTGAAAAGGTCCATGCTGTTGGTAACTGTACATTGAGGTCTTGAGTCTGTAACTTTCTACTTCATGTACTTTATCCTTTTTGTAATAGATAAGGATGTGAGCTATGGCATGTCATTATCACTAGTCAAAAGACAATCTGCCTTTTGACTCTACAATTGATTTTGTTTGTGTCTGGTCAATTGTATCCAGCTGGCTTTCAAAGTATGGCCGATTGTAGGATGTAGTATAAGTATCTCATGTTCTTGTATCTTTGAATTATGCTTTGTAACACTTGTAATAGAACATAGAGAAAGCAATATACTGCATTCTTGAAAACCATATACTTGTGTTCTTTGTGTTCTGTCTCTTACATTACTTGTGTTCTTAATGTCTTACCTTGGTTAATCCAGTTTACTGCTTGATTAAGTTTAGTTAATCTTCTCTTTGTGTTTGTGTTGCAACTGACCCCCTTCAATGATCCTGCAGTTCCCTTATGAGGTTTGCTAAACTAAGTAATATACAAAATAGTTCATCAAATCAATGTCTTGAAACATTGGTTTGATTTCACACTTGTTTCCCTTAATTCGTACCTGATAACGTTGTAGGATTAGTTGATCAAGACTTAAACACATTTATAGAAATTCGGGTGTATTAAACACACTATTGATGTTAATAAGTTTAACACAATCAGTGCTTACTTCTACCGTCTCTATACCCCTTAATAACAAAAAAATCATGATTTTGAGTTTTTTCAACACCAAACGAATAATATATTTGTTTGAACATCGATATATTACATGCATAGTGTTCTTAAATGTTGTAGTTTCATGCCAAGTGTTTGTGTAATTGCTAGTTATTGTGCCCAAAACAACATATTCTTCATTATATGAATCTGGTGAATGGTGATCTCATAATCCGATTAGTGTAACCAGTGTGCTTGCCTATTCTAACTCCTTACATTTGCACCCTTTGATTAGATGACCAACTTCTTGGTAGTAGTAGCAACTTTTTGCCCGTTTGAATTGTTTTTTGCATGTTCACTTCCCTTTCAACATGTGTGTTCATCAGTGGTGGATTGGGTTCTATTTGTTTAACTATATTTTTAATTAAGAAAGTTTTGGATGGAATGGGTTAGGGGATTAAAATTGGCTTTGGATATCAACTTGTTAATATCGAGTGGGATTATGGATTGGTTAACCACACAAAAAACATATTTGGAATGCATAAATAATCAAGTATTAGACTTGATCAAGAACACAATAAGAAAAGTCAAAGGGGACTGATTCTGGAGATTGAATTCTCTATGATTATGCAATGAAATGATCATATGCTCTTGCATACGTTCTCCTATATATACTTAACCTACTCAATAGTTATAAATGGTTATTGGTGCAAAAAACAACCTCTTATCGATGGTTAGTGGTTGCCAGTTTGAAATGTTCATGTGCTTATTCCTGACCTATGCATCCAAATATATACAAGTACCAATACATATTTACATAATACGTTTAAGGTAATCTTGTTTACTATATAACAATTGTTATAGTGATGTTGATAACAATGGAACTAGATTGGCTCTGATATCAAAATGAGTCAAGACAAAGAGAATGTTTGTATATATGTAATGATTGTAGATTAATTGTATTCAAATTGAGGTACTTTTGAATGACTTTTTTAACACCCTTTGTCTATTATAGGACTTGAACCTTTAATCTGATAGGAGAGATACCTTGCTAAACAGCTTGATACCATTATACTACAAGCTCTTTGGTTCAAATTGGGGTATTACAAAGGTATTTTTACAATTGAGTATTTACATGAACTATCCTAAACTATTTCTTGATTACAATCTGATCTAATGTATTTAGTCGTGTATGTAGTTGGTAGCTAAAATGATCGTTTACATGTTATGCAATAGATTCATGTTCCTAATTTTCATCTTATTAATTAATGAGTCTGAATTACATTTATGGGTGATAATATATAGAAAACTCATTTCATCCTTTAAAATGCTATGATGACTAAATTGGTTTACTAGACTTTGTACTTATTGGAACATGCATGCTAAGATATATAAAAATTAAAAAATAGAAAAAGAAACAAATACAAATAAAAAATCAATTGGTAGGACAATAAACACTATGATAGATTCATCCCAATGTACGGATGTTGTGTTGACTAATGCAATATGTGTCCTATTGTATGTTTGCATATTCACCAAGAGCTTAAACCTGCAAATCAAGATTCAAGGCATGCAATGAAGAGGCAAAAGCCACACATATGAAGAACTTTCTCTCTGAAATCCAAATGATGAAGAGCAACACGCGAAATTGGTTTTGTCTAACACACCTATATGTAAAATACTAGAAAGAGATCCCAAACTTCAAGCACCACCGTTGCAACCTGAAGGAGGACCATCCAATGGTGATATACATTTCTTCTGTAGTTCCATCAACCTTTCAACATCAAAATTGTGTTTTTTGATTAGTTTTCTTCTACGTGACAAAAATAGCCTCCTCATAAGATCTTGATAAGATGGATCTTTTGAAGTAATGAGGAAGTATGCATAACCTACAATCAAACCAGAAGAGGTGGTGAAGAATGTAATTGGCTCCATAACATCCCATGAAAACTCCCAGAATGTTACCGGAAAAAGAGGGAAGCTTGTGCTAGTGAGACCACGAGCCCGGCCCAAAGAATGCATCGGACTTGCTTGTGTGCTTGCGCGTCAATTGCATCCTGCTTTGCTTGCTGTTTCTTTAGTTCGTCCTTTCGTGGATCGTCTTCAGGCATGCGGGTGAGAGGTATGGCTCTTCTAACCATATCTAACACCTAATTATCATTAAAAGTACATTATCAGTTTGATGCAAATGTTGTTATTAACTATAGCTTACTAAAGTATAGGGAAAGACTCTTGAACAATTGGAATTAGTTTTGTTCTTGATTAATTAAATACGATTGTAATACAATGAGAAGATCAAAACAGGGGATGAATAAAGAGATATTGAAAATTCAAATTAGAATTTATAAGATCATAAAAAATTAGGGGCGAGACCAAGAGAGGGTCAAAATGATCACTACCCTAGTCATTGGTATTTGTTAGTTTTAGCCACTAAAATTGAGCCTCTTATGATAATCTTTCGACTCGGTTTTAGATCAAAGGTATCCGAAGAATGCTATCAACGTTTTCCTACAACATATGGAAAAGGGAAACAGTTCTAAAATATAAGGAACAATTTGAATCAAGTTCTTGAAGCAATCAAATAATAAATCTAAACGGGACATTCAGTGAATGTGTTTGTACCAACTTTGAAGTAAAAATGATGGAAGAGTTGTAAATTCCATCTCGATCATATAGCTCAATTGATTAGTAGACCAATGTTATATGATCTAATTGTCCCTACAGGATATTAGAATTCAACATAATTTCATGCAATCGGACATGTATAAATAGTTACAAGAATGTTATCAAATGCATACCTTATGGGGATGAAGATGAACTTTATCTCTAATTATGAAAATAGCACCACCATCATCAAGAACTTTTGCAACCTCCTTTGCTTCATCCATAGATTTCGCAACACCCATATTCTCACATGCTTTTAGAAGCTCTTGATAATGAACAACCTCATCACCTCCCGTACTTAACTTCATCTTCAATGTCTCAATATCCACCGATCCCATCACCTTATTCACCTCCTTGTATGATGCATGTTCCAAACCATCTCCCTGATGCCCTAGTCCATTTGCACCACCGGCAAAACTCGAGAGCAAACAACCACGTAATAGATTATTGGATTCAACACTGTTGGTTGTAACGAACCCGACAGACCTTAATTTAGGCCTACGAAACGTTGACGAAATGCTTTGTTTCAGCAATGGAGACCACATCTTAAATGTTGAATTTTGATGGTGTTATAGTTTGAAAGATGAAAGATTTTGGGTGATTTCAATTAACAAGTGAAAATCAAGAACATTGGTGTAGGATGATGCCGCTTTTTAGGAGAGAAAGAGAAAAGTGGGGATAGAAAAACGGGGGAGAGAGGCCCTCATTAAGTGTATTGACAATGTTTTTACGTGTTATGATGGAATGCTGTAATAGTATATGTGTGTGGTGTTATGATGGAATGCTATAATAGCATATGTGTGTGGTGTTATGATGGAATGCTTGGTGTTATGATGGAATGCTGTAATAGTATATGTGTGTGTTGGGGTACCCACTTTTGTATTTTTAGTTGGTTTTAGGATATTGATTCATCCGCAAAGCACAGATAATGTCATCATCTTCCTCGTCAGATCTCGGACTTGATGGTCGTTTGAGACAATGATTGTCTAAGTCGGTACATTTAACCCTATATGCATCCACCCTTCCTAAATAATTTGCTAAAACTCTTATTATATGATTGAGGGATAGGTCATCCTACTTCAACAACATGAGGTGTTCGGTGTAGATTTTATTAAAAAATGTTCTACATGTTTATTTTTTTTCTATGCCATGATGCAAATTTTATTTAACTTCAAATATAGTGTTCGCAACATGCTTGTATATATCAACGTTTTCACGTAATTTTTTTCTCAAAATTGAGCTTTATGTTTTTCTCTCCACAACACCCTGGTTCACATCTACTAGTTTAGCAAATAGTCCACATGATTTAGAACATATAACACCTTTAGGGTTTAGTTTGAAGAAGTTTGATGTTTAAAACTTGTGGTTTTGGTTTATAAAATGTTTGAACTTTAGTTTTCATTAAAATAAAAAAATCTGCTAAATTTATATATAAATGATTACTGTATCTCTTTGACAAATCACATGAACCACTATATAATGTACTAAAATGTAACTGCAATTATAAAAAAATCAAACCCTCTGCCCCTATCACCTTCTCGAATTTTGCCGTTGTCAATCCTATAAAAATCAGTTTTGATTTGATGATAGTCAAAATTCAAGTTTTACCTAGAAGTTAGTTTGATCAATGACCAATCCTATTGAAAGTGTGCTGGATATAATTAAATACATAATTTAAAGAGGATGTAGCTAATGTATACATCCCTTATAAAGAATTTAGCTATTTAATTATGGTGTCTATCAAGTTTTGTTTAGCAGCATCCATTAAATATTTGTAGAAAAAGTAATAAATAACTAATATCGTATAACATCTAGTTATATATCATATCACTAGCGGTGAGTTTAACCGTTGGTACCAATTATCTGAACCGTTAAAATTGGCTGAAACTAACTCCTGACCCTTTATAATAGGTAGTTTGATGGTTCCGGATTGGTTACCGGTGGTTTCTTGATGGCAGTTGCTTGAAGGCAACATCTGAGTGGTTTCAGACCTACAATGTAGCACCCAAAAAACCGTCACACATTGATTTCAACTCCCCAACAAAATCGGGGTCGGTTGTTATCCTACAATCACAAAAAAATCCCTATAAAAGGAAAAAAGCCCTATAAAAGCCCCCCTGATGTTCCAAATTATGCATTTTTAGTTTTGTACCTACTGCGAGAAGAAGACAACAGCTCTATAGAAATTGAATTGAGCGTCCTTTCAAGAGAAAGCCACTAAGGTAATGAACATAATTCAGTTGGGTTTCTTATGGTACCACAAGCTAATATTATGAATTCTACAAATCAGGCTGCAAACAATTTTTTACAAGAAGATACCAGTTCTACCAACATTTAAAGTAAGTTTCTAACTGTACTTGATCCACGTATAATAACAATGCATTTTACTCGAATGTACGTTCTCTTCTTAATGTTAATTTACTATTAGTCTGCACACATGAAAACTATTATGAAGGAGACAGATGAGGTAAGTGTAAGAAAGTGCTATTTTTTCCATGTTATGTAAATCATTAGAAATTTAATTGTTGTTTTGTTTAATATAAAGAAAGATGTTGGAGACATTAGTCGTCAATTCGTCATGAAGGACATTTGCTTTGGTTGTTGGGCATTTGTTTTGATATTGGTTTTTGTGGTTTCTTTTTTTCTGTTCTTTTTTTAGTATGTTATACAGTTACATTGAATCTTTATTGGTTTTTCTTTTTTGATGGATTTGTGAAAATGGAAAACAATAACCCGACAAAGGTTTTGTTCGTGCCACGTGTCATTGAATTTCAGGTATTGCTTTGGTGTTTTGTTGCCTACATTGCATCGACAAGGAAATGGCTAACGATTACTGAGTGGGATGATGTTTTCATGTTTGCTATGAATAAAAAGGGTTGGAGTTTTACACTAGCAAGTACTATTATTCCTTAAAAGGATCAATTTACATTGGAAATGTTATTTCACACTAGCAAGCACTTTAGTGACATCAGACTGTTATGTGTGGTGTTTTTTAATTGTGTTTGTGTATATTCTTTTTTGTTCTTCTCGCTCTTTATTGTTGATGCGACTCTGTCTTTTTACTATTGTAATTTTATTACTATAAGTTTGTTTGTTGTTGTCTTATCAGATGTTGCTTTTGTTTAATTTGCTGATCATATATTATATATATAAACCTTGGCATCTCATTCGCATTTGATGTCATAACAGGGGTTATACATGTGTTATTGTTAAAAATGATAGGATTCTATGATTAGGCTATAATTTATTATTTATGACAGCATTTGTTGTATGATAGCCCCATGGTTTTACAATCTGTTGATAATTTTTGTGAACTTAACATTCAAGATATTATAGAAAAAAATTAATATGGCATGCTTAGATCGGGTTCAACTTGGATTTAAGCTTGAAATTTGAAAATTCTTAAAGCAAAATTTTGAGTTTAAATTTGACTCAGAGAAACGATAGCCTACTCATGGTACACAATTGAGTTTCATAAATGTTTAACTAGAATGTAAAAAGTATAATTGTGTCATTATGACAATAAATTACCTGGCCACCGGCAAGGGCGAAGTATAATGGAGACCGGGGGCCGCGACACCCACTTTTTTTTCGTAAGTAGTGTTAAATTTTAGTCTGGTGGTGTAAATTTTTTACCTGTAAGTGTATATTTTTATATAAATATCGAGTTCACTCCCCCACCCTCAAAAACAATATTAATTTCGCCCTCACCCACTATACGGGAATGTTCAAGCTCCGTCACTGACTACCAGACGAGTATAAAACTAGTTTCTATAGTCACCCATGCACTCTATGTTTGAAGAAAATCATAAATCCTTTTTAATCACTTTTTCTGCCAGAATCAACGTCCGACACAAATAAATAACCCACTACACTTTTAATTTTAGTAGTTGAAGTTGAAGAATTAGATTTCAAAAAGCTTGTAGCTCTTACGGTATCAATTACAAATAAATAACCTGCAGGACCGGTGAAGGGGTCAATTACAACACAACAACACAAAGAGGAGATTAACTAAAACTTAATCAAACAGTAAGACTGGATTAACCATAATAAGATACTAAGAACACAAGTAATGTAAGAGACAGAACACAAGTATATGATTTTCAAGAATGCAGTATACTGCTTTCTCTATGTTCTATTACAAGTGTTACAAAGCATAATGGAAAAATACAAGAACATGAGATACTTATACTACATCCTACAGCCGGCCATACGTTGAAAGCCAGCTAGATACAATTGACTAGACACAAAACAAAATCAATTGTAGAGTCAAAAGGCAGATTGCCTTTTGACTAGTGACTATGACATGCCATAGCTCACATCCTTATCTATTACAAAAATGATAAAGTACATGAAGTAGAAAGTTACAGACTCAAGACCTCAATGTACAGTTACCAAAAGCATGGACCTTTTCACCAACTCATGCAAGTTGGTGACCTTACAGAGGTGCAGCGGAAATGTGTCTAGCTTTATGGAAAAGTACATCAGATAAAGCATGTGTTAAAAGTCTTCGAAAGAAATCTGTCTTCATGAGTTGAAGCTTCGGAAGACTTTGTCTCTGAGGCTTCGGAAGACTTCATATTTGGCTTCGGAAGATTTTGGTATTGGCTTCGGAAGATTTCACACTTAGAATATTTCTGTTGCATGTGTGAAACTTCCTAAGCATTCTTTTTCATAGCATTTGTGCAGCATGCAGGATAAACATTGGATGTTTAGGTTGCACCAGCCTCTTCATTTATCTCTACAAACTCTCCCTAGGCTGATGCTACCAAAACACTTAGTAGACTTCAGATATCAACAATCCTCATTAGGTTGATCACCAATCCTTTCTTCATAAAATGATCAGGATCCTTCAGACTGTCAAAATGTCTTCTCATATCAAAGAGGTCATGCAGAGGCAACTGAAACATATCTTGCTATGTGTAAATGTCTTCAGTGCCTTGATCTCTAATGACATGCCATCTTTCTAGATTTGTGGTGTATGTCCAAGACAAGATGGGTCTTCCTGATACTAGAGGAGCTGTTTGAATTGGAGTTGATGTAGCATCCTCTGGCTGCCCAACCTTAGGATGTTCTGACTCATCCTAGGGTTTAGAAGAGGGTGCAGTCTTCTTTTTCTTTGGCTTTGGTTTAGAAGCCATCCTCATCTTTCTCTTTTTAGATTTTAACTGAGAAGACTGGCCTGCAGTACCAGATTGATCTTCATTGTCTTTCTCAGTTGGGACTTCCTCTCTCTCAGGCTCAGAAGGAGAGGGAGGTTGACCCTGTTGTGGATCAGAAGATGAAGCTTGCTGAGTTTCAGCAGGAGGTCCAGGTTGTGTTGTCTCTGGTTGTTCAACCTTAACCTCCACTTCAGGTGGGGCTTGACTTGGAGTGGAGTGTAAGTCAATGAGCTCTCCACTTTTGATCTTCTGCTTGACCATCCTAATATGCTCATCCATAGTGGATAAAGACATGGGCCAAGTATCCTTCCGGAGAATCCATATAGCTTCAAGAAGCTCATCATCCTCTGCCTATCAGCAGACTTCTTCATGCTCTTTTGGATGATAGCTCTTGATTTTGCAACTTCTTCCTTTAGCTTCTTCTTAGTTGTCTTTCTGTCCTTGACTATTTCAAGTTCAAGCTGTTTTAAGTACTCAAACTCAACATAGTCATAGGACAAGGGAAGAAGTGCATCTGCCTGATAGAAGCCTGTGGCACTCAGGTAGTTGATCATCTTGATCCTATCTTCTTCTTTGTCTACCTGAGGTTCTTGTTGAACCTCATCTTCTTGTGCAGGACTTTCCTGAACTGGGGAAAGGGTAGGCATATCCTTGTACAGTCTTTTTCTTCTTCTCTCTTCATTGACTTGTACTAGAAGCTCTTGATCTTCTGCCTCCTTTTCTCCTTTGACCTTTCCAGGTCAACTAGTTCATTCAACTCATCTAAGGGGAGAGAGATGACACTGTCTATGTCATAGTTCCTTGTCTGCAGATAATTGATCCTGACTGCCCTTAACTCATCATTCTGAGTGTCTGGTCTGGGGGCAGCCCTGATAGCAGACTCCATGAGTCTTGAAGACTCAGTAGAGGAACTTTCTCCCCTCAGCCTCCTTTTCCTTTCTCTCTCCTCCTCCTCCTCCTCAATCTCCTCAGGTGTCATCTTTTTTTCCGTTTGTCACTCATAGACCTTTGTGACTCAGGGTGGAGAGAGCTTTGGCCTTCATTGCTTGATGCAGCTTCTGAGCTCTGGCTAGAGAGAGGTTGAGAAGCACCTTCACCAGTAGGTGTCTTAGAAGGAATGTGGATCTCTACAGCAGTTGATGATGATGAGACAGGGGTCTCAGGTTCTGCCACTGGGCCTTCAGTCAAGGTTTCCCTATGAAACTAATCTTTTGGTCTGCCTCAACATCTAGTTGATCGATGGCATTGCCTGATTGCCTAAGTCTCCTTCTTAAGCTGAACTCTACGGTGATCCTGCCTTGGATTCTTTGAGCCAGTCTGTCAGCTTGTCTTGATTTGCTTGGGTTGACAAGTGGCATGTTGACTAAATCCAGACCTTCATAGTAGTTCAAAGTCTGAAAATTGAATACTTCTTGTTGTCCTTGAACTCTTATGATGATTAGGGCTTTCCTGTTGCTGTCATACATCCACCCAATGATGTGATTGGAAGATGGTGAAGATGACATAGCCCTTGGTATCCGATCCTCAAACAAACTCTATATGAAGGAGTCTGTGTAGTTCCCATCAATGTGAATTTGAGGAGGTTGCTGAGAATGCACAATTGCAAGTGAGGATGGTGAGTCCTCAATGTCCACACTCTCTAAAGAACTCCCAGGTTCTGTAGCTGTAATGACTTTCTCCCCTTTTTGGTAGCATCACCCACTTGCATAGGTGAGCTGGAAGATAGGTCAATCACATCCACATGTTCTTGTGTTCCTGTTTAGCTCTTCTTAAGGGTCTTCCAGCTAATTTTTCCTTAAGATATGAAATCTTAAGTTGCTGATCATTGATCCTCTTGTGTAAGGTAGTCACCTGAGATTCAAGGTGACTGACCTTTGAGACTAAATAGGTGCATGTTTTAGTCAGTTTGTGCACCTTTAGTCTTAGATTCCCCTCATCTTTATCAGAAGAATCATTGGGGGATGAGATGATTGAACCAAAGTCCTCTCTCTCACCACCAGCTTCAGGTTCTTGGCTACTGGTTTTCCTCTGCTCACTGGCAATCTCAGTTGAGATGTCAGTGGGCTGAGTTGCCATGGTTGTGGTCTTAATGATGTAATCACTTTCAGAAGTGAGAACCTCTTCCAAATGGACATCCTAAACAGGTTCAGAAGTGTCCACCTCAGTTGTAGGTGACTGATGTGGGATAGATATAGGAGACTCAGGAGCATTCATCTCTCCTTGAGTAGGGTTAAAGAAAAGAGACTCATTATACTCACTAAAACCTAAATCTTTATTAGTATAGAAATCAAGGTTGGGAATTGGTTGGTTGAGATCTATAGGCTGGGGATGGTAACTGTCCCCTGAAGGTTGATCACTTGAGTGTTGAGACACAGAGTGATGGCTTAAGGTAGTTGGGCTAATGACCTCAGCAAGCTGAGCACGAGGAACCTCAGCACTGATTCTTGAAGAGATGAGAGTGGTCTGCTCCTCAAGAGAAGTGGGAGCTCCAGTGTCCACTTCCTCCTGTGTGGGTAAGTATATGGGGGCCTCCTTAAACTGAATAGTCTGAGCAGGGGTTTTGGTTGGATTTTTTTGGTAAGTGAGGGTGATTTTAGGCTGTGTGGGTGGTTGGGAGGTAGCAGATGTGGGCTCAACACTAGCTTGTGCTGCTAGATTGTCACCTTGAGCAATTAGCTCTAACATTTTTGGGACTAGGGCTGTTTCTACCCCAGAGAAGCCAACAGTGGGCTTTCTCAGTATTTTAAAGATGTCGGGCTTCATCTGTCCCAATTTAAGAATGTTACCTGTTTCCCTCAACTATAAGCCCAGTTCACAGTTAAGAATGTACTGGACATATCTAGGAAACATGTTATATTCTAAGGAGTCTAAATTAGCAAGTAAATTTGTGTAAACAAACTGAGAATACCTAAACTTGACCCCCTGAATCATTCCATGGATTATGAAGGAGAGATCCTCAGGAATCTGGTCCCATCCACCATGTTTGTTTGATAAGCTGTGCATAACCACATGGAGCAGTAATCTCCACTAGGATGAGGCCTTCCCTTTCCTAAAGGTCTTTACAGAGAAATCTCCCTCATATCCCATCTTCTCAAAGGAATGATTAATAGCTTCCTTTGGGAAGAACACCTCACCTTCTTCATCATCCAGCTAAAGATGCCTATTGATGATGGCTGGAGTGATGAAGATCGTTCTCCCCTGCACTGTGGCAGACAGTGCCTTCTCCCCGTCCATAATGACCTCTTGGCAGGTCTTCCAGAAATCAAGTAGCTGATTCTCATAGAGACGAGGATCAATGGTTAGGGAGGTGAAGTAGTTGGACAAAGCTAAGAATCGACAAATCTCTAAGAAATGAGGATCTTTTGCAGAGCTTAACGAGCAACCTGATTATGTTGCTTGTGTAGCTGCATGGTAAAGTTGCAATCATTTCTGTGAGCAAGATTGGCCATTGTGAGGTAGCTTAAAGATGAAGAAAGAAGGAAGAAAGAAATTTTAGATAGAATTTGGGTTTTTAGGTTTGGAGGAAGAACAGATGATAGAAAGAGGGGGAAACCGTTGGGTTTATATGTGAGAGGGATTTCAGATAAAATTTAATGAAAGAGGATAAACTTTAAAATACGGATGTCGGTCCCACCTCTAAAAAGTAGTTTACTTTTGCTCAAAAAGTAGTTTTCTTGGAAGTCAAAAAGCTTCCGAAGGTTAATTATCTTCGAAGTTTTAATTAAAAAGCTTCCGAAGGTTAATTATCTTCGGAAGTTTTAATTAAAAAGCTTCGAAGCTAAAATGACTTCGGAAGATTTTTCTGAGAGTTTTGAAAATCTTGCTTCGGAAGAGAAATTAAAACTTAATTGCTTTGTATATAAAATACAAAGCTTCCGAGTGTTAATTTTGCTTCGGAAGTAAATGGTCCTTGAAAATAAGTAAGTGTTTGAGACAAGTATTTAAGCTTCGGAAGATAGATCTGAGAACTCTTCCGAAGGTAAATTTCTTAGACAGTTATTTATTTTGAAGGCATGATTTGCTTCCGAAGTTTAAAGCATAACTTCCGAAGTATCAGAAATTTTTCAAAACTCTAAGGAAAGTCTTCAAAAAGAAATTTTCATCCAAAGAAAACATGAGCTTATGAAAGTGATGAACTAGACAAGTTAGGACACACATATTTTAAGAAATAATAAGAATTAGTTTTATGAAAAACCTACTCGAAGTTTATCATCCCAATAGCTAATATTTAATATTTAAATCGTTGTTCATCAAAAGCCTTTGTAAACAGATTAGCATATTGTTCATCTATGTGAACTTTGACTAGTTTAATTAATCCTTTTCATAGTTATCTCTTATTAAATGATACCTGATATTGATGTGCTTTATCCTTGAGTGCTGCACGGGATTCTCTGTGATTGAGATAGCACTATTGTTGTCTATGTGAATGGGAGTCTCCTTGAAGTTTAACCCATAGTCCAGCATCTGATTCTGAATCCAAAGCACTTGAGCACAACAGCTTGCAGCAGCAATGTATTTAGCTTCAGCAGTTGATGCGGAGACACGGGATTGTTTCTTGCATTGCCATAAGACAACCCTTCCACCAAGGAACTAACATCCCCCAGATGTAGACTTTGCAGTCATGTTGCAACCACCATAATCACTATCTATATAAGCATACAGATTAAAGTCAGGATTCTTAGGGTACCATAGACCAAGTGTTGAAGCCCCCTTGAGGTATCTTAGAATCCTCCTGACAGTGATGAGGTGAGACGTCTTAGGGTTGGCTTGATATCTTGCACAGATGCATGTAGCAAACATAATATCAGGCCTGCTAGTAGTAAGATACATAAGAGACCCAATTATAGCCCTGTATAAGTGCTCATCTACACACTCCCCCTCAAGATCAAGTCCAAGGGAGTGGTTTCTAGTTATGGGTGTCTTAGCAATCTTACAATCAGTCATGTTGAACCTCTTGAGTATGTCCTGAACATACTTTAACTGACTTATGAAGATGCCATCTTCAACTTGCTTCACTTGAATTCCTAGAAAGAAATTGAGTTCCCCCATGGCACTCATCTCAAATCTGTCTTCATCACCTTCTTAAAGTCTTTGCAGAGCTTTGGATTAGTTGAACCAAAGATGATGTCATCCATATACACTTGAACTAGCAATATGTCATTTCCCTATCCTTTGATGAAGAGAGTTCTATCTATGGTACCTCTCCTGTATCCATGTTTACAAAGATACTCAGATAGTGTCTCATACCACTTCCTGGTGCCTGATGCAACCTATAAAAAGCTTTGTCAAGCTTGCAACATAATCAGGATGATCAGGATCTACAAAACCAGGTGGCTGTTTGACATATACCTCTTCATCAATCACTGCATACAAAAAGGCACACTTCACATCAAGCTAAAAGACCTTGAAGTTCTTAGATGCAGCAAATGCCAGGAATATCCTAACAACTTCTAATCTTGCTACTGGAGCAAAGACATCAGTGTAGTTAATCCTTTCTTCTTATGCGTATCCTTAACAACTAGTCTAGCTTTGTTCTTGATGATGATACCTCTATTATCTTTCTTGTTCCTAAACACCCATTTGGTTCCAATGGTAGTCTTCCGATAAGGAAGAGGACAAGGGCTCCAAACTTTCTGCCTTTTGAATTGAAGCAACTCTTGTTGCATAGCTTCAACCCAACTTTCATCCTTTAGAGCCTCATCAACTTTCTTTGGCTCTATCTGGGATAAGAAACAAGAGTAAAGAAAAACATTTGCTTAATGGGTTTGTCCTCTTGTCCTTACCCCTGTAACAACATCTCCAATGATGTTTGTGGTGGGGTGAGACTTGTGGATCCTAAGCTGAGGGATCACACCAAGTTGCTAAGAAAGATCTAAATTAGAGAAATTTAGATCTGGCTTAGATGTTTCCCCCACCACATCAGCACACTTTTCAAGAGAAACTTGATCCAAGTAGTGTGTGACATCATTGATGTTCTCATCTATGGTGTGGTTAGAAGCATCAAGAAATTCTTGATCACTGTCACCACCACCATTGTTGTCTTCCACAATTGAAATGTTTTTATCTGGTTGTGGAGCCTCTGAACTGGAATTTGAAGGCACCCAAGATGTATTAGCTGAGTTTGTCATTGCAGTGATGATAGAAACCTCATTAGCAGAAGTAGTTCCAACTAGAGCTGAAGATGTATGAGATGAAGGTCTTCTTAGCTCAAACCTTGGATCAAGATCACCTGTATTTAAATTTTTGCAGATCCTGAAACTTCTCACAAGATTTGTTAAAACAGTTGGTAACTAAGTCAAGATCAAATAGCCAATCAGGACCAGAACCAGCTACACAGGGTGTGTGTTCATTGAAAGTCACATTGGCTGACTCTTCAACAATTCTAGTTCTAAGATTGTACACTCTATAAGCCTTAACTTGAGAAGAGTATCCAATAAAGTGTCCATCATCTGATTCTCAGCAAACTTGGCAATTTGATTTTTGGTATTCAAGATAGTGCAAGGTCATCCAAATGACCTGAGAAAAGGTTTCCTCTTGTGCCAAAGTTCATAAGGAGTCTTGCCATGAGTCTTAACTACTAAAACTCTGTTCTGCACATAGCAGGCAGTGTGACTACCTCTGCCTAGAAGGTGATGGGCAGCTTAGAGTCAGACAACATGGTTCTTGCAGCTTCAATCAGTGTCCTGTTTCTCCTCTCAGCAACACCATTCTGCTGAGGAGTCCTAGGAGCACTGTATTGTCTTGTAATACCCTTTTCATCACAGAATGTATCAAGGATTTGGTTCTTAAATTCAATTCCTTGATCACATCATATGATCTTGACCTTGTGATCAGATTGATTCTCAATCTTTAAGATGAAATTCTTCAGAATCTCAGGAGTCTCATCCTTAGTTCTAAGAAAGAAAACCCAAGTGAATCTTATAAAGTCATCTGTGATCACTAAACAATAAGAGGTCCTTCCTAGACTCATTACACTGGTGGGGCCAAAGAGATCCATATGTAACAAGTGTAGGGGTGTAATGATGGAGTTCTTTTCCTTAGGCCTATGAGATACCTTGTGTTGCTTCCCTTTCAGGCATGCAACACAATAATCATCACTTGTAAACTCTTTCTTTGGTATTCCAGTTACCAAATCATTCTTAATTAATTTATTCATGTTTTTAAAGTTTACATGGCACATTCTTTTATGCCATAGGAAAGACTCATCACTATTTGCTTTAGACAGAAAGCATAAAACTTCTCCAGAGGTAGATGTTTCTTGCAAATCCATCTTGTACATGTTCCCTTTCCTGGGGGCTCTAAGCAGAATATGCTCATGAGGAATGACCACACCAGGCTTGAGAAAAATGCACTCATGCTCAGTAAAGAGTATGTTATGACTCTGATCACAAAATTGGGATACACTCAGAAGATTGTACCCAAGCTCTTTGACAAAGTTTACCTTTTCAATGCTGAGTTTATTATTTGTGACCTTGCCCCTTCCAGAAATGTAATCACCTTCATATCCTCCAAAGGAAACTGGTCCTCCATCAATCCTTTCAAAGTTGTGGAGTAGTGACCTATTGCCTGTCACGTGCCTGGAACAACCACTATCAATGATCCAGACATTTTTGTTTGTCTTGAGCTGTCCCCGCACAAAGAAAATAATTAGTTACATTTTGAAACCCAAGTCTTGCTTGTTTTGGGCTCATTAACAGAAGGTAATGCAACAGTAATAGATCCTATGGTTGTGCTAAGAGGATCTTGAGCTGTTGTTGATGGAGAATTCTCAGTCACTTGGTCTTTCTTAGACTTCCACACCACCTTTGGAGTCTTGGACTTGACCTTCAAAACTTCGGAAGCTTTTGGGACTTTGAAAGTTTTGATGACTGAACCTTCGGAAGATTTTGCAGACACTGCAGCAGACTTTAGTGCTTCGGAAAAACTCCTTTCTTCCGAGACCAACTTCTCTTCCGAGGGTAATTTTCCACTTCCCTTCTTCTTAGACTTGGAGCGTCCGAAAGAAACAAGTTTTCCTTCCAAAGCTTGAATCTTCTTGGAACTCTTTAAAGTCATTGTCTTGGTCATATGGACAATACCTTTAGGATTGTATGGACAATCCTTAGCAATGTGAGTGATACTTCCACACATGACACACATCATTTTCTTCTTCACAAGAGTCTTCTACTGGGAATAAGACTGTCTTTGGTCACATCCCTTCTCCACCTTCATCTTTGCAGATGCTAAGACAGTTCCTTTGGGCTGGGAACTATTCATGGAGTTTGATGGTCCAGGCTGTGCAGCAGTGGTACACAGCAGATCAGTCTTCTTCTTGTTACTGAGATGAGTTGAACAAGAACCAGAACTCTTAGCAGAAGAGTTTTGGTTTATGTCTTCAGTCCTTACTACTTTGAATCCTATAGATATGAAAACTTGTTTCTGCTTAGAGTCAAAAGTAGTCTTGATCTCTTGAGCCTTCCTTGCCTTTCTTTTGCTCTTTCTGATCAAGTTCTTTCTCATGGACTTGGTCATCAAAGTCTTCTTCTTCTCCTCAGAAGGATAGTGGCCCTTCTGGAATCCTCCTCTTCACTTTTCTCAGAGGAATTCTTCACTGTCTCTTCTTCATCCTCTTCACTCATAGGATCTATGAGAGGAAGCTCATCTTCACAAGTTCCACACCTAGGAGATCCTACAAACAAGATTGTGTGTGGAGGAGCTATCTCATTTGATCCCAGTCCCTGCCTATTTTGATAGCACACCTTGTTGTGTAGGGATGAGGATATCATGTTCTTGAAGGTCTCTTCTTCAAGAACACTCTTTTCTGCCCTGGCTTTGCTCATCACAAGCTCAGCCTAGCACTCAGTTAGCTTGGTCATGAGATCTTTGATTTGAGTCCTAAAATCCGTGTGTTCATGTTTTAGAATTGAAATGGTTTTCTCTAGGTCCTCTATCTTCAATTTATAATCATTTTCAGACTTTCTAAAATCAGATTTTAAAATGTTTAAGGACTCAAGGTCAGATCTCATCTCCAAGTTATAGGACCTGTATCTATTAACTTTAGCAATGCATTTAGGAGTACAGAGATGTTCCAATACCTTGGCTTCATCATGATCTTCCATCAAAGCTTGGTTTGGAGAAGCATCTTCCACTTGAAAGCTCCAGTCAAAGCCTCCTTCTTCAACTGCAACAACAGCCTGCTGCTTTGACTTTTCATTCTGGAGAGCTTTGTCAGTGTAGTTGGGTCTGGACTATGTTTGGCCACCACTTGTTTTAGGTGCCTTACACTCTCTGGCAAAGTAGCCCATCAAGTTATAGTTGTAACACTTGACTTTGCCTTTGTCCAGGCCAAACTTTCCACTGGTTGCATTGCTTGGAAACTTCCTTCCAGTCCTCTTGTAGAACTTCTTGGCTCTGTGAGTGAGAAGAGCCATCTGCTGGACTATTTCCATGTATTCGAGATCATCTGGATGAATACAGTCTAGGTCTTCAAGAGTGAAAAGAGAGTTGCCACAACTTTTATCAGAAGACACAAAAGCTTGAGAAGAACTTGTCTCTTGGAATGGGCTTCCCTGAGTGTAGTTCTCCTTTGGTGTCTCTGGGAAGGTGATGAAAGAACCCTTTGGTGAGTTGTCAGGGTAGCATATGAGATGATGTTTGGGTTCCATGCTATCCCTTTCAACCACATGTAGGGTTGAACCCATTTGATTGTTGGAGTTACCAGATTAACCTTGTATGTTCATCTCCATCTGGTAGCCACTGAGAATCCCATATAACTCTTTCAGAGTAAGAGTTTTGAGATTTTCAGTCCTCTTGATCACCACACAATAGTGTGTCCACTGCCTAGGAAGTGAGGACATGAACTTCCTTACAATGTCTCTATTCTCAAGAGAAACTCCTCCATCCATAAGGGTATCCACAATCTTAACATACCTAAAGTATTGCTGAGTCATGGTTTAACCTGTTTTGAAGGTGAAAATTTTAAACTGCTGCTTAAGGAGATCCTTCTTGTTCTCCTTGGTTTCAGAGGAACCCTATTACATCAATTTCAGTGCATCCCATAGCTGTTTAGCTATTTTGCACTTCTTGAAACCTCTGTACACAGAGTTTGGAAGCGTAGTTTGAAGGGTTGTCATGGCTTTTCTATCAATCTCAATAGATTGCCACATTCTTGAATCAAGAGACCTGATGAAACCTTTCATTCTCAAACACCAACTATCAAACTCATCAAGAGTGATCAGTGGGGACTTGTTCATGGTTCCAGTTTCCAGTTTCCATATCAGTATTGAAATGGTTGCCATTTGAAAAGTTTATTATTTGTGTGTGTGAGGGATCTTAAGATGGTGAGATCTTATATCAAGAGCTTGAAAAGCTCTGATACCAAATGCAGGACCGGTGAAGGGGTCAATTACAACACAACAACACAAAGAGGAGATTAACTAAAACTTAATCAAACAGTAAGACTGGATTAACCATAATAAGATACTAAGAACACAAGTAATGTAAGAGACAAAACACAAGTATATGGTTTTTAAGAATGCAGTATATTGCCATCTCTATGTTCTATTACAAGTGTTACAAAGCATAATGGAAAGATACAAGAACATGAGATACTTATACTACATCCTACAGCCGGCCATACTTTGAAAGCCAGCTGGATACAATTGACTAGACACAAAACAAAATCAATTGTAGAGTCAAAAGGCAGATTGCCTTTTGACTAGTGACTATGACATGCCATAGCTCACATCCTTATCTATTACAAAAAGGATAAAGTACATGAAGTAGAAAGTTACAGACTCAAGACCTCAATGTACAGTTACCAAAAGCATGGACCTTTTCACCAACTCATGCAAGTTGGTGACCTTACAGAGGTGCAGCGGAAAGGTGTCCAGCTTTATGTAAAAGTACATAAGATAAAGCATGTGTTAGAAATCTGTCTTCATGAGTTGAAGCTTCGAAAGACTTTGTCTCTGATGCTTCGGAAGACTTCATATTTGGCTTTGGAAGATATTGGTCTTGGCTTCGGAAGATTTCACACTTAGAATATTTCTGTTGCATGTGTGAAACTTCCTAAGCATTCTTCTTCATAGCACTTGTGCAGCATGCAGGATAGACATTGGATGTTTAGGTTGCATTAGCCTCTTTATTTATCTCTACATAACCCACTACACTTTTCATTTTACTATGATGCAAAAATGTTATGTATAATGATGTATGCGTGGTCATTATATAAAGGAAAGTTTATATTTTCTTATTTATCTAAAAATAGAACTCACTTAGCAAAGCTGACTTTTATGCATAACAGTTGACAGGTAAATGTTAATGCTGAGGATGGCAAAAGGCGGGAAGCTACTTGGATGGAAATGGATGACAACTTTGTTTATGATATCTTTTATTTTAATATAAGACAAAGTAGTATGTTTTTATTTTATTTGGAAGACAAATGTATGACTACAATATTATTTACAAGTTTTAGAAGAATGTCTATTTAATTCCGCTGCAATGCTTTTGTTATTAAAATAATTTTATGCTATGATTAACCAACTGTGAGGCTTCTAGGGAACGGGGCCTTACATGTTTGATCATCCAAGCTTGTTTCAAGCTTTGATATCTAGATTTCAAGGATCCTTTATGAGTTTGGTGTAAAACATTGCATAAATCCAGCTCAAAGGAGAAGAAATCTCCAAGGAAATCATTCTTAAATCTTCAAAATTTGTTCATCTTATGTACGAACTTTGAACTTTTATGTCATGCAACATGACTCTTAGATGATTGTTGCAAGTTTTGTTTACCAAAAAATAGTTTTTCTTGAAATCCAAGGTTCCAACAAATGTTTTTCTTAAGAAATTGTGTCGTAAAACAATGTGTGTGTGTGAGTGTGTGTCTCAAGTGTTAGGACCGTTTTTGGTATGAAGTACTAACTGATGAAGGTGTGTACCAAATCAAATAGTGCGGAATCCTATTTGATTGGCGATCCAATCAAATCAATCCAAGAATGAAACTAAACGTTAAGAATGATAGTAGGATGATTTTCTGCGATCTATGAACTTGGAACAGGTGTTCTAGGGTCTCTGGACGGCTTGGGTACGATTTAGTGCATAGGTATTCAAATTGTTATGTTTTTCCATAAATTAAATGGTATTTATAGGTTAGGGTTTTCCATTCATGCGACTGAGCCATTCGCATGGTTCAGTCGTGTGATTGAAGCATGCGGTTGATCCATCCACACGACTGAAGATTCAGTCGTGCGACTGAGTCAATCTCATAAGAAACAGATTCATTGCATGTAATATGAGGAACTAGGCTTCAATAGATGCATTGTCTTGAGTATGTACCAGTGGGTTAGACCGTATGATGCAAAAAATAGTATATTAAACTTAATAATTTATTCACTAAATGGATTTTTCACCGCACTACGCTTTGACAATTTGTTCGTTACAAAAAGTGAATACCATCACAGATACCGATAATACTAATACCGTAAACAATGATGTTCGCTTAAAATTGTTTAGGTTTGTCATCGTATCATAACAGTAAGCGAACTCACTATAGCCTAACATACTAAAAAATACTTGAATTTGAATACAAATCCACTTTTAAAACAATAATGTAAGACCCCATTTCCGGGACGCTTACAACTGGCCAATCATCACTCATAAGACATATAATTGCATTAATATGAAATAACGCTGCAACGGAACCATTTAATAAACAACATTTTCATTAACAATGCTTTTGCAAAATAATACAAAATTCACTACACAATTTCATTTGTTTGCATTATAATGCAAAAAACATTAATAAAAGAATGTCATCCCAATGCCAAGTAGTTGCCCCCCGCCATCCTCAGCAATGCTTACCTGCCAACTGGAAAATGCATAAAAAGTCAGCGTTGCTGAGTGAGTTCTAGTTTTACATTAAAACATACTTTTACGTTCATTAAGCCGTTCACTACTTTAACATATGATCACACATCATACGTACACATAGATAATATCATTATTATCTTCATCATTCATTCGTTCATTTCGTACATTCGTCATTACATCTTTACTTTCATTCGGACCAATGCCATGTGCTCCACCCCACCATATGCATTAAGCCGGTACTGAGCCTGAGGTATTTCAAAGATCCTGAACATTGTGCATGAAGCTGATTCCGGTTACCAAGGGTGAGCGGCAAGGGTCCCATACATATGGTCAATCACAAGGATTGGACCACA
Source organism: Flaveria trinervia (assembly GCA_025506515.1). Classification (NCBI taxonomy): domain Eukaryota; kingdom Viridiplantae; phylum Streptophyta; class Magnoliopsida; order Asterales; family Asteraceae; genus Flaveria; species Flaveria trinervia. The sequence goes on along the minus strand of CM046444.1, from coordinate 54,904,754 downwards.
GTGTGCATCCTTCTAGGGTATTTAACCCGCACATAGTTGTGCTAACACCCTTCATTGGGTGTGAACCTCTATACATCTGCTTAATCACACAGATCAAGCCCAGTGTGCATCCTTCTCCAGTAGCTAACCCGCACACAGTTGAGCTAACACCCTTCATTAGGTGTGAACCTCTTTATGTTTGCTTGCAAGCCTTTCATACTTTCATTCGTTCATTAATGCATGCATTCATCATTTCGTTCCTCTTTTCATTATCTTCCACTTTACGTTACATAATACTTTTATTCATTCACATTCAACGTAAATCCAAGGGAAAATAACCATACATCACAAGGAACATAAACATAACATTCAGTCATCACCATGCACGGCATCATACTTACATAACATACATCATGCATAATCATACGGCATCATACATCATCAACATGCATATGCACCAATCATACATCATAACATGCCCATCATAACATCTATGACCTCAAATAGTCAATTTACATAGCCCTGACAACCTTCCAAGTCAAAGCCTACATTTCACCTATTTCCAAGAAGTCAGAAAACAGTCTAAGTGTTCATCCGCATTTGCCTTTTGTTCATCCACATTTCCCATGCTTCATCAGCATTTCCACTGCCTAAGCATACTTTTTCGAATCCAAACTTCTTTTTTCTTTCTAAGCCCCATGCTTCATCAGCATTTCCCCATGCTTCATCTGCATTAGTCATCCGCATTTCTTAACTCTTAGACTTTCTCATCCGTATTGACCTTACTCATCTGCATTAGTCATCCGCATTTCCCATACTTAAGTCAATGCTCATTCGCATTAACTGTTCATCCACATTGACTTTCATCCGTATTTCCCATACTTAGTCAATGCTCATGCGCATTAAATGTTCCTCCGCATTTCTCATACTTAGAAGTTAATGCTCATCCACATTAAATGTTCATCCGCATTTACTTTCCAACACTTACACAGATTCTAAAACTTAACATATGAGCCTAAAACATCAGATTCAATTCCCATACACCATTCATCATGTTCTAAGCTTAAATCTTACCCTTTAAGCCTTAGAAACACCATCATACATCATCAAGCATGAACATAGTCACACATCACATCATAACATCAACATACACACAATCAAGCATACGGGTCTGAAACCCAGTTTAACGAAAACATACATTCATGCGTTTCCAGCCCTAAAATCAGTTAAAACATGTATAAGAGGGGTTCTAAAACTCACCTTTGCAGTTCTTGAGTATAGCTTCTTCCAAACTTGTTTGCAAATTGAATTCAACCGCCTAGAAATCCACTAAAACATACCCGAACATATACAAACACACATAAGCATAAACCCGAGGACCTAACCGATTAAGAACACCATAAAACATGAATTCTTACCTTGAATTTGCACTTTTCTTCTTCTTTCTCTTCAAAACCAAGAGTTTCTCTGCTTCCTGCTGCTCTCTCTCTAAAATCTGAAAATTTTGTGTGTAGAAAGGGTGATGGGCGGCCATGCCACCTTTATCACTAACTTTTCAAACATTTTGTCCTTTTGGACACTTTTTTCCCCTAAACTTGAGTTTTATTTCTTTTCCTTCTTTTCTTTCACTTTATTCTTCTTTCTTGACATTAAAATAACCGAGCGTTACAAGTCCACCCCTTATTTAGGTTTCGACCTCGAAACCTATTATTCTTCAAAGAATTATGGGTAGTGATGTCTCATCTCTTCTTCAGTCTCCCACGTAGACTCGGATCCCTTCCTGTGCTTTCACTGTACACGGACAAGGGAAACCACTTTATTCCTCAGCCTCCTCTCTTTTCGATTAATGATTGCCACTGGTTGCTCCACATAATTGAGCCGTTCATCTACTTCGATATTCCTCGATGGAACAATCATATCCTCATCCGCTCAACACTTCCTCAGATGAGATACATGGAACGTCGGGTGAATTCCACTTAGCTCATCTGATAACTCCAACCTATAGGTGTTAGGATCAGTGATCAATGTTTGATTGATTGACGAGTATTGCAGCGGAATTCAAACAATGAATTAGTCGATTCACAAGAACAAAACGATATTCAATGAAGAACAAGACGGTTATAGAGAGAGAGAATATCTGCAAATATATTTCATTCAATATTCGCTTTCGTGGTAACAGAATGTCACAATTATGATTAGGTCGACACCTCTTATATAAGAGATGTGACGTCTGCTGATGTCACTTGATAGTGACATCTAACAGATTTATTACAACTGAAACACAACTACTGAAGATGTCAAAACAGCTGACATCTTCTTACAAAAACTTCTAAGTGTTATCAGTTGTTATAACTACTGAAAAATATAAAACTACTGAAACTACAACGACTGAAGAACAATCTCTTCAGTCATTTTACAAAACTACTGAAACTAGAAAATAAAAACTACTGATATCACAACTACTGAAGAAGTACTCTTCAGCAGTTGTGACAAACTACTGAAGAAGTACTCTTCAGCAGTTGTGACAACTACTGACGCTTCAGTACTTGATCTTCAGACTTTGACCTTCAGATGTTTCATCAGCTGATGACTTCAGTAGATATCATCAGCTGATGTCTCCAGTCTTTGTCTTCAGACATTGTACATCAGTTGTTGATCTTCAGAACTTGTAAACTCTTCAGCTGTTGTACTTCAGTACTTTGGTTTCAGCTTCAGCACTTGTGTTCTTCAGCTGTTCAGCTTTAGTACTTGTGTTCTTCAACTGTTCAGCTTCAGTACTTGTGTTCTTCAGCTGTTGTACTTCAGCACTTTAGTTCTTCAGCTGTTGAAGTCTTCAGCACTTGATCTTCAGCTGTTGAAGTCTTCAACACTTGTCAAACTACTGATGAAGCTTTCAGCAGTTGTTGTGATACCATGTGGGGCTTAGAGGTTTTCTGATCTTGGCTCATTGGTTCTTTTGGTCAACAAACTCCCCCTGAACCAATGCAGCCAAAACCTCTAAATTATTTATTATCCCACTTATTGTTGGCAAAAGATTGGTATTTTTCCTTCTTGATCAGTAGAGAAGATGACCCATGTAAGCTCCGGCCTGGGAAGAAATCTCAGATATTTGTTTGGCAAGGTATGAATGGGAACTCTGTTTTGGGGAACTGGACACAGAGTTGTTATCCCATTCATGAGATTTACTTTCCCATAATGAGTCTGTATGACTCTCAAACATAGGCCTCAAGGAGAACAACTTGTTCCTCCTTGGAGAGTTCTCTACTCCTCCTTCGAAGAAGAACTCTGGACCATAGTACTCAGATAAGTACTTCATGATCCTGCCATTTTTCAGCTCCACTGTAGTTACCTCCCTATAGACAAATTCATCAGGATGGGTGCCTTCAAGGAGTAACTGGAGCTCATTCTTCTTGATGTCTTCAAGCTTTTTATATAATAACCCCTTTTTGATCATCTTGTTTTCCAGTAAAGCTTGAGGGGTCATCTTTGTTTGATGAGCTTTCTTGAATTCATCAATATTTCCCAAGGTGAGACTACAATGGCCAACATGATGGTAGAATCTATTGTTTTTCTAACCTGGCCATTGTATCTGTGTGAATAGTTCTTTAATGGATTCTAGAACTCACCTTGGGGTCTGGCCATACTCTCACTCTCTCCTTCTGATACTGAAATGTGTGCCTGAGAGTGTACAGCCTCTGAGCATGCCCTTTCATGGCTTGTATAGATGATGACTGAGAAATTCCTTGTCAACCATCTTCAGTAGTTGCTCATCGTGCTGTTTCTGCTGTTCTTCATCTTCTATCTTGACTCTAACCATTTCCCTTTGAGAGTCAGGTGTGATCATGGGTTGACTTCTGGGTTTTGGTAGCTTTAGAACAGTAGAGAGTGGCAGACTATCATCTTCATCCTCTTCTTCTTCTTCTTCTTCCATCCTCAGCACCCTTCCCCTCCTCCTTCTAGGTGCATCACTGGATGATGGTTGGGTTGGTAAAGGAATTGGTTTTGAAGAATGAGGATGTTTGGATTTTGGCTTAGAGATTGGTTTGGAGATTTGAGGGGTAGGCAGTTTTGAGTGGGTGGAAGGGAAGGTTGATCCAGCATCTTTGTAGTAAGTTTAGCCTTTGTAAGTTTTGCCATTTCCAACCTTTTACCACCCCAGCCTCATCAAGGGCTTCAACAATAATCCCCTTGTGGAATTGCTCAGACAGACAGATTCTGGTGGCTATAGCCAGAATACTGTCTCTGGTCCACGCACGAATCTCCATTAAAGATCTTCCTAAGTATTTTGCAATGAAGCGGACCATGATCTCCCATCTCTCTTTTTCAAGTGCATCATACCCAGTCCATCGGGTTTGAATCTCTTGCACTTCCAACCTCCTGATCTCACTATCCAATGTGGCTGTATCAAACCCTTGCCTGAAGAGTTGTTCAATTATTTTATCCATGGATCGGCTGTGTGTATTATCAGCATCTTTTACCAGCTCTTCCAAGGATTTGTCTTCAGCAGTAGGTTGATCATCAGCACTTTTCTTTCGTTTGTAAGTGAGCAGTGGTTGCTTTTCTTTCTCCTCCTCTTGGACTTGCTTTGAGCCTTCTCTTCCTCTGTTCTTTTCCTCTTTTTTCTTTCACTGCAGTACTCTCCCCTTTTTGGATGCATTGGAGGTAGGGGTTTGTACCGCAGAAAGTGTCTTTTGCACAGCAGCATCAATCAAGGTTGTAAAGTTGAGGAAAGCCTCTCATCAATGGCTTTAGTCACAATGTCAGTGATTATGGGTGTGATGAGAGGGAGGGAATGTTGAAGTACAACAACTATTTGCTCAGGAGGGTTCTGTTCCTGAGAAATAGTGCCTGAAGCAGAGGCAGGTGGCTGAGTTTGGAGTGGCTCAATGTTTGGGGAACCTTCAACTGAAGGTGCCATCTGTGGGTTGGTGGAGGCAGATGGTCTTTCTCCTTGTGAGAGTTGGTCAAGTAGGTTTTGCAGCCTACTGACTTTCTCCTCAAGGATTGTGTTCTGGGCAAGAACATCGTAGAAAAAGCCCAGGTCATCATCAGCCGAAGCTGAATCACCTGACTGGGTGTAGACCAGTTGTTGCATGTGCCCCTTTTCTTGGTACTGGGGACTTCCAGCCTCAGGACTATGTCCATCATCAGCTGTTGCCTCTAGTGAGGTCTTAGCAATGTTACCAGCCTCATTCTGATCATGTGCTGATTCAGAAGAGGTGGCAGCCTCACTAGATATTCTAATCTCCTTATCTACACCAGGAGATAGAAGTGGTAAACCCCTGTGCTGTGGGTTCTCAATTGCACTGTGTTCCTCCCCCTCAATGGTAGAGGTGTTCCCAGTAGTAAGTGGTTTCTGGGGAGGGGGTGAGGAGTGCAGTTGAGTCAGCACTTGTGCAACTATTAAAGTTGGGCTGTGAGGGGCGGTTTATGGGGTGAAGGGATAGAAGCAGTGTGCACCTGGGGAGGTTGGTGCTCTTCAATGGCAATCCCCTCAAGTGAGGAAGATCCCAGATGTGTAGGTACCCCTTGTGTGGTTGCTGCAGGCTCCTGTTGAGAGGAATCCTGAGCGGCTATGGCTGGAAGAGTCCTTATATCCACTAGGGGTTTGGACCAGTGGATATCTCCTGCGTTTGTGTTGCAGGGGCATCCTCAGGGGACTCAATTCCCTGAGTAGCCGTTTTGGGTTTCTTTTTGGTGGGTTTGGTGGGGACTTTTGATATGGAGGTGGTGGCTGTGGGTTCCAGCTGCGTGGGTTTGCGCAGCTTGGCAGCCAATTTGAGTGTCTGGTCAGAGTTGTGCCGGGAGTATACTTCCGGCAGAACAGCTGTAGCAGGACTCCCAAGCCACAAGTCCCTCAGCATTAAGCTGGTTTGTAATGATGGCCATTATGAACCGTGGATATAGTATCCAACGGTTAGCAGTTAGTTTTTGAGCCATCCTTGAGCTCGAAAATATTATTTCTGAAAATTTAACGGTTGTTGCTCAAGAATAGAATACATTACCTGCTACCACTTTGTCGACATTTGATCCCAAGACGAAGTCTTAGGAGCCAAACATACATTCACCATGTGAAAAATTAGGCGTTCAGCGTCATGGAAGTGTTTCTTCATGATAGTGGAGGCACTTAGATTGCCCTGATATCCATGTGGGCAAAGGATAGATCTGTAGTGCCCTGGGATATCCAGCAGGAGAAATGGTATCATCCAGATGGAGAATTTGGCGGATTATTGCAGGAGTGATGACCACTTCTTTGTTGTTGACGACCGACTGGAGAGATGGTGTGTTGTTCTCCCCAGTGGTAATGGTGACGTTCATCCAAAACTGTTGGAGGGATTCGGCATGTAGTATGGGATTCAGAAGAAATGCCGTTTTGTATTGGGACTCAACCATAAGATCGATAGCAGTATCGAACTTAGCCCAGACAGGCGATTTAGTAAGGTAGGCAACACAGTTGTGTCGCGGTTTAATTTGCATGGACGCCATTGAGAAGAGAGAAGTTTTGGAGGAAGACGTTAGGTTTGAAGAAGATGAAGCTTTGAAGGATTAGGTCAGGGATATTTATAGGGTACGGGTAAGAAAACGACTGAAGGATGTGGTGTTAGTCATCAGTAGTTTTAAACGACTGTTGACATGGTATTATCCTTTCAGACGTTGAAACAGCTGAAGTCGTGGTGTTAGGCATCAGAGTTAGAAAACTACTGAAGACCGTGGTTTTGACTTCAGGATTGAAACAACTGAGGACTTGGTGTTTGTCATCAGTAGTTGTGAAACTACTGAAGACAGTGGTTTTGTCATCAGTTGTTGTAAACAACTGAAGACTTGGTATTAGTCATCAGTAGTTATAAAACTACTGAAGACATGGTTTTGCTTCAGTTGTTTAGAATGAAACAGCAGTTGTTGAAACAACTGAAGAGAAAGTTCTCTTCAGTAGTTGTCGTCAATTCATAGCCTTTCAGCTGTTTCATGTTGTCCTCAACACTTATCAGATTTTGCATCTGATTTTCAGGTGTTTCATAGGACATCAGTACTTATCTGTTTATACTGATTTCAGTAGTTGTAACTACATCAGTAGTTTTGAACAGATAAAGTACTTCAGTACTTGTGAGACATTTAGCCATCAGTAGTTATAAAAATTACTGAAGGGAAAAGGACTCATCAGTACTTATATGTGACATGGGTACCAATGATCACTAGTAATTACTACTGAAATCATCAGTAGTTGTCACTTATTCTAGCTGCAGCATACCAAGCCTTAACACAAGGTTTTGGAAAGTAGAACTATCCAAAGGCTTAGTAAAAATATCTACAAGCTCATCAGCACTAGGCACAAACTTGGGATCAATCAGACCTTTTTCAAAATGATGTCTGATCTCTATATGTTTGGTCCTAGAGTGCTGGACTGGATTTTTGACAATACACAGCTGAAGCACTATCCATTAACAATGGAGTCTTAGTCTCTGTAATGCCATAATCCAGAAGTTGGTTCTGAAGCCAGAGTACCTGAGAGGTGCAACTTGCAGCATCAATGTACTCGGCCTCAGCAGTTGATGTAGCAACAGATGTTTGTTTCTTACTCTGCCAAGAAATCAAACAGTTGCCTAGGAATTGACAACCACCAGAAGTTGACTTTCTAGTTAACTTGCACCCTGCATAGTCACTATCTGAAAAAGCAACTAATTTGCAAGAGTGTCCAGTGGAATACCATAAACCCAGAGATTGTGTACCTTGCAAATATCTAAAGATTCTCTTGACTGCAATCAAATGAGACTCTTTAGGAGCAGCCTGAAATCTAGCACAAACACATGTAGCAAACATAATATGGTCTAGAAGCTGTTAGATACATCAAGGACCCAATCATACATCTGTAAAGCGTTTCATCAACAGCTTTACCTTTCTGATCAGCATCCAGTTGTGTGGTGTTGCACATGGGAGTAGAACAGGGCTTACAGTTTTGTAAATCAAACTTATTCAAAAGATCTTTTGTATATTTTGACTGATGAATAAAGGTTCCATCAGCCTTTTGTTTGATTTGCAAGCCTAGAAAGAACTGTAATTCTCTCATTGCACTCATTTCAAACCTCTTTTTCATTAATGTTGTAAAATCATCACACAACTGGGGATCAGAGGATGCAAAAATAATATCATCAACATAAATCTGAACAAGTAGCTTATGCTGATCCACCTTCTTAATAAACAAAGTTTTATCAATGGAGCCTCTAGTGAAATTATTCTTAAGAAGAAAAGTAGAGAGTGTCTCATACCAGGCTCTAGGAGCTTGTTTCAACCCATAAAGAGCCTTATCAAGTTTGTACACCCATTCAGGATGTTTATTATCCTCAAAGCCTGGTGGTTGACACACATAAACTTCTTCCTTTATTTTACCATATAAAAATGCACTTTTAACATCCATTTGAAAACTTTAAGATTGTGGAATGCAGCATAGGCTAAGAACAATCTGATTGCCTCTAGTCTGGCTACAGGGGCAAAGGTTTCATCATAATCAATACCTTCTTCTTGTGAAAACCCCTGTACAACCAGTTAGCCTTGTTCTTAACAATAAGCCCATTTTCATCGGTTTTATTCCTAAACACCCATTTAGTGCCTATTGCACACTTACCTGGGGGAAGAGGAACAAGTTCCCACACTTGTGTTTCTTGAACTGAAGTAGCTCAAGCTGCATAGCTTCAACCCATCCATTGTCTCTCAAAGCAACATGGTAGTTCTTTGGCTCTAGCTGACTGATGAAGAGAGCATAGAAGCAGAAGTTAGACAATTGACCTCTGGTTGAAACACCAGCATTGATATCACCAATAATCTGAGACATGGGGTGATTCTTCAGTTCTTGATAAACAATGAGATCTGTGCAAGTGTTTGTAGAACCTTCAGCAGCAGCAGATGTTGATGTAGACTCTTGAAACCAAGAATTTGATGGTAACTCAAAAGATGTAGAGAAACAGAGATCTCATCAGCATTTGTTGTGGATGGAACTGCTGAAGCTACAGGAACATCAAGTTTAGCAGACACAGGCAGTTGGTCACTAAACTTGAATAGGTGAGTATTGATATTATCATCATCATCATCAATACCACCAGGTGGAAGACATGCTGCAGAAGATGATTTAGCCACAGGATCTGCAACAGCTGGAGGTTGATAAGGAACATATTGCAGTATGTCCAAATCAAACAACTCCACAGGGTTTTGTGGAATCTTGTCCAAAGGAGATTCATTAAACTTCACATGCAGAGTGTCTTCAACTATCTTTGTTCTGCAGTTGAAGACTCTGTATGCCTTGCAAGTAGATGAATAACCAACAAAATACCCAGCATCCACCTTAGGATCAAATTTATGGAGTTGATCCTTTGTGTTGAGAATAAAACAGGGACACCCAAATGCTTTGAAAAATGAAATTAGAGGAGCCAAATGATGGAGAACTTCATATGGAGTCTTCATCAACCTCTGATTTACTAAAACTCTATTCTGCACATAGCAAGCTGTGTTGACAGCTTCAGCCCAAAAGGTCAGTGGCAAACCAGAGTCAGCCAGCATGGACCTTGCAGCTTCAATGAGGGTCCTGTTCTTTCTCTCCACTACTCCATTTTGTTCTGGAGTCCTTGGGATGCTAAACTGCCTTTTGATTCCCTTTGAGAGATAGAAGTCATCAAGTGTATGATTCCTGAATTCAGTTCCATTATCACTCCTGATACACTTGACTGGAAGGGAATACTGCTTCTCAATATACAACACAAAGTTAATAACCTTCTGAGCAACCTCATCCTTTGAATGTAGAAAGAAAGTCCATACAAATCTGGAGTAATCATCCACAATTACCGACAGTATTTCTTCTTGGCCATGCTCATCACTCTCACAGGACCAAATAGATCCATATGCAGTAATTGCAAGCAGGCAGTGGACTTAGGCTCTTCAATAGGATGGAATGAGACTTTGTGTTGTTTTCCTTTTAAACAAGCAGTGCAGGTTTCATCACAGTGGAACTCCTTTATTGGTAAGCCTCTGACTAAATTATTGTGGATAAGCTGATTCATGTTTTTGAAATTAACATGACCCAGCCTTCTATGCCACAGTTTAGATTCTTGAGAAGAGGCTTTGGAAAATAGGCAAGGATTGCCGTTGAGATCTATTTTCTTGGAAAGATCTAAGGCATACACTCTTCCTGTTCTGTTGGCTCTCAAGAGAGTGTGATCATCCAACACCTTGTCAATCAAGTGCAAAACATTGGATGACAGAATCCTACAGTTCTGACTGGTGAAAAGAGCAACATGGCCTTTATCACACATTTTACTGACACTCAAGAGATTGTACTTGAGATTTTCCACATGATTAACATCATCAAATTTGATTTCTCCATTGGAGACAAAGCCATTACCAATGATCTAACCCCTAGCATCATTGCCAAAAGAAACAAATCCCTTCTTTCCTTGAGAGTATCATGAAGAAGAGAACTGTTCCCAGTCATGTGCATAGATCCCCCACTGTCTACATACCAGATGCTACTTTGGCATGTTGGAGAACCCTGCAATAATAAACAATCAGTTAGTTTTAGAGACCCAAACCTTTTTGGTTTTGGGCCTGGTCTCATCAATAGATGGTAAACTAACAGGTTTATTTGAAACAACAGCCTGAGAGGAAGAAGATGGTGAAGAAGAGGAATCCTTTGGCTTGGATCTCCGTTTCTTTGGTTTCAACATAGGAGCATCTAGTTGGTTAACTCTACCCAACAGATGTTGAACCATCATAACCAGCTGTGTCTGATTTTGTGATAAGGCTTTCAGCTCATCAGACACATTGCCAGTGGAGTTTGATAAGTTCCTATGTTGCACCTTCTTCTTCTGAGCACTCTCAGCTGTCACCTGTTTAACCCCTTCCTTTGGATTTCTTTGAGGACTTAAGGTTACAGGATTTGATGTTGCTGATACAAATGTGGTCTCAAACTCAGTTTTCATTTTTACCATTTTCTCTGTAATTTCTTCTTTTTGTTTGAGTTTGGAACCTCTTTTGTACCAGCAATCATCTGTAAGATGATTGAACAAACCACATACTTCACATGGTTTCTTCTTCATCTTAGGTTGATCATCAACTAAAGAGGGTGAAGCAACAGTAGTCTTCAAACTCTTTCTACTGGCAGTTTTCTTCTCTTCAGTACTGACAGTAGTTGGAGTTTGAACTTCAGGTGTTAAATCCTGCTCTCTAGTCCTTTCAGGACTTTCAGAATTAACTCCTGAGTTGATCAACTCATTGATCATGTGAGTGTCAGCATTTGAACCATCAACATCAGCTGATAGGTTCAGAGAGGGCTTGATGTTGACTTCTACTTCTGAGTGTGCTGTATCAGAAAGTAGATCACATGATGAGATGGATGGTTATCACTCTCACCATCAGATTCTACCTCTGCTCTTGGAGTAAAATCTGTAGGTGGAGCAGTGTGATTGTAACCAATGCCAAACTTCACATTGGAAGCAGATTGCTTACTAAGAAGCATTTCAAAACCTTTGCATGATTGTACCCATCTATTACCTGGGTAACTGCAAGGGTTTCTTTGAGATCTTTATACTTCTCTAGAAGTATCTCTTCCCTAGCCTTATCATCAGTTATTTGGCATTTCAATTTGTAAATCTCATCATTTTTATCATTAAGCACAGACTCAAATTCAGCTTGTTTTTGGAAATTATTTGTTCTAGCTCAATGTTCTTGTTGATTAAAGCTACATTTGCTTCTCTAATAGATGCAAAGCTGCTATGCTGTGTCAGAACATAATTTGGCTTTTGCCTCAGAGGATACCTGTGATACCTTTGGTGTAGAGGCATTAGAGGATGAAGTATCAGCAGAATCCAAAGCCATAAGAGCTAGATTTCCAAAGGACTGTCACCACCGTGTTGACCAGCACCTGAGAACAGTTGTTCATGACCAGACATGTCATCTGGTAAACTGCTCCAGTCAACAACTCCTGGGGTGAAGAAGCTGTGTTGTTGAGTTGAGTTTGTTGATGAGATTGGGAAGGCTGTGGTTCAGGCAATGCTTGTGGTTGTTGTGCAATTGGAGCTTGAACAGAATTTGGTTGAGGCACATAATAGCAGGGATAAGGATATGACATTTGACCCTGGGGAACAAAGTATGCAGGAGATCTAGGATGTGAATAATGACCAGAACCAGCAGGATGTTGCCTCTGTTTTGTGGACTAGTACTAGGAAAAGTCACAAAGGGTGCAGAAGAGTTAGATCCAGTTGATCTACACTCTCTTGCAAAGTGTCCTAGCCTTTGGCATTTGTGACACCTCAACTTACTCTTGTCAAAACAACTTTGGTTTTGCCAGAGAGTCCAGGAAATTTCCTGCCAGTTCTCTTGTAGAACTTCTGAGATCTGATATTAATCAGTGCCATCTGGCTCAGAATACATCTCTTCTAGATCATCATCAGCTATTCCTTTCAGATCATCCATGATGAAGCATAAATTGTCACTATTACTGCCAGAGTGACTCTCAATACCAACAAATGCATGATCAGAACTATTTGAAGAGAAATCATATGCTCATCATAATTGTTTTCAGATGCAGCATATTCTGACTCATGACCAATCAAGGCAGTGTTGCCTGGTACGAAGTCATCAGTGAGCTTTCCTGATGAGGACAGTTTCCTCTTCTGCTCTATCTCTCTTTCAAATGTAAGCAGTTTCCCATGAAGTTGGGTGAGAGATAGGCCATCCAGATTTGCACTGGAGCGTAGAACAAGGTGTATGTGTCCCATCTCTCAGGCAGTGATCTGAGGAATCTGTTGTTCATCTGGCTATTGGTGTATTCCTGTTTCACCATTTTCAGCTCAGATATCAAGCAGGAAAAGCGCTCAAACTGTTGAGTCAGTGTCTCACCCTTTCTATGAGAGAATGTCTCATATTGTTGGGCAAGGATTTCTCTATTGTTTGCTAAGACCTCATCTGTGCCACCGAATTGTTCCTTCAGGGCATTCCAGAGATCATGAGCAGTTTCATGATGCATAAGCCCTGAATAGATTTCATTAGGCAGTGCCATGGCCAGAATTCCATGGGTTTTGCATCAATCTCAAATAGTTTCCGATCTTCATCAGAGTATTGTTCCTTCTTCTTCGGAACCATTTGATTGGTTTCCGGATTGTTCACCATAGGCTTATGTGGTCCATGTACCACAGATGTCCAACAACCTGAACTGTTAACAGACAGGTGATGAAGCATTCTTCGTTGCCATATGTTATACTCGGTCCTAACCAGCATCGGAGGCTTGGTTGAGGAACCGGTATTGTGAGGATCATTAGAAGGAGTCGTCATCTTGGATTCAATCAAATTCGGTTAAGCTAAAACAGATTTAGAACAAAAAAACGCAACAACCAATTGAACCAGAAGATCTCAAAATAAATGAACGAAAGCGGCAGAAATTCAATAATCTATAACCAGTTCTTGCAAATGTGCTAATTCAATCAAACACAGAATCAATTAGCAGTTTCAATGATCAATTGTTAGATCGATCAATGATTAACCATGCTCTGATACCACTTGTTAGGATCAGTGATCTATGTTTGATTGATTGACGAGTATTGCAGCGGAATTCAAACAATGAATTAGTCGATTCACAAGAACAAAACGATATTCAATGAAGAACAAGACGGTTATAGAGAGAGAGAATATCTGCAAATATATTTCATTCAATATTCGCTTTCGTGGTAACAGAATGTCACAATTATGATTAGGTCGACACCTCTTATATAAGAGATGTGACGTCTGCTGATGTCACTTGATAGTGACATCTAACAGATTTATTACAACTGAAACACAACTACTGAAGATGTCAAAACAGCTGACATCTTCTTACAAAAACTTCTAAGTGTTATCAGTTGTTATAACTACTACTGAAAATAAAAACTACTGAAACTACAACCACTGAAGAACAAGCTCTTCAGTCGTTTTACAAAACTACTGAAACTAGAAATAAAATAAAACTACTGATATCACAACTACTGAAGAAGTACTCTCAGCAGTTGTGACAAACTACTGACGCTTCAGTACTTGATCTTCAGACTTTGACCTTCAGATGTTTCATCAGCTGATGACTTCAGTAGATATCATCAGCTGATGTCTTCAGTCTTTGTCTTCAGACTTTGTACATCAGTTGTTGATCTTCAGCACTTGTAAACTCTTCAGCTGTTGTACTTCAGTACTTTGGTCTTTCAGCTTCAGCACTGTGTTCTTCAGCTGTTCAGCTTCAGTACTTGTGTTCTTCAGCTGTTCAGCTTCAGTACTTGTGTTCTTCAGCTGTTGTACTTCAGCACTTTAGTTCTTCAGCTGTTGAAGTCTTCACACTTGATCTTCAGCTGTTGAAGTCTTCAGCACTTGTCAAACTGCTGATGAAGCTTTCAGCAGTTGTTGTGATACCATGTGGGACTTAGAGGTTTTCTGATCTTGGCTCATTGGTTCTTTTGGTCCAACAATAGGCCCCTCTCCTACTCGAGCAACGATCGGAAAGACCCTATTTACCTTGGGCTCAACTTCCCCACTTCTGATCGGATAATACCCTTCCAAGGTGAGACCTTCACATAACCCGTCACACCACCTTAAACTCATCGTCTACGTCGTTTATCAGCATACGACTTCTGTCTATCTTTGTTTGCCTTCATGAAGGCTTTGATCTTTACAAGCTTCTCAGTGTTGGCATCCTGCATCTCCTAAATCCTTACCGTTAGCATCTCATAAGGGGCATACTAGTGCTGGCATGATCTGTTGTTGTATAGAATTCAGCTAACGGTAATTGGTCATCCCGACTTCCCCCAAAATCAATAACATATGCCTGAAGCATGTCCTCCAATGTCTAATGTCCTCTCTGACTAACCATCAGTCTGTGGATATAAGCCATGCTAATATGTAACCTCGTCCCCATAGCGTCATGGAATTTCTTCAAAATTTAGATGTAAACCGGGTGTCACGATCAGACACAGTAGACACTGGCACACCATGACGAGTTACAATCTCCTTAATGAAAAGATCCGCTAACCCTCTGATGAGTATGTCTCACGGATTGGTAGAAGTGAGCACTCTTCGTCAAGCGATCAACCAACCCAATATAGCATCATACCCTTTCGAGGACGTGGCGGCTTCGTAATGAAATCTTAGTGATGTGCTCCTACTTCCATTCCGGTATATCCAAAGGTTGGATCTTCCCATACGACTTCTGATGCTTGACCTTCACTTGTAGGCAAGTAAGGCATTTATTCACATACTCCACCACATCGCATTTCATACCCAGCCACCAATAGTCTTTCTTCATGTCTTGATGCATCTTTGTGGCCCCTGGATGAATGGAGTATCGAGTCTTGTGAGCTTCATCCATGATCCTCATGCTTAGATCCCTAAAATGACGAATCCACTCTCCTCCAAATCGGGTTTTAACACCAAGTGTGTTTTCACCCAATTCCGCAACCAGACCTCTCATTCTTTCTGAGTTAAGATGATCTTCCTTTAGTGCCTCATCTTGAAACTCTTTAACTTGCTTCATTACGTCAGAGGTCATGATTAGCTGATACGCTTTCACCCGAATTGGCTCGGGCCTTTCTTTCCGACTAAGGGCGTCTGCCACCACGTTGGCGTTGCCCGGATGGTAATGGATCTCGTAGTCATAATCCTTTATAATCTCCAACCATCGTCTCTGCCTCATGTTCAGGTCCTTCTGCTCAAGGAAGTACTTCAAGCTCTTGTGGTCAGTGAAGATGGTGCAATTCGTCCCATACAGATAGTGCCTCCAAATTTTTAACGCAAAGACCACGGCTGCTAGCTCCAAATCATGAGTAGGATAATTAACCTCATGAACCTTCAACTATCAGGATGCATAGGCTATAACCTTCCCTCTCTGCATTAATACACAGCCAAACCTCGAGTAGGAAGCATCAGAATAAACCACCAGATCTTCACTTCCATTGGGTAATGATAGATCAGGAGTTTGAGTCAATCTTGCCTTCAATTCCTTGAACGGCTTCTCTTGAGTTGGACCCCATACAAACTTCACATCTTTCCGGGTCAACATAGTTAGTGGAGAAGCGATCTTAGAGAAGTGTTGGATAAATCTCCTATAGTAGCCCGCCAAACCCAAGAAGCTACGAATCTCGGATGCCTCTTTGGAGGCTTCCATTGCATTACCGCCTCCACCTTAGCCGGATCCACCATGATCCGGTCAGGATTCACCACATGACCCAAGAATTGTACCTCGCGCAACCAGAATGCGCACTTGGAGAATTTAGCATACAACTTCTCCTTTCTCAATGTCTCCAGAACCTCCCAAATGTGGCCGGCATGCTCTATCTCGCTCTTCGAATAAATCAGGATATTATCAATAAACATAGTCACTGATTTATCCAACATAGGCCGACACACACGGTTCATCAGATCCATAAAAGCAGCTAGCGCATTGGTCAAACCAAAAGACATGACAAGAAACTCATAGTGACCATAACGCGTGCAAAAAGCTATTTAAGGGACATCCTGCTCTTTCACCTTCAGCTAATGGTAGCCCCATCGAAGATCTATTCTTGAGAACCAACTGGCACTATTGCTCCCTGAAAGGATCATACATGCCAACTCAATGAGTGATTTGATGATTGCTCTGCTGGAGTCCCTTAAGTCCAAGAAGAAATGCAGATGAAAATTCTACTAAGAAAAAGAACAAGTGTTTTCTTCTGCATTTGTCAATGCGGAAGACATAATGCAAATACAGACAAGTATTTGCTCTTCCGCATTGACAAATGCGGAAGACTAAAAGTTAATGCGGACAAGACTTTGCTCATCCGCATTTGACAAATGCGGATGACCAAACAAATGCGCATAAGTATTTGTTCATCTGCATTAACCAATGCGGATGACCAACATAGTAATGCGGATGATCAAGTGAAGAGATGCTGATCAAGTTAACTCATCCGCATTTGTCAATGTGGATGAACAAGCAAAGATACGGATGAAGACTTAGACTAGTTCTGATGTAATAGTTCAGGGGTAGTTTAGTCATTTTTAAAAGGCATCTTGTCTGCCTATAAACAGAATAGATAACCTCGTACTTGAGGTGACGACTGATAGATATAGAGAATTTTTGTTGTAATTATTCTCTGTAACTCATCTACTTTCATATATACAATACAAAAGCATTTATAAGTAATTTTCTTGCATTGAATGTTCTTTGATTGTTTGTTTCCGCCATTCAATCACTGACTTGATTACCATATTCGATTCACAGTAAGAATGTCACTCTTACTCAACCCCAGTCAATTGGTATCAGAGCTTTGGCTCTCGATTCTTTTTCAGATCTGCGCAAGAACTGAATAGAATTTGATTGATCTGGTAATCAAGTTGCTAGTAGAGTATATCATCTTCTCTACTTAGTAAATAGCAAAAAATACTCTTGTCACCCCATACTCACCAAAATATTTACAACAATAAGAAATTTTATACAATCATAGATCTGGTACTGAAATTTGTTTGAACTGTTTGGACAAGTTGGACTAATCAATCCTAAAAATCATCTAAATCTATATTATACCAGTTAAACACTTAGTTAAAATGGATTCTAACAGCTACTTAGAACTTGGTCATACACCTAAACCTCCTATGCTTAAACATAAATCTGAGTTTAAACAATGGAAAATCAGGTTTAGGAATTACATCATAGGTGTAGATCCTGATTTCTGGATTTCAATATGCAAGGGGCCACACATCCCTGTCACTCTGTCTGCAGATCAAGCTGCAATTTACAGAACTGCTAGAATACCCATTGAAGATCTAACTCTAGATGATGAAGATTACAAGAAAATCAAGATTGACCTCAAAGCCTACTCTATTCTAACTCAAGCACTCAAGATGGATGTGCTGAAAAGATTAGAGAAGTATGGTACTGCAAAAGCTGTGTGGGATGCACTGAAAATCATGTGTGAAGGAAGCAGTGAGGTGGCTGAAATCAACAAGGATAAGCTTATTAATCAGTATGAAACATTCCACCAGACCAATAGAGAATCAATATCTAAACAACTGCACAGATTTGTACAGTTAGTAAATGACTTGGAAATCATGGGAGTCATTTACAAGATTAAAGAATTAAACAAGAAAATGCTTCACAGTCTCCCTGAAAGCTAGAAATAGAATGTAACGATGCTGAAAAATACTCTTGATCTTGAGAGTACTACTTTAGACATCATGATAGCCAAAATTGAAGCTTTAGAACTTGATGAAAGAAGCAGAAATCTTGGTGGACCAAGAGTGATTAAGGATTACAAATTTCCATCAGAATCTCATTCTGTGGAAAATGCCTTCATCACTAAGGAAGATGATTTTATCTCATCAAGAGATCAAATGAACAACACTAGGTTCATTGTAACTCCACCAATAAATCATCCATCAACATCTTCTCAAACTTCAAGAGTCACTACTGCTCCTCAAACCACTCTTGAAGATACAAGATCAGAAGAGCAAAAGGCAACTTACAATGCCTTTGTTGCAAGCTATGAAGCATACTTAGGAGGAAGACTCACTTCTGCTCATCTAATTCAGGAAGATTTGGAGGAAATGGATCATGATGATGTGGAAGAAATAGATCTACAATGGCAAATGGCCATGATTGCCATGAGAGCCAAGAAATTCTTCAGAAAAGGAAGAATGTTGAGCCTAAATGAAAATACAAAACTTGGATATGATAAATCCAAGGTGAAATGCTTCAACTGTGGCATGGCTGGCCACTTCTCAAGAGAGTGCAATGCCCCCAAGAGAAACACCTATCAAAGGAACTCTCCAGGCCAATCATCATCACAGCCTAGCTCAAGCTTTCACTCCAACAACCAACAACAGCAGTATCATCAACACCAATCATATCAGAATCCACCCCAACTGACAAATCAAGCTCATGGAAGCAATCAGTCTTCTGCCAGTGCTCTTGTGATAAAGCAAGATGGAGTATGTGACTGGAGTGTGTATGCAGAGGAAGTCAAGCCTCAATTTCAAAATCATGCTCTTATGGCTCATATCAATGATGGACCATCTCCAATGCCTACTGTGGTAAAATCTAACCTTTGTAGTGAGAAATGTATTAATGAATTGCAAGGTTATAGGGAGCATAACCATAAACTGGCTGATAAAATCAAAGAAGAAAGGGTAAAGTCAGAGATGATGAAGAGAGAAATAAAAAACTTTGAAATCAAAATTAAATATCTCATCTCTGACATAGAAAAACTACATGGTGAGAAGTACACTCTTGCAGTTGAGAATGAGCTACTTACTGAAAATTTAGCTCAATCTAAGGCTCAACAATCTATGACTGAAGTGAAACTTAAAAAGTTTCAAATGCCTTCGGTCAAAATGCAAGAGATGCTTGATTCCCAAAAGGATCTAATGGACATGTCAGGGATTGGGTATAATTCATGTCCTCCACCATACAATGACAACTACACTGTCATGCCTGAATCTGTCTCACTGACTGCAGCAATTGAAACTAAAACTATGGACCTAAATCTATAGTAAAACAGGTGACCAATCCTCAAAACAAACTTGATGTTTATATTGAAACAAATAAGGATAAAATCAATTAAGGTAACCCAAACCAAATCAAAGAGTGTTCAGACAAGACAGTGAGTGTCATGAAACCATCAAGCCCTATAAAAGCAATTATCCGTTTTATAAAATTCATACCATCTATTTTACAAGGTAAAAAGAAATATATGAAGTCAGTCAAACCCACTACTGAGAGTAGTTCTGCTAATGAGATCATATCTCCAAAAAATTCAAGCAAATCAGAAAAGGTTTCACTGCAAAAGAAACAAACAGTAACACTGAGTTCAACACATAAAACATTATCAGAACCTCAGTCTTCAAGATTAAGGCAGGGAGTTGGGTTTGATATCTGTAACAAGGAACATGTTTACCAGCTTGAAAAAGAAGTAAGAAATAGGTTGAAGAAACAGAAACAGCCCAGACAATTAAACAAAGGTAGTGTTGTGAAGCAAACTACTAAAAGGGCTGATTCTGATTCATCGCCTAAAGAAAAGAAAGTGACTCATCAAAAGAAAATATCAGTTGAGTCACACAAGAAAAAATCTGATTCAAGAAACAAACAAATGTATTGTGACATATGTGAAATGTTCAATCACAAGACAGATAAATGCTTCTTTAATCAATATTGCTCTATCTGTGATATGATCAATCACTCCACCAAAAACTACTATTTCAACAAGTATTGTTTAATCTGTGACATGAACAATCACAATACATCTGATTGTTACTTCAATCAGAAGGGTTTGAGAATTCCCCAACACAAGCCTATCTCAAAAACATCCACTGTGATGCATTCTGTCAGACCTCATTTTCACAATACTCAATCTAGGACACCTAGATAACAAATGACAGGAATAATTTGAAGGAATTGAGGAAGGGTCAAAGAAAGCATCTCACAATGAAACACCATCTTGACCTTCCAAAACAAAATCCTACTTTTGATAATAAAAAACGGGCTAAATTTCTACAAAGAAATAGAGACCAACGATTTCATTACTCATCTGAATCCTCAGTAGATGTTGATGAGATAACTCAACCCATTCGTTACCAAAAATATCCCAGGACACCTCCATCTAAACCACAATTTAGAGGGAAATATCAGGAGGGCACCATCATGAATAGGAATGGGAAACCCAAGACCATCATGGCTTGGGTTCCTTACTCTAATTAGTTCTCTTCGCTTGCAGGTTCATTCACACAGGTCTAATAGCCTATGGTACGTAGACAGTGGATGCTCCTGACACATGACTGGAGATCGTTCCCTCCTTCATGACTTCAAGCATGTACAAGGAACTACTGTGGCATTTGGTGGAGATTCAGAGGGTGGTAGAATTACTGGAGAAGGATCTATGACAAACGGGATGCTGAGCTTTGACAGAGTGAACTAATGTGAACAACTGAATTTCAATCTGCTAAGCGTGTCTCAGATCTGTGACAAGAAATATTCCACTCACTTTACAAACACTAATTGCTACATTCTGAAACCTGGATTTCAGATCTCTGAAGAATGGGTTGTCTTAAAGACACCGAGGAAGAACAATACATATGTCTTAAACCTGTGTTCTGCATCACCTAAAGAAGAAACATGTCTTTTGTCTAAAGTATCATTTGATGAGTCACAGCTTTGGTATAGACGTTTGGGGTACACAAACTTTAAAAATATGAACAAGTTGGTCAAAGGAAACCATGTCATTGGTCTTCCTCAAAAAGAATTTAATTTTATTGATCAATGTTCAGCGTGCCTCAAAGGAAAACAACACAAATCGTCTCACAAAACCAAGCTTGTGAACACTAACAATACTCTATTGAAGCTACTTCACATGGATCTATTTGGACCAACTCACGTAATGAGTATGGGAAAGAAACAGTATTGTTTAGTGATCATTGATGAGTTTTCATGATTCACATGGGTGTTCTTCCTACTTCATAAAAATGAGGCATCCCAAATCATACAAGAATTTATCACTAAAGTTGAAAATCAACTTGATCTTAAGGTCAAAATAATAAGAAGTGATAATGGTACTGAGTTCAAAAATGAAAGTATGAGTTCCTTTTGTACAACCAAAGGCAGTGCTCATCAATTCAGTGCAGCTAGAACTCCTCAACAAAATGGAGTAGCTGAAAGGCGAAATAGAACACTGATTGAAGTAGCACGAACGATGTTAGCCGATGCTAAACTGCCAATCACCTTCTGGGCAGAAGCAGTTAACACATCGTGCTTTCTACAAAATCGAACTCAGATTTTGAAAGAAAGTAACATGACACCTTATGAACTGCTCTTTCATAGGAAACCATTTAATGGATTCCTCAAATCATTTGGTAGTCCTGTCTCAATATTAAACACCCGAGACTATTTGGGAAAGTTTTCATCCAAGTCTAATGAAGGATTCTTTGTAGGTTATTCTTCTGTTTCAAAGGCTTATAGAGTGTTTAATCCCATATTAAACATTATTGATAAATCAACAAATGTTCAATTCAAGGAACATTCGTTTCCCAAATCTACAAATGGTCCTGACTAGTTGTTTGATATTGACATATTTACAAAATCATTTGACCAATTTCACTTGTCTGATGCAGGAAATATACATTCAAGTGATACTTCGTCAGCTGTAGAAAGAAGAGATAATTATCCATTGATTCCTCCTACATTTGATGAACACATGAATGAAGATGTTCCTCTTCAAGTTGATCCCATCAGAGAACCGTCACAAAACCATAGTGTTTCTACTGAAGGAGGTCCAAGCCTGGTACCATCACAATTTTTTTTAAATAATAAATGCAACCTGTAGAGTTCGAACATGCACTACAAAGCTCAAAGGCAAATACTTTAACCAGCTCCACCATCATCAACTATGATGTAAGCAATCTCAGTGCTGCTAAAGATGTAGCAGTAACTGAAACAGAAGTTGACAATCTTCATAATTCAACAACAGTACCAGATGAATGTGCCTCTGACCATAATGAACTGAATGTCTCCAATCTTGATGTAACTTTTGCTAGTGACACCATTCCAACCACAAGAATACACAAGAATCATCCAGTTGAAACCATTATTGGTGATCTTAGTGAGAGGGTGACAAGAAGCAAATCCAGTATTGTAAACATCTGTTTGTTCTCATGCTTTCTGTGTCAAATAGTACTCAAGAACATCAAAGAAGCACTTCAAGACAATAGTTGGATTAAATCAATGCAGGAAGAATTGCTCCAATTCAAGAAGCAAGAAGTATGGCAACTGGTAGATCTTCCCGAAGGATATAACCCTATCGGTACCAGATGGCTGTACAGAAACAAGACTGATGATAGAGGGATGGTCATCAGAAATAAAGCAAGATTAGTGGTGCAGGGATATACTCAGGAAGAAGGAATCGACTATGACGAAGTGTTTGCACCTGTTTCCAGACTAGAAGCAACCAGAATCTTTCTTGCATATTCTGCATCCATGAAATTTACTGTTTATCAAATGGATGTAAAGTGTGCCTTCATGTATGGAAAGATTTCTAAGGAGGTATATGTGAGTCAACCACCTGGGTTTGAAGATCCAGATTTCCCTCACAGAGTTTACAAGCTTGACAAAGCTCTCTATGGTCTTCATCAAGCACCAAGAAAGTGGTATGAGACTTTATCATCCTTTCTTCTTGAACATGGATATGAAAGAGGAAAGATTGATCAGACTCTCTTCAAAAGAAAAAGAGGAAAAGAAATGTTGTTAGTCCAGATCTATATGGATGACATTATATTTGGCTCTACAAACAAGCAACTCTGCAAAGAATTTGAAGACCTTATGCACTCAAAGTTCCAAATGAGTGCTATGGGGAAACTCACCTTCTTTCTAGGGGTGCAAGTCCAACAGACAACAGATGGAATCTTCATCAATCAATCAAAATATGCAGAAAACATGTTGAAGAAATTTCACTTTGCTGATTGTCAGTCTATCATAACTCCTGTGGATACTAAAGTGAAGATTGGACATGATCCTGAAGGCAAATCAGTGGATCGGACTCAATATCGATCAATGATCGGTTCACTTATGTATCTAATAACCAATAGGCCTGACATTATGTTTGGTGTTTGTGTGTGTGCCAGATATCAAGCAGATCCAAAAGAATCACATGTGAACGCAGTCAAGAGGATATTCAGAAATCTGAATGGCAAACCAGCTCTTAGGTTTTGGTATCCAAAGGGAGGAGAATTTAATCTTTATTCCTACACAGACAGTGATTATGGAGGATGCAACTTCAACAGAAAATCCACCTCTGGCGGTTCTCAATTTCTTGGTCCCAGACTAGTATCTTGGCAATGCAAGAAGCAAACAAATATGTTTGTGACCACTGCAGAAGCTGAGTATATTGCTGCATCAGCATGTTGCTCTCAAGTACTCTAGATTCAAAATCAGATGCTTGATTATGGTTTTAACTTCTTGCACACACCAATTTCTATTAACAACACAACAACTGTTTTTATAACTAATAATCCAATTCAACACTCAAAACAAAACATATTGAGATTAGATATCACTTTTTGAGAGACTGTGCTGAAAAAGGTTTAATCAAATTGATTCAAGTACCAACTGAAAATCAATTAGCTGATTTGTTTACTAAGGCATTTGAACCTAGTAGGTTTGAATTCCTGGTTCAGTCAACTGGCAGCACCTTTTACACCACCAGAAGACCCAGCAGAATCATCACAACATCAATCACCTCCCAAACATTGAAGAAAACTAGGCTGTATAATCCTTAAGGGGAGTATTGTTGCACCCTGAAAGGATCATACATGCCAACTCAATGGGTGATTTGATGATTGCTCTGCTGGAATCCCTTAAGTCCAAGAAGAAATGTGGATGAAAATCCTGCTAAGAAAAAAAACAAGTGTTTTCTTCCGCATTTGTAAATACGGAAGACATAATGCAAATACGGACAAGTATTTGCTCTTCCGCATTGACAAATGCGGAAGACTAAAAGTTAATGCGGACAAGACTTTGCTCATCCGCATTTGACAAATGCGGATGACCGAACAAATGCGCATAAGTATTTGTTCATCCGCATTAACCAATGCGGATGACTAACATACTAATGCGGATGATCAAGTGAAGAAATGCTGATCAAGTTAACTCATCCGCATTTGTCAATGCGGATGAACAAGCAAAGATGCAGATGAAGACTTAGAGTAGTTCTGATGTAATAGTTTAGGGGTAGTCTAGTCATTTTGTAAAAGGCATCTTTTCTACCTATAAATAGAATAGATAACCTCGTACTTGAGGTGACGGCTGATATATATAGAGAATTTTTGTTGTAATTATTCTCTGTAATTTATCTACTTTCATATATACAATACAATAGCATTTATGAGTAATCTTCTTTCATTGAATGTTCTTTGATTGTTTGCTTCTGCCATTCAATCATTGAATTGATTACCATATTCGATTCACAGTAAGAATCTCACTCTTACTCAACCCCAGTCAGGCACCTTGAAGCTAATCGAACAAACCATCTATTCTCAGTAAGGGCTATCGGTTCTTCACTGTAAACTTGTTCAGCTCACGATAGTCCATACACATCCTCATACTATCGTCTTTCTTATTCACAAATAGGATCGGAGCACCCCAAGGAGAGATACTCGGTCTAATGAACCCCTTATCAAGCAGCTCTTGCAACTGCTCCATCAACTCTTTCATCTCCATCAGAGCGAACCGTTACGGTGCCTTGGCAACAGGTTGGGCACCTGGTACCAAATCAATCTGAAACTCGATCTCTTTGTCAGGTGGCACTCCTGATAAATCTTCTGGAAGCACGTCTGGAAAGTCACGCATAACTGGTACATCAGACAGTTGTGGTGCTGGCGTATCCACATCATTTACATTGGCCAAGTAGGCACTACGTGTAAGGCCCCATTCCCGGAGACCTCACAGTTGGTCATTTACAGCATTAAATACATTAAACATTATAAATTTACAAGCTTAAGCACCAAAATTATTTTAACAAAAGGCATTCATTTCATTAAAACAGTATTGTTGAGCAATACACTATTGTTTAACCGAATACAAAAGAATTGTTTAATTGCATTACAAAACAACAACATTCATAAGCATGAATGGATGTCAGTCTTTCCCTGCCGAGTAACTTCACCCTGGTGCCATCCTCAGCAATGTTTACCTACCAACTGAAAATGTATAAAAGTCAGCGTTGCTGAGTGAGTTCTAGTTTTAAAAGTAATAAAATACTTTCTGTAGGTATATATATGAAAATACTCTTTTTATGAAAACTTCATCTCTTTATACGTGAGCACGCATTAACTATACAATCAGATAATGCTTCTTCTCTTTACTGTATGCCTTGTTTACTTTGTACTCTTTTATCTTTATCTTTCACTATCTATGTGGACCAATGAGCAATACCCTAAACTATATGCGTGGGGGAGATGGTGTTGGGCCCTCTGTTCCCACAAGGGGCTCTAAATACTATGTACAAGGCTGGCCCAGACACCAAGGGTACGTTGCAAAGATCCGCCAATCTCAATTGACTGGCCATGTGAGCATCATAGGGTAGCTAACCCGCATCACAGTTGAGCTAACAACCTCATGGTCGTGCACCTCCTATAAGCTTGCAAGACTTGTTAACGTTTTAAATTAGGTTCCACTTCTCTTCTTCATTGCTCTTTCACTTTATTATTAGTAATACTTTACGTTACGATAATAAACACACCACGTAAATTTACATACTAATAGTAATAATAATAATATTAATAATAGAGAAAATTCATAAGGCAATCATAATAATGCATGAAACCCCGCATTGATAAGCCCTGTCAAAGCTCGGTCAAAACCCTAAAAGCACAGACTCCCAAAAATTCTATAATAAATTCTATTGTTTAGGCGCACTAACATTATTCGGGCGCATGAGCCCTATTTGGGCGCTTCATTACTATGCAGGCGCATCAGCCAATACTTAACCGTTTCAACACTTAGGCGCATGAGCTATTCTGGCGCATGGATACTATTCGAGCGTATGGTCCATTCGGACACATGGACTCTTGGGCGCATGGGGTTTGGGCGGTTGGGCATACTTAGGCGCATGGGCTATTCAGACGCATGGCACTATTAGGGCGCATGGCACTATTAGGGCGCATGGCCCTACACTTTGTCGTCCGATTACAAATTCTAGACGCATGAACCATTGTTCAAGCGCATGAGTTAAACTTAAAACATTTCTAAGGCAATTCCAGGCGCATGAGCCTTATTTAGGCGCATGAACCTTCTGCTCAACATGGTTCTAGGATATTTTTGAACCCAAACATCAAGCCTATTCGTTCTAAGCTTACCAAGGCTATTCTAAACATGAACAACCTATAAGCATCTAAGGAACATCATCAAACATGCATAATACATACGGGTATACATACATAGACATTGTAAAATCTTTTTAATACATTTTCAGCCCTAAGAAGAGTTTAAAACAAGTAAAATCGGGGTCTAGAAACTCACCGGGTGGAACTTGGGTGTATCTTCCTTCCAACCCGTTTGCGAATGAGTTCAAACACCTAGAAACCCACAAAACACACACACACGAACACACACAAGCATATTAGCATCTAACCGTGACAAAACCCAACATGAACACTTAAAAATTTCAAATTCTTACCTTGAATTCAACCTCTTCTTCTTCTTCTTCTTCAAACCAGAAGTTTCTCCTCTCACACTCTCAAGAACCGAGTGGAAAGGTGATATGAAAAGAGGGTGGGCGGCCATGCCCACCTTTACACCAACTTCTTTATACTTTTATCCCCTTTTACATTTTTAACCCCTTAACTTGGGTTTATTGATGTTTCCTTCTTTTATTTACTTTAATAGAATAATCGGGTGTTACAAGTCCACCCCCCTTATTTAGGTTTCATCCCTAAAACTTGTTATTCCTCAAATAGATGAGGGTAATGCTGCCTCATCTCCTCCTCAGTCTCCCATGTAGATTCAGATCCCTTTCTGTGCTTCCACTATACACGCACAAGAGGAACCACTTTATTTCTCAGCCTCTTCTCTTTTCTATCGATGATTGCCACTGGTTGCTCCACATAATTGAGCCTTTCATCTACTTCGATGTCTTCCAGTGGAAGAATCATATCTTTATTAGCTAAGCACTTTCTCAGATGAGATACATGGAATGTCGGGTGAATTCCACTTAACTCATCTGGTAACTCCAATCTATAGGTCACCTCTTCTACTCGAGCAATGATTCGGAAAGGGCCTATATACCTTGGGCTCAACTTTCCCCGCTTCCTGAATCGGATACATAACTCGGTCACCCACCTGGAACTCAATCGGTATGCGTCGTTTATCAGCATACGACTTCTGTCTATCTTTGGCTGCCTTCATGAAGGCTTTAATCTTCTCAATCTTCTCAGTCGTAGCCTCGATTACCTCGACGCTCCCTAAGTCCTTCTGACCAATATCACCCAGCAAACGGGTATTCTGCATCTCCTACCGTATAGCATCTCATATGGTGGCATGCCAATGCTAGCATGATAGCTGTTGTTGTATGAGAATTTGGCTAACAATAAGTGGTCATCCCAACTTCCCCCAAGATCAATCACACATGCCCGAAACATGTCTTCCAGTGTCTGAATGGTCCTTTCTGACTAACCATCAGTTTGGGGATGATAATCCGTACTAATATGTAACCTCGTCCCCATGGCATCGTGGAATTTCTTCCAGAATTTGGATGTAAACCGGGTGTCACAATCGGATACAATAGACACCGACACACCATGACGAGTTACAATTTCCTTGATGATTAGATCCGCCAACCTCTCAGATGAATATGTCTCGCGGATCGGTAGGAAGTGAGCACTCTTCATCAGACGATCGACAATCACCCATATGGCATCGTACCCTTTCGGAGTATGCGGTAGCTTCATAATGAAATCCATGGTGATGTGATCCCACTTCCATTCCGGTATATCCAAAGGTTGAATCTTCCCATACGGCTTCTGATATTCGGCCTTCACCTATAAGCAAGTAAGGCACTTACTCATATACCCCACCACATCGCGCTTCATACCCGACCACCAATAATCTTTCTTCATATCTTGATATATTTTCGTGGCACCGGGATGAATGGAGTATCGAGTCTTGTGAGCTTCATCCATAATCTTCACACGTAGATCCCCAAAACGAGGAATCCACACCCGTCCAAATCGAGTTTTAACACCGAGTGTGTTTTCACCCAATTCCCCAACCAGGCCTCTCATCCTTTCAGAGTTAAGATGATCTTCTTTCAGTGCCTCATCTTGAAACTCTTTGACTTGCTTCATTACATCAGAGGTCATGATCAGTTGATATGCTTTCACCCGAATCGACTCGGGCCTCTTTTTTCGGCTAAGGGCATCAGCCACCACGTTAGCCTTGCCTGGATAGTAATGGATCTTGAAATCGTAATCTTTTATGAGCTCCAACCATCTTCTCTGCCTCATGTTCAGGTCCTTCTGCTCAAAGAAATACTTCAAGCTTTTGTGGTCAGTGAAAATGGTGCAATTCGTCCCGTACAGATAGTGCCTCCAAATCTTTAGTGCAAAGACCACGGCTGCTAGCTCCAAGTCATGAGTAGGGTAATTGACCTCACGAACCTTCAACTATTGGGATGCATAGGCTATAACCTTCCCTCTTTGCATTAATACACACCCTAACCCTGAGTAGGAAGCATCTGAATAGACCACCAAATCCTTGCTTCCTTCGGGTAATGACTGAACAGGAGCTTGAGTCAACCTTGCCTTTAACTCCTCGAATGCTTTCTCTGGAGCTTGACCCCATACAAAATTCTCATCTTTTCAGGTCAACTTGGTCAACGGGAAGGCTATCTTGGAGAAGTCCTAAATGAACCTTCGATAATATCCCACCAACCCCATGAAACTATGAATCTCGGATGGCGTCTTTGGAGACTTCCATTGTATAACCACCTCCACCTTTGTCGGGTCCACCATGATTCCGTCAGAATTCACCACATGACCCATGAACTGAACTTCGCACAACTAGAACGCGCACTTGGAGAATTTCGCATACAACTTCTCCCTTCTTAATGTCTCCAACACCTCCCGAATATGACCGGCATGCTCTTCTTTGCTCTTCGAGTAGATCAGAATATCATCAATGTACACAATCACGGAT
>CM046444.1:54674968-54874968 GCA_025506515.1 Flaveria trinervia | reverse complement strand
AATGACAGGAATAATTTGAAGGAATTGAGGAAGGGTCAAAGAAATCATCTCACAATGAAACACCATCTTGACCTTCCAAAACAAAATCCTACTTTTGATAATAAAAAACGGGCTAAAATTCTACAAAGAAATAGAGACCAACGATTTCATTACTCATCTGAATCCTCAGTAGATGTTGATGAGATAACTCAACCCATTCGTTACCAAAATCTCCCAGGACATCTCCATCTAAACCACATTTAGAGGGAAATATCAGGAGGGCACCATCATGAATAGGAATGGGAAACCCAAGACCATCATGGCTTGGGTTCCTTACTCTAATTAGTTCTTTTCGCTTGCAGGTTCATTCACACAGGTCTAATAGCCTATGGTACGTAGACAGTGGATGCTCCTGTCACATGACTGGAGATCGTTCCCTCCTTCATGACTTCAAGCATGTACAAGGAACTACTGTGGCATTTGGTGGAGATTCAGAGGGTGGTAGAATTACTGGAGAAGGATCTATGACAAACGGGATGCTGAGCTTTGACAGAGTGAAGTAATGTGAACAACTGAATTTCAATCTGCTAAGCGTGTCTCAGTTCTGTGACAAGAAATATTCCACTCACTTTACAAACACTCATTGCTACATTCTGAAACTTGGATTTCAGATCTTTGAAGAATGGGTTGTCTTAAAGACACCGAGGAAGAACAATACATATGTCTTAAACCTGTGTTCTGCATCACCTAAAGAAGAAACATGTCTTTTGTTTAAAGTATCATTTGATGAGTCACAGCTTTGGTATAGACGTTTGGGGTACACAAACTTTAAAAATATGAACAAGTTGGTCAAAGGAAACCATGTCATTGGTCTTCCTCAAAAGATTTGATTTTATTGATCAATGTTCAGCGTGCCTCAAAGGAAAACAACACAAATCGTCTCACAAAACCAAGCTTGTGAACACTAACAATACTCTATTGAAGCTACTTCACATGGATCTATTTGGACCAACTCACGTAATGAGTATGGGAAAGAAACAGTATTGTTTAGTGATCATTGATGACTTTTCATGATTCACATGGGTGTTCTTCCTACTTCATAAAAATTAGGCATCCCAAATCATACAAGAATTTATCACCAAAGTTGAAAATCAACTTGATCTTAAGGTCAAAATAATAAGAAGTGATAATGGTACTGAGTTCAAAAATGAAAGTATGAGTTCCTTTTGTACAACCAAAGGCATTGCTCATCAATTCAGTGCAGCTAGAACTCCTCAACAAAATGGAGTAGCTGAAAGGCGAAATAGAACACTGATTGAAGCAGCACGAACGATGTTAGCCGATGCTAAACTGCCAATCACCTTCTGGGCAGAAGCAGTTAACACATCGTGCTTTCTACAAAATCGAACTCAGATTTTGAAAGAAAGTAACATGACACCTTATGAACTGCTCTTTCATAGGAAACCATTTAATGGATTCCTCAAATCATTTGGTAGTCCTGTCTCAATATTAAACACCCGAGACTATTTGGGAAAGTTTTCATCCAAGTCTAATGAAGGATTCTTTGTAGGTTATTCTTTTGTTTCAAAGGCTTATAGAGTGTTTAATCCCATATTAAACATTATTTATAAATCAACAAATGTTCAATTCAAGGAACATTCGTTTCCCAAATCTACAAATGGTCCTGACTAGTTGTTTGATATTGACATGTTTACAAAATCATTTGACCAATTTCACTTGTCTAATGCAGGAAATATACATTCAAGTGATACTTCGTCAGCTGTAGAAAGAAGAGATAATTATCCATTGATTCCTCCTACATTTGATGAACACATGAATGAAGATGTTCCTCTTCAAGCTGATCCCATCAGAGAACCGTCACAAAACCTTAGTGTTTCTACTGAAGGAGGTCCAAGCCTGGTACCATCACAATTTTTTTTAAATAATAAATGCAACCTGTAGAGTTCGAACATGCACTACAAAGCTCAAAGGCAAATACTATAACCAGCTCCACCATCATCAACTATGATGCAAGCAATCTCAGTGCTGCTAAAGATGTAGCAGTAACTGAAACAGAAGTTGACAATCTTCATAATTCAATAACAGTACCAGATGAATATGCCTCTGACCATAATGAACTGAATGTCTCTAATCTTGATGTAACTTTTGCTGGTGACACCATTCCAACCACAAGAATACACAAGAATCATCCAGTTGAAACCATATTGGTGATCTTAGTGAGAGGGTGACAAGAAGCAAATCCAGTATTGTAAACATCTGTTTGTTCTCATGCTTTCTGCGTCAAACAGTACCCAAGAACATCAAAGAAGCACTTCAAGACAATAGTTGGATTGAAGCAATGCAGGAAGAATTGCTCCAATTCAAGAAGCAAGAAGTATGGCAACTGGTAGATCTTCCCGAAGGATATAACCCTATCGGTACCAGATGGCTGTACAGAAACAAGACTGATGATAGAGGGATGGTCATCAGAAATAAAGCAAGATTAGTGGCGCAGGGATACACTCAGGAAGAAGGAATCGACTATGACGAAGTGTTTGCACTTGTTTCCAGACTAGAAGCAATCATAATCTTTCTTGCATATTCTACATCCATGAAATTTACTATTTATCAAATGGATGTAAAGTGTGCCTTCATGTATGGAAAGATTGCTAAGGAGGTCTATGTGAGTCAACCACCTAGGTTTGAAGATCCAGATTTTCCTCACAGAGTTTACAAGCTTGACAAAGCTCTCTATGGTCTTCATCAAGCACCAAGAAAGTGGTATGAGACTTTATCATCCTTTCTTCTTGAACATGGATATGAAAGAGGAAAGATTGATCAGACTCTCTTCAAAAGAAAAAGAGGAAAAGAAATGTTGTTAGTCCAGATCTATATGGATGACATTATATTTGGCTCTACAAACAAGCAACTCTGCAAAGAATTTGAAGACCTTATGCACTCAAAGTTCCAAATGAGTGCTATGGGGAAACTCACCTTCTTTCTAGGGGTGCAAGTCCAACAGACAACAGATGGAATCTTCATCAATCAATCAAAATATGCAGAAAACATGTTGAAGAAATTTCACTTTGCTGATTGTCAGTCTATCATAACTCCTGTGGATACTAAAGTGAAGATTGGACATGATCCTGAAGGCAAATCAGTGGATCGGACTCAATATCGATCAATGATCGGTTCACTTATGTATCTAATAACCAATAGGCCTGACATTATGTTTGGTGTTTGTGTGTGTGCCAGATATCAAGCAGATCCAAAAGAATCACATGTGAACGCAGTCAAGAGGATATTCAGAAATCTGAATGGCAAACCAGCTCTTAGGTTTTGGTATCCAAAGGGAGGAGAATTTAATCTTTATTCCTACACAGACAGTGATTATGGAGGATGCAACTTCAACAGAAAATCCACCTCTGGCGGTTCTCAATTCTTGGTCCCAGACTAGTATCTTGGCAATGCAAGAAGCAAACAAATATGTTTGTGACCACTGCAGAAGCTGAGTATATTGCTGCATCAGCATGTTGCTCTCAAGTACTCTAGATTCAAAATCAGATGCTTGATTATGGTTTTAACTTCTTGCACACACCAATTTCTATTAACAACACAACAACTGTTTTTATAACTAATAATCCAATTCAACACTCAAAACAAAACATATTGAGATTAGATATCACTTTTTGAGAGACTGTGCTGAAAAAGGTTTAATCAAATTGATTCAAGTACCAACTGAAAATCAATTAGCTGATTTGTTTACTAAGGCATTTGAACCTAGTAGGTTTGAATTCCTGGTTCAGTCAACTGGCAGCACCTTTTACACCACCAGAAGACCCAGCAGAATCATCACAACATCAATCACCTCCCAAACATTGAAGAAAACTAGGCTGTATAATCCTTAAGGGGAGTATTGTTGCACCCTGAAAGGATCATACATGCCAACTCAATGGGTGATTTGATGATTGCTCTGCTGGAATCCCTTAAGTCCAAGAAGAAATGTGGATGAAAATCCTGCTAAGAAAAAAAACAAGTGTTTTCTTCCGCATTTGTAAATACGGAAGACATAATGCAAATACGGACAAGTATTTGCTCTTCCGCATTGACAAATGCGGAAGACTAAAAGTTAATGCGGACAAGACTTTGCTCATCCGCATTTGACAAATGCGGATGACCGAACAAATGCGCATAAGTATTTGTTCATCCGCATTAACCAATGCGGATGACTAACATACTAATGCGGATGATCAAGTGAAGAAATGCTGATCAAGTTAACTCATCCGCATTTGTCAATGCGGATGAACAAGCAAAGATGCAGATGAAGACTTAGAGTAGTTCTGATGTAATAGTTTAGGGGTAGTCTAGTCATTTTGTAAAAGGCATCTTTTCTACCTATAAATAGAATAGATAACCTCGTACTTGAGGTGACGGCTGATATATATAGAGAATTTTTGTTGTAATTATTCTCTGTAATTTATCTACTTTCATATATACAATACAATAGCATTTATGAGTAATCTTCTTTCATTGAATGTTCTTTGATTGTTTGCTTCTGCCATTCAATCATTGAATTGATTACCATATTCGATTCACAGTAAGAATCTCACTCTTACTCAACCCCAGTCAGGCACCTTGAAGCTAATCGAACAAACCATCTATTCTCAGTAAGGGCTATCGGTTCTTCACTGTAAACTTGTTCAGCTCACGATAGTCCATACACATCCTCATACTATCGTCTTTCTTATTCACAAATAGGATCGGAGCACCCCAAGGAGAGATACTCGGTCTAATGAACCCCTTATCAAGCAGCTCTTGCAACTGCTCCATCAACTCTTTCATCTCCATCAGAGCGAACCGTTACGGTGCCTTGGCAACAGGTTGGGCACCTGGTACCAAATCAATCTGAAACTCGATCTCTTTGTCAGGTGGCACTCCTGATAAATCTTCTGGAAGCACGTCTGGAAAGTCACGCATAACTGGTACATCAGACAGTTGTGGTGCTGGCGTATCCACATCATTTACATTGGCCAAGTAGGCACTACGTGTAAGGCCCCATTCCCGGAGACCTCACAGTTGGTCATTTACAGCATTAAATACATTAAACATTATAAATTTACAAGCTTAAGCACCAAAATTATTTTAACAAAAGGCATTCATTTCATTAAAACAGTATTGTTGAGCAATACACTATTGTTTAACCGAATACAAAAGAATTGTTTAATTGCATTACAAAACAACAACATTCATAAGCATGAATGGATGTCAGTCTTTCCCTGCCGAGTAACTTCACCCTGGTGCCATCCTCAGCAATGTTTACCTACCAACTGAAAATGTATAAAAGTCAGCGTTGCTGAGTGAGTTCTAGTTTTAAAAGTAATAAAATACTTTCTGTAGGTATATATATGAAAATACTCTTTTTATGAAAACTTCATCTCTTTATACGTGAGCACGCATTAACTATACAATCAGATAATGCTTCTTCTCTTTACTGTATGCCTTGTTTACTTTGTACTCTTTTATCTTTATCTTTCACTATCTATGTGGACCAATGAGCAATACCCTAAACTATATGCGTGGGGGAGATGGTGTTGGGCCCTCTGTTCCCACAAGGGGCTCTAAATACTATGTACAAGGCTGGCCCAGACACCAAGGGTACGTTGCAAAGATCCGCCAATCTCAATTGACTGGCCATGTGAGCATCATAGGGTAGCTAACCCGCATCACAGTTGAGCTAACAACCTCATGGTCGTGCACCTCCTATAAGCTTGCAAGACTTGTTAACGTTTTAAATTAGGTTCCACTTCTCTTCTTCATTGCTCTTTCACTTTATTATTAGTAATACTTTACGTTACGATAATAAACACACCACGTAAATTTACATACTAATAGTAATAATAATAATATTAATAATAGAGAAAATTCATAAGGCAATCATAATAATGCATGAAACCCCGCATTGATAAGCCCTGTCAAAGCTCGGTCAAAACCCTAAAAGCACAGACTCCCAAAAATTCTATAATAAATTCTATTGTTTAGGCGCACTAACATTATTCGGGCGCATGAGCCCTATTTGGGCGCTTCATTACTATGCAGGCGCATCAGCCAATACTTAACCGTTTCAACACTTAGGCGCATGAGCTATTCTGGCGCATGGATACTATTCGAGCGTATGGTCCATTCGGACACATGGACTCTTGGGCGCATGGGGTTTGGGCGGTTGGGCATACTTAGGCGCATGGGCTATTCAGACGCATGGCACTATTAGGGCGCATGGCACTATTAGGGCGCATGGCCCTACACTTTGTCGTCCGATTACAAATTCTAGACGCATGAACCATTGTTCAAGCGCATGAGTTAAACTTAAAACATTTCTAAGGCAATTCCAGGCGCATGAGCCTTATTTAGGCGCATGAACCTTCTGCTCAACATGGTTCTAGGATATTTTTGAACCCAAACATCAAGCCTATTCGTTCTAAGCTTACCAAGGCTATTCTAAACATGAACAACCTATAAGCATCTAAGGAACATCATCAAACATGCATAATACATACGGGTATACATACATAGACATTGTAAAATCTTTTTAATACATTTTCAGCCCTAAGAAGAGTTTAAAACAAGTAAAATCGGGGTCTAGAAACTCACCGGGTGGAACTTGGGTGTATCTTCCTTCCAACCCGTTTGCGAATGAGTTCAAACACCTAGAAACCCACAAAACACACACACACGAACACACACAAGCATATTAGCATCTAACCGTGACAAAACCCAACATGAACACTTAAAAATTTCAAATTCTTACCTTGAATTCAACCTCTTCTTCTTCTTCTTCTTCAAACCAGAAGTTTCTCCTCTCACACTCTCAAGAACCGAGTGGAAAGGTGATATGAAAAGAGGGTGGGCGGCCATGCCCACCTTTACACCAACTTCTTTATACTTTTATCCCCTTTTACATTTTTAACCCCTTAACTTGGGTTTATTGATGTTTCCTTCTTTTATTTACTTTAATAGAATAATCGGGTGTTACAAGTCCACCCCCCTTATTTAGGTTTCATCCCTAAAACTTGTTATTCCTCAAATAGATGAGGGTAATGCTGCCTCATCTCCTCCTCAGTCTCCCATGTAGATTCAGATCCCTTTCTGTGCTTCCACTATACACGCACAAGAGGAACCACTTTATTTCTCAGCCTCTTCTCTTTTCTATCGATGATTGCCACTGGTTGCTCCACATAATTGAGCCTTTCATCTACTTCGATGTCTTCCAGTGGAAGAATCATATCTTTATTAGCTAAGCACTTTCTCAGATGAGATACATGGAATGTCGGGTGAATTCCACTTAACTCATCTGGTAACTCCAATCTATAGGTCACCTCTTCTACTCGAGCAATGATTCGGAAAGGGCCTATATACCTTGGGCTCAACTTTCCCCGCTTCCTGAATCGGATACATAACTCGGTCACCCACCTGGAACTCAATCGGTATGCGTCGTTTATCAGCATACGACTTCTGTCTATCTTGGCTGCCTTCATGAAGGCTTTAATCTTCTCAATCTTCTCAGTCGTAGCCTCGATTACCTCGACGCTCCCTAAGTCCTTCTGACCAATATCACCCAGCAAACGGGTATTCTGCATCTCCTACCGTATAGCATCTCATATGGTGGCATGCCAATGCTAGCATGATAGCTGTTGTTGTATGAGAATTTGGCTAACAATAAGTGGTCATCCCAACTTCCCCCAAGATCAATCACACATGCCCGAAACATGTCTTCCAGTGTCTGAATGGTCCTTTCTGACTAACCATCAGTTTGGGGATGATAATCCGTACTAATATGTAACCTCGTCCCCATGGCATCGTGGAATTTCTTCCAGAATTTGGATGTAAACCGGGTGTCACAATCGGATACAATAGACACCGACACACCATGACGAGTTACAATTTCCTTGATGATTAGATCCGCCAACCTCTCAGATGAATATGTCTCGCGGATCGGTAGGAAGTGAGCACTCTTCATCAGACGATCGACAATCACCCATATGGCATCGTACCCTTTCGGAGTATGCGGTAGCTTCATAATGAAATCCATGGTGATGTGATCCCACTTCCATTCCGGTATATCCAAAGGTTGAATCTTCCCATACGGCTTCTGATATTCGGCCTTCACCTATAAGCAAGTAAGGCACTTACTCATATACCCCACCACATCGCGCTTCATACCCGACCACCAATAATCTTTCTTCATATCTTGATATATTTTCGTGGCACCGGGATGAATGGAGTATCGAGTCTTGTGAGCTTCATCCATAATCTTCACACGTAGATCCCCAAAACGAGGAATCCACACCCGTCCAAATCGAGTTTTAACACCGAGTGTGTTTTCACCCAATTCCCCAACCAGGCCTCTCATCCTTTCAGAGTTAAGATGATCTTCTTTCAGTGCCTCATCTTGAAACTCTTTGACTTGCTTCATTACATCAGAGGTCATGATCAGTTGATATGCTTTCACCCGAATCGACTCGGGCCTCTTTTTTCGGCTAAGGGCATCAGCCACCACGTTAGCCTTGCCTGGATAGTAATGGATCTTGAAATCGTAATCTTTTATGAGCTCCAACCATCTTCTCTGCCTCATGTTCAGGTCCTTCTGCTCAAAGAAATACTTCAAGCTTTTGTGGTCAGTGAAAATGGTGCAATTCGTCCCGTACAGATAGTGCCTCCAAATCTTTAGTGCAAAGACCACGGCTGCTAGCTCCAAGTCATGAGTAGGGTAATTGACCTCACGAACCTTCAACTATTGGGATGCATAGGCTATAACCTTCCCTCTTTGCATTAATACACACCCTAACCCTGAGTAGGAAGCATCTGAATAGACCACCAAATCCTTGCTTCCTTCGGGTAATGACTGAACAGGAGCTTGAGTCAACCTTGCCTTTAACTCCTCGAATGCTTTCTCTGGAGCTTGACCCCATACAAAATTCTCATCTTTTCAGGTCAACTTGGTCAACGGGAAGGCTATCTTGGAGAAGTCCTAAATGAACCTTCGATAATATCCCACCAACCCCATGAAACTATGAATCTCGGATGGCGTCTTTGGAGACTTCCATTGTATAACCACCTCCACCTTTGTCGGGTCCACCATGATTCCGTCAGAATTCACCACATGACCCATGAACTGAACTTCGCACAACTAGAACGCGCACTTGGAGAATTTCGCATACAACTTCTCCCTTCTTAATGTCTCCAACACCTCCCGAATATGACCGGCATGCTCTTCTTTGCTCTTCGAGTAGATCAGAATATCATCAATGTACACAATCACGGATCTATCCAACATCGGTCGGCACACTCGATTCATCAAATCCATAAAGGTAGTTGGTGCGTTAGTCAGACCAAAAGACATAACGAGGAACTCGTAGTGTCCATAACCCGTACGGAAAGCTATCTTAGGAATGTCTTGTTCCTTCACCTTCAATTGATGGTAGCCAGATCGTAGATCTATTCTCGAGAACCAACTGGCACCTTGGAGCTGGTCGAACAAGTCATCAATCCTCGGTAACGAGTACCGATTCTTCACCGTCAACTTGTTCAGCTCTGGATAGTCAATGCACATTCGCATACTTCCATCCTTTTTCTTTACAAATAATACCGGAGCACCCCACAGAGAGATACTCAGTCGAATGAATCCCTTATCCATCAACTCCTGCAATTGGCTCATGAGTTCCTTCATCTCAGTCGGAGCTAATCGATATGGTGCTTTGGCAACGGGTTGAGCACCGGGTATCAAATCAATTTGGAACTCAATCTCGCGATTCGGTGGCACACCGGGTAAGTCTTCCAGGAATACGTCCGGAAAGTCGCATACCACTGCTACCTCAGTTAATTGCGGTACCGACGCATCCACATCTTTCACGTATGCCAAGTAGGCACTACATCCACGTTTCCTGCACTTCCCCGCCACCGCCATCGAAATAACCATCGGGATCGTAGTAACGCGATCTCCTTAAATCGTAACCAATCTCCCATCGGGAGCAACTAATCGAATCATCTTCTTGCGACATACGATGTTTGCTTCATAGGTTGCTAACCAGTCCATCCCTAGTACTACCTCAAATCCACCTAGGGGCATCACGTGTAACCTAGCAGCAAACCTATGACCTTCTAGTTCTATAGCACAGTCCTTTATCACATCAGTCATTCTCGTGGACTTGCCAATAGCGGTTTCTACATCAAATGGTTCACTGAAATTTCTACTACTAATAGGCAACTTAGCACAGAAAGTAGTGGAAATAAAACTCCTACTAGCACCGGAATCAAACAATACAGAGGCACAAGTTTGGTTTAATAGAAACATACCTGACACGACATCGGGATCAGCTCTGGCTTCCTCCCGGGTCATGGTGTAAGCTCTAGCACTTGCCCTCTGCCCTCCTTCGTCCGGCTTCTTCTTCGCTCCAAAACTCTGCCCTCGGCTTCTTACAGTCTTTGGTCGCGTGGCCCTCCCCGCCACAGTTATAGCACTTCAGCACGCTACAGTCTCTAGCAATGTGGCCAGGCTTACCACATCTGAAGCATACATTCAATCCCATCCTGCACTCGCCGGTATGCTCCCTTCCACATCTGCCACACTTTTTCAGCTCTGATCTTGACGACACCCCACGATCATCCACCTTTCTCTTCATGTTGTTTGGAGTGAATCCACCACGTCCAAACCTCTTCCCATTCCAGTTCTTACCATCCCCACTCATCTTCTTCACCTCCACCACAGCCTCCACTCGCTCATCATACAATCCACCCGCCAAATCCACCACCGATCGAAAGGTTCCTGGCTGAGCAGCAATCAGGTGCTTGCGAATGTCAGCCGGCAGTCCCTGGATGTACCTCTTGATCTTCCTTAACACCGGCGTTACCTGATCCAGCACCAGCCTCGCCATCTCGTTGAATTTAGTGGTGTACTGCTGGTGGGTCATGGTTCCCGCTTCAAGTTGCAAGAACTCCCTCTTGATTTTATCGAGTTCCCTGTGAGGACAGAATTCCTCGACCACCAACTTCTTCAGTTCATTCCACCTCATTCTTCCGATTGTCCTGGTACCCTCAACTAGGACAATATTGTCCCACCAACACGGTGTTGAATCAATGAAAAAGTGAGTCGCGAACTTCACCTTTTGGTCCTCGCGGCACTTACTGATCTCCAAGACTGCCTCCATCTCTCTCACCCAGCGGTGAGCGGCAGCAGCATTGCCATTGCCATCAAAAGTCGGGGGCTTACACCTTTCGAACACCCTATAACTGCACCCTCCAATCACTACCCCCACTACATCATCCTCCTCCTCATCAGACAACACAATCTTAGGCTCTGGTTGTTCCTCCTCCCTTCTGCTCCCATTGCCCGCTGATCCCTTTCTATTCTCCTTCTCCTTCCTATCCTCGCTTCTCACAGCCCTGATGACTTCAGTCACCACAGACGGTAAGGCTGTCTGCATGACCTGGTGTACTTCATCAGCAATCGCCTCCCTAGCTGAGGCTTTCAAGCTAGCATTCTCGTTCTCTTCGCTCCGGCCATGAACCTCAGGGTTCTCATGGGTCGTCTCAGGAGCCCTAGCACTACTCCTAGTCACATGTGGACGGCCTCTGTCTCTAGGAGTCTTGGAAGATTTCCGTCCAGCCATCCTCTAACACGCTATAAGATTCAAACACTAACGCGATCATTCAAGGTAATAACTCAGTTTATGTCAAGGATAGTAAGTCCCTAATTAAAATGGCCAGTTGTGATTAGCCACTTACTTTACTCTTCATAGCCCAAGCATTTCCTATCCTGAGTTAATCAGCATCTAAATCTACTAAAGGCACATAAATCACATAGCATGTGCACATAGTATAGCTACTCGGGCTGACATCCCTCCAATTGTCTATTTTCAGTTTAGGTTTTAAAACTTTATTTAACCAATCTCTTAAACTTTGGCTCTAATACCAACTTGTAAGGCCCCGTTCCCGGAGACCTCACAGTTGGTCATTTACAACATTAAATACATTAAACATTATAAATTTACAAGCTTAAGCAGCGGAATTATTTTGACAAAAGCCATTCATTTCATTAAAACATTGTTGTTGAGCAATACACTATTGTTGAACCGAATACAAAAGAATTTTTTAATTGCATTACAAAACAACAGCAATCATAAGCATGAATGGATGTCAGTCTTTCCCTGCCAAGTAGCTTCACCCTCGTGCCATCCTCAGCAATATTTACCCGCCAACTGAAAATGTATAAAAGTAAGCGTTGCTGAGTGAGTTCTAGTTTTAAAAGTAATAAAATACTTTCTGTAGGTATATATATATGAAAATACTTTTTTATGAAAACTTCATCTCTTTATACGTGAGCACGCATTAACTATACAATCAGATAATGCTTCTTCTCTTTACTGTATGTCTTGTTTACTCTGTACTCTTTTATCTTTATCTTTCACTGTCTATGTGGACCAATGAGCAATACCCTAAACTATGTGCGCGGGGGAGATGGTGTTGGATCCTCTGTTCCCACAAGGGGCTCTAAATATTGTATACAAGGCTGGCCCAGACACCTAGGGTACGCTGCAAAGATCCGTCAATCTCAATTGACTGGCCCCGTGAGCATCATAAGGAGCTAACCCGCATCACAGTTGAGCTAACGACCTCATGGTCGTGCACCTCCTATAAGCTTGCAAGAATTGTTAACGTTTTAAATTAGTTTCCACTTCTCTTTCTCATTACTCTTTCACTTTATTATTAGTAATACTTTACGTTACGATAATAAACACACCACGTAAAGTCGCATACTAATAGTAATAATAATAATATTAATAATAGAGAACAATCATAAGGCAATCATAATAATGCATGAAACCCCGCACTAATAAGCCCTAGTCAAACCTCGGTCAAAACCCTAAAAGCACAGACTCCTAAAAATTCTATAATAAATTCTAAGTGTTTAGGCGCACCAACACTATTTGGGTGCATGAGCCTTGTTTGGGCGCTTCAATACTATGCAAACGTATCAGCCAATACTTAACCGTTTCAACACTTAGGCGCATGAGCTATTCAGGCGCATGGATACTATTCGAGCGTATGGTCCATTCGGACGCATGGACACTTGGGCGCATGGGGTTTGGGCGGTTGGGCATACTTAGGCACATGGGCTATTCAGACGCATGGGCACTATTGGGGCGCATGGCCCTACACTTAGTCATCCTATTACAAATTCTTGGCGCATGAACCACTGTTTAGGTGCATGAGTTACACTTAAAACATTTCTAAGGCAATTCGAGGCGCATGAGCCTTATTTAGGCGCATGAACCTTCTGCTCAACATGGTTCTAGGATATTTTCGAACCCAAACATCAAGCCTATTCGTTCTTAGCTTACCAAGGCTATTCTAAACATGAAAAACCTATAAGCATCTAAGGGGCATCATCAACATGCATAATACATACGGGTATACATACATAGACACTGTAAAAAAATAGTTTTAATACATTTTCAGCTTCAAGAAGAGTTTAAAACAAGTAAAACCGGGGTCTAGAAACTCACCTAGTGCAACTTTTGGTGTATCTTCCTTCCAACCCGTTTGCAAATGAGTTCAAACGCCTAGAACCCCACAAAACACACAAACACATAAGCACATAAGCATATAACCGAGACAAAACCCAACATGAACACTTAAAAACTTCGATTTCTTACCTTGAATTTAACCTCTTCTTCTTCTTCAAACCGGAAGTTTCTGCTCTCACTCTCTCAAGAACCGAGTGGAAAGGTGATGTGAAAAGAGGGTGGGTGGCCATGCCCACCTTTACACCAACTTCTTTGTACTTTTATCCCCTTTTACATTTTTAACCCTTCAACTTGGGTTTATTAATGTTTCTTTCTTTTATTTACTTTAATAGAATAACCGGGTGTTACACTACATCCACGCCTCATGCACTTTCCCGCCACCACCTTAGAGATTACTTTCGGGATCTTTATGACCCGATCACCATAAACCGTTACCAAACTCCCGTCAGGCGCTGTCAATCGAATCATCTTCTTGCGACACATAATGTTCGCCTCATAGTCCACCTACCAATCCATCCCAAGAACCATATCAAAATCACCTAAGGTCATCACGAACGGTCTAACCGGAAATTATGACCTTCCAATTCCACATCACATCCTTCTATCACCTCAGAAATTCTGGTAGACTTACCTATGGTAGTTCTTACATCAAAGGGCGCATCTATATTCTCACTACTAACAGACAGTTTAGCACAGAAAGCAACAGAAATGAAACTTATACTAGCACCTGAATCGAATAACACAGAAGCTAAAGTTTGGTTCACGAGAAACGTATCGAACACAACATCAGGGTCCGTCCTAGCCTCCTCCTGTGTCATTGTGAATGCCCTGGCACTCGCCCTTGGTCCTTCTCCCCCAGTCGTCTTCTTCCCTGCACCAGAACTTTCAGCCCTCGGCTTCTTGTAGTCTCGGCTCATGTGGCCCTCCCCGCCAAAATTAAAACACTTCCTCATCTTACACTCCCTCGCCATGTGGCCAGGTTTCCCACATTTGAAGCACACGTTAAATCCCAATAAACATTCGCCGGTGTGCTCCTTCCAACACTTGCCACACCTCCTCGACCCTACACCCGATGTGACCATACGTCGGTCATCCATCCATGCCTTCTTATTGCTTGTTAGGGCACCACCCCGATCAACCCTTTTCCCATTCCAATTCCGATCACAACCACTCTTCTTGCTTGCCTCGGCCACCACCACCTCTTGCACATCATACAGTCTTCCTACCAAATCAACTGCCGACCTAAACGTGCTCGGTCGGGCAACGATCATGTGC
The DNA here is from genome assembly GCA_025506515.1 of Flaveria trinervia. Lineage (NCBI taxonomy): Eukaryota > Viridiplantae > Streptophyta > Magnoliopsida > Asterales > Asteraceae > Flaveria > Flaveria trinervia. The sequence continues at coordinate 54,860,134 of CM046444.1, read as the reverse complement.
CTGCTAATATCCACTGGCAAACACTGAATGTACCTCTTAATCTTTCGTGACAGAGGCGTCACCTGATCTGGCACCAGATGTGCCATCTCGTTGAATTTGGTGGTGTACGGTTGGTGTGTCATCGTTCCCGCCTCCAGCTGTAGGAATTCTCTCTCAACTTTATACATTTCTCTTTGAGGAAAGAACTCCTCAATCACCAACTTTTACAACTCAGACCATCTTGTCCTCCCGATTGCCCGACTACCCTCGGCTTGGACTATATTGTCCCACCAGCACAGAGCCGAGTTCACAAAAGAATGGGCAGCGAACTTCACCTTTTGATACTCCTGGCACTCGCTGATATTTAAAACAACTTCCATTTCTCTCACCCATCAGCGAGCAACAGCAATAGTGCCATTACTGTCGAAAGTAGGGGGCATGCACCTTTGAAATGCCTCGTAATTACATCCTCGTTCCGCCTCCGGCATAGGCTCTTCTTATCCCTCTTCTTCTTCGTCATCAGACGGAATCGTTTCAGTCTCAGGCTGTCTCCTTTTGCTCGTAGGTCTACTCCTTTCCCTTCTTTCCCCATCTCTAACTTTCTTTATAACTTCGGTCACCATAGACGGTAGGATCGTCTACATGACCTCATGCACTTCCTCCACAACCGGCTCCTTCACTGAGGCTCTCAGGTTAGCACTCTCATCTCCATTCATCAGATGAGGGGTCTCTGGTTCTTCATGAACCACCTTTTCGGCTCTAGGCCTTCCTCTCGTAACCCATGGTTCAGCACCACGACCTCCACTACGCGAAGCTTTAGATGATCTACCACCGGCCATCCACACACACACGCTGAAAGATTCAAACACCAACACGGTCATTCAAGGGAACAACTCAGTTATGTCAGGTATAATAAGTTTCTAATTACAGTGGCCAATTATGATTAGCCACTTACTTTACTCTTCATACCCCAAGCATTGCCTGTCCTGACTACATCAGTATCTAAGTCTACCAGCAACACATAAACCACACAACATGAGAACATAATACTGGTTAACATTAAAGAAAATACCTGATGGCACGCAGCTACTCAGATTGGCATCCCTTCCCTTTCTGTCCCATTCTCAGTTTAAGTTAAGGTTTATTTTGAAATTTTACCCATTTTACTTAAACTTTGGCCCTCATACCAACTTGTAAGGCCCCGTTCCCGGGATGCTTATAGCTGACCAATCATCGCTCATAAGACATATAATTACATTAACATGAAATAACGTTGTAGCGGAAACATTTAAAAACAACACTTTCATTGGGTGTGGACCTCCTTACGTTTGCTTGCAAGCCTTTCATACTTTCATTCGTTCATTAATGCATGCATTCACTATTTCGTTCCTCTTGTCATTATCTTCCACTTTACGTTACATAATACTTTCATTCATTCACATTCAACATAAAGCCAAGGGAAAATAACCATACATCACAAGGAACATAAACATAACATTTAGTCATCATCATGCAGGGAATCATACATACATAACATACATCATGCATAATCATACCACATCATACATCGTCATCATGCATATGCACCCATCATACATCATAACATGCCCATCATAACATCTATAACCTCAAACAGTCAACTTAAATATCCCTGAGAACCTCCCAAGTCGAAGCCTACATTTCACCCCTTTCCAAGAAGTCAGAAAATAGTCTAAGTGTTCATCCGCATTTGCATTTTGTTCATCTGCATTTCCCATGCTTCATCCATATTTCCCCATGCTTCAACCGCATTAGTCATCCACATTTGTTCACACTTAGACTTTCTCATCCGCATTGACATTACTCATCCGCATTGACCTTACTCATCCACATTAGTCATCCGCATTTCCCATACTTAAGTGAATGCTCATCCGCATTAACTGTTCATTCGCATTGACTTTCATCCGTATTTTCCATACTTAGTCAATGCTCATCCGCATTAAATGTTCATCCGGATTTTTCATACTTAGCAGTTAATGCTCATCCGCATTAACTATTCATCCGCATTTACTTTCCAACACTTAGGCATATTCTAAAACATAACATATGAGCCTAAAACATCAGATTCAATTCCCATACACCATTCATCATGTTCTAAGCTTAAATCTTACCCTTTAAGCCTTAGAAACACCATCATACATCATCAAGCATGAACATAGTCACACATCACATCATAACATCAACATACACACAATCAAGCATACGGGTCCGAAACCCAGTTTAACGAAAACATACATTCATGCGTTTCCAGCCCTAAAATCAGTTAAAACATGTAGAAGAGGGGTTCTAGAAGTCACCTTTGCAGTTCTTGAGTATAGCTTCTTCCAAACTCTTTTGCAAATTGAATTCAACCGCCTAGAAACCCATTAAAACATACCCGAACACATACAAACGCACATAAGCACAAACCCGAGGACCTAACCGGTTAAGAACACCATAAAACATGAATTCTTACCTTGAATTCATACTTTTCTTCTTCTTTCTCTTCAAAACCGAGAGTTTCTCTGCTTCTTGCTGCTTTCTCTCTAAAATCCAAAAATTGTGTAGAAAGGGTGATGGGCAGCCATGCCACTTTTATCACCAACTTTTCAAACATTTTGTCCTTTTGGACACTTTTTACCCCAGACTTGGGTTTTATTTCTTTTCCTTTTTTTCTTTCACTTTATTTTTCTTTCTTGACTTTAAAATAACCGGGCATTACAAATAATCGGAATATTCACAAAGGAAAAAATCATAGCCACACGTTCCATTTTGATGAAAAAGTTAATGAAGGAAAGTTATTTCCCTGGACTTCATGGTTGGACTGGAGTTTGTCATTTCCCCCGTGTCACGTGAAGTGAGTTTTGTTGTTTTCCATGCGTTATGCGAATTGAGTTAGGTTTTTGCCGCGCTAATTTTGTCAACACTAGTTCCAATAAAAGCAATGCCAACAACGATTTTTTCACACATAATCGATTCATTTTGTTAAATACCATAACGGTAACTGCACTAGTTATAGTTTACAATACCAGATATATTAATAAGGTTCATTGTGAGTTGTTGAAAATGAAGAATAAGAAAAGTATTAATATATTTGGGAAAAACATTGTTCACACGTATAATTTTTTTAAATATTTTTGAAAATTGTTATGAATGTAAGAGCGACAAAATGTAGTTATAAAAAGAATTATTTAGTTTAAAAAGAAAGGAAGAGAAATATTTTTTACGGTAAGTATAAAAATGAGTGAGAGACCGATACGAATGCTCTTACATGTCCATTTCTTTTTAAGAATTGTACAATACTTGAGGTTTACCTTTTGGTATTGTGGGTTGTTGTAATCTAATAAATGTTTAAGTTGCATCGACTGATTTTAAATGACCTACAATAGAGAGAGAAAGAGAAAAAAATGTTGGAGAAGACTCAAATCTAGACACTCTCTTTAAAAGTGTGAGAAATGATCCAAATTCCAAAAAAATTTATATATTAAAATGCCTATACAATTTAGCGTGTAGCAAATGTATATTTAAAACGTGGTTAAAAACTATATATGAAAAGTTACAAAGAGAGAACGAAACTGTATTAGAAAATATAATAAATATATTGTATTTAACTTGGTAAAAATTTATGTTAAAATGTGAATAAAAATAAAGTATATAAAAAGGGTATTTACGAAAACCATGAGATATTATATTTTAAAAAATAATATAAGAGAGATTAAAATACCCAATATATAAACCGCCGTCAATCTAGAAAAGCAGGACCGAATATGTTTAGAAACTTCCCGTGCAAAACGCGAATGAGAGCTTCATACATTTTGGTTGGTTGAGGTTGTTAAATGATTATTAAATCTAGATTATTGTTATATTTTATTATTATTTAAAAAAAATTAGATGACAAACTCATATATGACATTCCACATCACCATGTTTACCTTCATCATTATAAAATAACACCACACCATTTTGATATCAATAAACTGCATACGCTTTAATTTTTATTTTTTGACGGAGGGGAGAATTTTATTAAAAGGATATTTATAACAAGATGCTAAAAGAAACACCAATGCAAAACATTATACAATGATTATTCCAGTTGTAAATACTACCGAGTCTTCGATGTCTTTATTCGTTTCTTTTCGGAATCTTAAAAATGTTCTAGAACGAGCCAAACCACTCGTCCTAATCATCTGATTACACAATGAAAACTAATAATATAATATTAAACCTTGGTTTCGCCATATAAAGATGACCAATTGAATTTAAAGCCGAACTTAGTTTAATATTTGAACTAATCAATATATTACGTAATTTTGTAATTTTTATTTTGAGGTTAAAGTGAAATTCTGTCTGGAAATATAAATTTAATCTTAAACAATATCAAAAAAATTAAAAAATACAAATAACGTTACGTCCATGGTTTCTGCGGAATGTGAATCTAAAAGAAGACTTGACTTTATCTACCATGGATGATGCTTATATCATCGGATTTCTTCTTTCATATTGTTTAAAGTCGTACTTTTTTGACTTTGACTTTCAAATATTCAAACCAATTAATAATTTGAATACTTTTTTGGTTCGAAAATTTTAAAATATTATAATTATTCTAACTGAAAATAATTAGTTGTGTTTAAAATCAGATATTTGAAATTTTAGATATCCGAATTTCTTGGATAATGATTCGGATATTCGAAATACATTTTTTATTGATTTTATTTTTAAATATTTTAGTTTTTTACATTAATTAGACATATGATATTATAAAAATAAAATAAAAAACCAACTCATATCTTAAAAATTACAATATTCACTAAAAAATCACAATCTAAAGTAAAAATATATCTAAAACTCAAAAAATAAAAAAAAAATATTTTTTAGTTATCGGATAATCGGATATCCGAATATCTGAAACTTTTCAAAATCACTATCCGAATCCGATTTTCGGATGATATCCGAAAATTCAGATATTTCGGATTCGGATTTTCAGATTTTCGGATCGGATTTTCGGATTGAGATATTTCTGAACACCCCTACTTTTCATAGCATATAATTTTATGTGTTGTTTATAATCTTTTTATTTTGCTTTGCATGCATATATACAATTTTAATTTGTGATCTAATAAAAAAACATAAGCATACTTTTTTTCTATTTCAAGCATTTAGCAATTGTTAAAAGACGATCAAATGACTATGATCATGCATAAATTTATCTTTACCCGTTAAGTCTTCACATCTTATTAAAATACACGCTAAGAAATAAGCTTATCCTAATGAGTTTTAAGTTTCATACACTAGTAAAAATATTTTAAAAACACTTTCAAACTCGTCCTTAAACCACACCTTCAATCACATATGGCATATCACACATTCCCTGCATATAGTGATTGAAGTAAGACTACACCCAAGCTAAAAATGTACACATGAGGCAAACAAGTATTAGGAACGACGCACACATAAACACACCTTACAAGTTAATCAAAACTTATGCAAGTGAGAATTAACAAATATATCTATTGCATGGTTTTATTTCAAAGCTATTATACGCAATGTTGTTGAGACCGGATCGGACCGGCCGGTTTGACCGCGAATCGGGGGCTAGTCTGGTCCGGTCTGGTGTGATTCGTTTTGTACTAGTCGAATCGGCCGGTTCGTCTCGAACCGCTGGTCGGACTGGTTTTCACTTTATTTTTTATTTTTAATGGGTAAAAACGGGTGTTAAACCATAAATTAGTATGTTGGATATACAAATATAGCTAAATTTTATATATAACTATAAAAAATATATATAAATCATATATAAATTACTTATGTATAACTACATATATAAATATAATAAAAATATAGTTAAATCCGGTTCAACCGGTCCGACCACCAAACCAGTAAGGCGTCCGGTTTGACGTCCGATCCGGTTCTGAAAACATAGATTATATACATATGTTATCTATATAAACAATAACGTTTTCACACCATGTTATCGTTTCTCACGTAACACTTGGATAATACAACCCACTCCCACAACTAACTCATTAGATGACAACTCGGCATGGGCTCTTCAATTAATTCAATTTCCAAACATTATTTTATTATAATAAAAAATTTTAAACAAATATAAAACTCATTCATTTGTTCGACCACCATAGTAGTACCGTGAGTGGTCATAGTCTCATTAAGAAGGGGATTTGGTTCGATTCACACTCTCACACAAATTAACTACTCTCACACAAATTAACTAAAAGCTTCTGCATACATTAGCTCAACTCTGTCTCTAACCACACTAGAAAAGCATATGAGCTAATAAACACTTATCACACAACAATCCACAGGTATGACATGTTGTATCATTTACATAACAATATATAATAGAAAAATTAACATTCAAAACCACAAACTAGGCTGAATTAAAATTTTAACAGTGTTTACAAACATACGTAATCCATACGTTAGCATCCAACTTAAACGTTTTTATAACCATTGCTACTAAGCAGACTCACTCAAATTTAACCTCATATGTAGGTATTGAAAATCCTACATCAAAATGTACTATGGTTCGCGCCTTAGCTAAGATCATCCAGTACTTGCATCACCAATAACACTAGCTAAAAATGTCAATGTTGCTGGTGAGTCATAACCAATGACTCCAATCTCGATATCAATATGAGTAAGTGTGTCCGTAAGTAATTACTTCTCAAACTAATTCTCACTTACAAGAACAATTCAAAGTTAATGTATGATAACATATATGACACTCCATGCTCTTAAAATAAGGCGGATTGAGAATGTTGGTGGCTAACCACACATTCCGATCACGATTTTAACACCAATATAATAAAAGGCAATTCTTGGAGCGATCCTAAGGGGTAATTTGAGTATCACACCATTTGAACAACCCATGAATTTATCTTAATGGTTCGTTGGTGACCAAGATGACCAAGGACTAGATACACCTAAACTATGATTCATTGTACATTAAGAACACCGTATGTCGTGAGACAATACATAACAAAATCAATTTAAACAACTTGTGTAGAAACCTAAATCAATAGAGTTAAAAAAAGGTGATTAGACTTATTTCAACTAATGGTCCACAGTAATCGAACTTCCAATCACAATATATACAATATCACCATAGAAGCTTAAACATGTTAAACACATTTTTTAGTTATGTCACACCCCGACCGACGACAAAATCATAAGAGCGGTCGAATGTGAATCGATTGTTCATATCTCATGGAAATCAATATGTTGATATATCATTAAATGTCATTTTCATTGAATAAGTCAAATCAAATATTTCATTGCAATGCAATAAAGATTCAAACAACATAAATAAAGTCTTTTATTAATCTAGGTCCAAGTCCTATTTGAGCATGAAGAAGTCCTCTAAATTGCATCCTGAAACATGCTAAAAATATGGTCAACATATAATGTTGGTGAGTTCTCGTGAATTTGTACATATATATATATATATATATATATATATATATAATATATATATATATATATATATATATATATATAATATATATATATATATTGTAACATCCGCCAATTTTTAAATTATAACCCGAACTCGAATTCATTTTGAACATTCAGATGAAATTAGTTTCTTTATTAAACTTATTTAATCTAAAGAGTTATATGGATTATAATGTAAGTAACATAAAAAATTGTATTATTTAAATTATTAAACCATTTTAACAATATATAATAATTTTATAATTTATAAAGTAAGCTTTACAAGGTTAATTACGATTTATGGGATTTAAGATTTAATTAAAATTAATAATTAATAGGAAAAGTATTTTATGTAAATTATGAACTTTATAAAGTTCAAGTGGATAACAAAAAGTTCATTTTAAATTGGGTTTAACAAGTTAAGGGTTCAAAATGTAATTCATAAAACTTTGATTTAAAAGTTTGAATATAAAATAATAGACAACTAAAATGGATACTTCCGGGACCTAGTTTGCCAATTTGCAAATCTTGAAACAAAACCCAAACCCCCTCCCCGATTTCCCGGCCACACCTCCGGCCGCAAGTCCGGCAAACTCCGGCAACCATCAATCCACCGAAACGCTTGATTAACATACCATTAAATCGTTTCTAAACCATGGCGCACAAGTTATAAACATAAAGTCAGTGTTAATTGAATTAATTTGGTTGATTAAGGCTGTGTTCTTAAAACCGTAACATTTCTTTAAAACTTGAACTCAATCGTTATGAAACATCCTTAATTGGACTTACATAATCATGTTGAAACCTACAACTCAACTCCTTCAAACCATCTACAACTCTAATTTCAAACGAAACACACACATACACCATGAATGAGTACTAACTTCATTTGCGACCTGCAACTCAATCGGGATCCATATTCGAAGCTATACTAATCACAATTGACAGAGGGCTTGTAGGCCTCGTTCCCGGGATGCTTACAGCTGGTAAATCATTGCACATAAAACATATATTTTCATCATATTACCTAAAATGTTGCCGTGGAAATATTTAAACAAAACGTTCCATTTCAATATAATAGCATTTGCAAAACAATACATCGTAATTCAATTACAAAACCCAAGTTGCATTACATCACAAAAGCATTATAAATATCGATGCCATCCAAAAGAGCTGAGTAGCCGCCTCGTGCCATCCTCAGCAACCATTACCTGCCAACTAGAAATACATAAAAGTCAGTGTTGCAGAGTGAGTTCTAGTTTTATAATAAAACATACTTTTCTTTTATTAAAACCGTTATTTCTTTCATGCGATCATACATCATACGTACACATATGCAGGATCGTAGAAGGGTGAAGAGTTACAACACAACAACAAAAAGTGGAGATAAACTAAACTTAGATCAAACAGTAACTGGATTGACCAAGTGGTGACACTAAGAACACAAGTAATATATGAGACAGAACACAAAGAACACAAGTGTTTGGTTTTCAAGAATGCAGTATATTGCCTTCTCTATGTTCTATTACAAGTGTTACAAAAGCATATTCGAAAGATACAAGAACATGAGATACTTATACAACATCCTACAGCCGGCTATACTTTGAAAGCCAGCTAAATACAATTGACTAGACACACACAAAATCAATTGTAGAGTCAAAAGGCAGATTGTCTTTTGACTAGTGACTATGACATGCCATAGCTCACATCCTTATTTATTACAAAAAGGATAAAGTACATAAAGTAGAAAGTTACAGACTCAAGACCTCAATGTACAGTTACCAAAAGCATGGTCCTTTTCACCAAAGCATGTTAGTTGGTGACTTGCAAAGTTGCGGCAAGAAGGTGTCCAGCTTTATGTAACAGTACATCAGATAAAGCATGTTACTAAAAGTCTTTAGAAGAAATCTGTCTTCATGAACTTAAAGCTTCAGAAGACTTTGTCTCTGAGGCTTCGGAAGACTTTGTCTCTGAGGCTTCGGAAGACTTCATCTTTGGCTTCGGAAGATGTTGGTCTTGGCTTCGGAAGATTTCACACTTAGAGTATTTCTGTTGCACATGTGAAACTTCCGAAGCATTCCACTTCAATGCACTTGTGCAGCATGCATGAAAGACTAAAGATGTTTAGGTTGCATCAACCTCTTCATTAATCTCTACAAACTCCCCCTAGGCTGATGCTACCAAAGCATTTAGAAAACTTCAGATATTAATAGTCCTCATTAGGATAATCACCATTCCTTTCTTCATAAGATGATCAGGATCCTTCAGGCTGTCAAAGTGTCTTCTCATGTCAAAGAGATCATGTAGAGGAAACTGAAACATATCTTGCCATGTATAGATGTCTTCAATGCCTTGATCTCTAATAACATGCCACCTTTCTGGATTTGTGGTGTATGTCCAAGACAAGATGGGTCTTCCTGATGCTAGAGGAGTTATTGAAGTTGGAGTTGATTGAGCTTCCTTTGGCTGCATATCCTCAGGTTGTTCAGATTCATCCTAAGGTTCAGAAGGGGATGCAGGCTTCTTCTTCTTCTTAGACATTGGTTTAGAAGCCACCCTTTTCCTTCTCTTTCCAAATTTTAACTGAGAAGACTGGCCTGCAGCACCAGATTGATCTTCACTGTCTTTCTCATTTGGGACTTCCTCTCTCTCAGGTTCAGATGGAGAAGGAGGTTGACCCTGTTGTGGATCAGAAGATGAAGTTTTCTGAGCATTAGCAGAAGGTCCAGGTTGTGTTGTGTCTATTTGTTCAACCTTAACCTCCACTTCAGGTGGGGCCTGACTTGGAGTCGAGTGTAAGTCAGCGAGCTCTCCACTCTTAATCTTCTGCTTGATTACCCTGATATGCTCATCCATAGTGGATAGAGACATGGGTCCAAGTCTCCTTCCGAAGAATCCATACAGCTTCAAGAAGCTCATCATCCTCTACCTATCAGCAGACTTCTTCATGCTCTTTTGGATGATCGCTCTTGACTTTGCAGCTTCTTCCCTCAGTTTCTTCTTTGTTGTCTTTCTTTCCTTGACTAACTCAAGCTCAAGTTGTTTTAAGTACTCAAACTCAACATAGTCATAAGGTAAGGGAAGGAGTGCATCTGCCTGATAGAGGCCTGTGGCACTCAGGTAGTTAATCATCTTGATTATGTCTTCTTCCTTATCTACCTGAGGTTCTTGTTGAACCACATCCTCTTGTTCAGGACTTTCTTAAACTGGTGAGAGGATAGGCATACCTTTGTACAGTCTTTTTCTTCTTCTCTCTTCTTTGACTTGTACTAGGAGTTCTGCATCTTCTGCCTCCTTCTTCTCTCTTGACCTTTCCAGATCAACCAACTTATTCAATCATCCAAGGGGAGAGAAATGATATTATCTATGTCATAGTTCCTAGTCTGCAGATAGTTAATCCTGACTGCCCTTACTCATCAATCTGAGTATCTGGTCTGGGGGCAGCCCTAATTGCAGACTCCATGAGTCTTGGAGACTCAGTAGAGGAACTTTCTCCCCTTAGCCTCCTTTCTCTCTCTCTCCTCCTCCTCAATCTCCTCAGATGTCATCTTTCTTTTCCCTTTGTCACTCTCAGACCTTTGTGACACAGGATGGATAGAGCTTTGGCCTTCATTGCTCATTGCAGCATCTGAGCTCATGCCAGAGAGAGGTTGAGAAGCAATTTCACCAGCAGGTGACTCAGAAGGAATATGGATCTCTGCAGCAGTTGGAGATGATGAGACAGGGCTCTCAGGTTCTGTCACTGGGCCTTCAGTCAAGGTTTCCCCAATGAAGCTAATCTTAGGGTCTGCCTCAACATCCAGTTGACCGATGATATTGCCTGATTGCCTTAGTCTCCTTCTTAGACTGAACTCTGCAATGATCCTGTCTTGGATTCTTTTAGCCAGTCTGTCAGCTTGTCTTGATTGGCTTGGGTTGACAAGTGGCATGTTGACTAGATCTAGACCTTCATAGTAGTCCAAGTTCTGAAAATTAAAGACTTCTTGCTGTCCTTGAACTCTTATGATAATGAGGGCTTTCCTGTTATTGTCATACCTCCACCCAATAATATGATTGAAGGATGATGAAGGTGACATAGCCCTTGGTATCCCATCCTCAAACAGACTCTGTATGAAGGAGTCTATGTAGTCCACATCAATGTGAACTAGAGGAGGTTGCTGAGAATGCACAGTTGCAAGTGAGGATGGTGAGTCCTCAATGTCCATTCTCTCGAAGGAACTCCCAGGTTCTATGGCTGGAATGACTTTATCCCCCTTTTTAGTAGCATCACCCACTTGCATAGGTGAGCTAGAGGATAGGTCAATCATATCCACAGGTTCTTGTGTTCCTGGTTGAGCTCTCCTTAAGGGTCTCCCAGCTAGTTTTTCCTTAACATATGAAATCTCAAGTTGCTGATCATTGATCCTGTTTTGTAAGGTAGTCACCTGAGATTCAAGGTGACTGACCTTTGAGACTAGGTAAGTGCATGTTTTAGACAGTTTTTGCACTTTTAGTCTCAGATCCCCCTCATCTTCATCAGAAGAATCACTGGGGGTGGTGAAGATTGGACCAAAGTCCTTTCTCTCATGACTAGTTCTAAGTTCTTGGCTACTGGATTTCCTCTGCTCACTAGCAGTCTCAGTTGAGATGTCAGTGGGCTGAGTTGCCATGGTTGAGGTCTTAATGATGTAATCGCTTTCAGAAGTGAGAGCCTCTTCCATATGGACATCCTGAACAGGTTCAGTAGTGTCCACCTCAGTTGTAGGTGACTGATGTGGGATAGATGTAGGAGACTCAGTAGTACTCATCTCTCTTTGAGTAGAGGGAAAGAAGAGAGATTCATTATACTCACTGAAACCTATATCTTCATCAGTATAGAAGTCAAGGTTGGGAATGGGTTGGTTAAGATCTATAGGCTGGGGATGGTAACTGTCCCTTGAAGGTTGATCACTTGAGTGTTGAGACTTAGAGTGATGGCTTAAGGCAGTAGGGCTAATGAGCTCATCAGGCTGAGCATGAGGAACCTCAGCATTGATTCTTGAAGAGATGGGAGTAGTCTGCTTCTCAGGAGAAATGGGAGCTCCAATGTCCATTTCTTCCTGTATGGGTGAGTATATGGGGACCTCCACAGACTAAATAGTCTGAGCAGGGGTTCGTTTGTATTTTCTTTGGTAGGTGATGGAGATTTGAGGCTGTGTGGGTGGTTAGGAAGTAGCAGGTGTGGGTTCAACACTAGCTTGTGCTGCTAGGTTTGCTTGATGAAGTAGACCTACTAGATGTGGCTTTGTCCTGATGATTAAAGGACGATAAAGAGTTCCCATTTCCAGTCTTCTTGGGCTTCACACACTCCCGTTTGAAGTTTCCCTTCTCACCACAGTTGAAACAGGTTACCTTTGACTTGTCGAAGCCAAAAGTTGTGTCCTTAGTTGCAACCAAGTTCTGTCCGGTCTTTTTGACAAACTTCTTAGCTCGCCGGACAACACTTGCCAATGCCCACATTATATCCATTCGTTCCAACTCCATCTCATCCACCTGCTCGTAATCCTCATCAGCCAGGTGGCAATTTCCTACCTTTCCAGCAATTAGTCCATCATAGGAGTGGACTACCGCAGCTAAGAGGTACATGTGTTCTCTGGCCACCTCAACAGTCACATTACCGAAGTTATCGGTCTTCAATTTTGCTGCATTGGCTTCAGGTATAATATACTGGGTACCAGACGACCCTGACGTCTTGAAACCTGAAGTAGATGCTTGTGCTGGAACACATGAGCTTGACACGAAGGCAATCTGTAGTGGTGCTCCAGATGTCTTGGCCTGAGGAGTCGCGTTGTAAAGTGCCGGATTCTGATCATAGTTGACCTTTTGGGCTCTATACTTCATCCTTAGTTCCTCCGCTCTTAGTTTCAGAATGAAGTCATTTATATCTAACTTCGAGAGCATCCCATTCTGTCTGAGATTAGAAACAAAGGAAGCTCATTTCTCTGGTAAACCATCAGCATAGTTGGATACTTTATCTTCCATCGATGTTGTTACTCCATGAGTGTGAATCTATCGATCACGTCGTCTAGGCTTTCCTTTCCCATTGAAGAGAAGTTGTCAAACTCTTTCTTCAAAGCTTTGGCCTTAATAGCCTTGAGTGAGGCATTCCCGTCATACCTCTTTTCCAATGCATCCCATAATTTCTTTGCTTGCGTATATTCCGAGTATTGATGGAAGATATCTGTTGGACCAAAAGAACCAATGAGCCTGATCAGAAAAACCTAAGTCCCATAGACATTACAACTGCTGAAGAAAATCACAACAGCTAAAGACATCAGCTGATTACAAGGTCTGAAGACAAAGTCTGAAGACAAGAACTGAAGACTTCTACTGAAGACAAAGTCTGAAAGTAAAGTACTGAAGACAAAGTCTGAAGCCATCAACTAAAGACAAAGTCTGAAAGTAAAGAACTAAAGACAAAGTCTGAAGCCATCAGCTGAAGAGAAAGTCTGAAAGTAAAAGTCTGAAGAACAAAGACTGAAGACAAAGACTGAAGACCAAAGTGATCAGTAGTTGTCACAACAACTGAAGTTATTAACTTCAGTAGTTGTCACAACAGCTGAAGTTATTAACTTCAGTAGTTGTCACAACAGCTGAAGTTATTAACTTTAGTAGTTGTGATGGTTTCCTTTTAGTACTTGTAATTTACTTTTCAGTAGTTATAGTTTCAGTAGTTTTATGTTTCTTGTACTTAGCATTCTCTGAGATGTAATCAGTAGTTGAGAACATTCTCAGTAGTTTGCATATTTTCAGTAGTTTGAATAATTCTGTTAGATGTCACTATCAAGTGACATCAGCAGACGTCACATCTCCTATGTAAGGGATGTTGACCTAGTTGTAATGTGTGACATTGAGCCACCACAAAAGCATATGAATGAAATATCTCTTTTGCAGAATTCTCTTTTTCTATAACCATTTACTGTTACATTTAATATCAATTGTGTTCTTGTGAATTGTTTAATTCGTTGTTCAAATTCCGCTGCAATACTCTCTAATTAATCAAACTTAGATCACTGATCCTAACAAATGGTATCAGAGCAAGGTTAATCATTGATCGATCTAACAATTGATCATTGAAACTGCTATTCGATATCTAAGTTTGATTGAATTAGCATATTTGCAAGAATTGGTTATAGATCATTGAATTTCTGCTGCTTTTGTTTATCTGCATTGAGTTTTCTCTTGGTTCATATTGAGTTTGTTGTGTTTTGCACTAAATCGGTTAAAACTTAATTCAATCATCTTTCTGATGAATGTTGGTACAGAAAGGGTTCCAAAATCAACAGAGATAAGCTCATTAAAATCCAGATGGATGAAATAAAAAATGAGTTTGAGACCAAGTTTGTACCACAGTCATCCCAATGTGATAAACCCAAGCCTTCATCAAAATCCAAAAAGAAGGATAAGGTTTATCACAAAACAGCTGATAGTGCTCCTCATGATAACATCAGACTAAGTCTGTGAACTTTAAGGAGGAAATGGTGGGCCACAGGAACTCATCAAACACAAGTACTGATATGTCACAAGAGCTGAAAGCTTTAGCTACAAATCAGACACAACTTGTTATGATGGTTCAGCATTTGTTGGGGAGAGTTAACCAACTAGATGCACCTGTGATTAAACCACTGAAAAGGCATTCCAGGCCCAAATCCAAGGAATCCATTTCAGCACCATCTCCTTCTTCATCAGCTGTTAATCATAAGAAACAAGTTATGGTCAAATCTATTGATGAAAACAGACCTAAAACCAAAAAGGGTTGGGTCTCAAAACCTAACTAGTTCTTGTGATAAATGCAGGGTTCTTCAGCATGCCAAATGAGCATCTGGTATGTAGACAGTGGAGGATCTATGCATATGACTAGGAGCAGTTCTCTTCTTAATGACTACTCTCAAGGAAAGAAGGGATTTGTTTCATTTGGAAATGATGCCAAGGGTTACATCATCGGGAAAGGATATGTGTCTAATGGACAAATCAGGTTGATGATGTTAACCATATGGAGAATCTCAAGTATAATCTGCTGAGTGTCAGTCAGATATGTGATAAAGGGCATGTTGCACTTTTCACAAGCCAGAACTGCAGGATTCTGTCTTCCCAAGTTCTGAGGTTGATTGACAAGGTATTGGATGAACATACTCTCCTGAAGGCCAACAGATTGGAAGAGTGTATGCCTTGGATTTGTCAAAGAGGATTGATTTGAAGGGTCATCCTTGCCTGTTCTCCAAAGCCTCTCCTCAGGAATCTAAACTGTGGCATAGAAGGCTGGGTCATGTTAATCTCAAAAACATGAATCAGCTGATCCACAATACTTTAGTGAGAGGTCTACCAATAAAGGAGTTCCACTGTGATGAAACCTGCACTGCTTGTTTGAAAGGAAAACAGCACAAAGTCTCATCCCTCTTATTGAAGAACCTAAGTCCACTGCCTGCTTGCAGTTACTGCACATGGATCTATTTGGTCCTGTGAGAGTGATGAGCATGGCAAAGAAGAAATACTGTCTGGTAATTGTGGATGATTACTCCAGATTTGTATGGACTTTCTTCTTGCATTCAAAGGATGAGGTTGCTCAGATGATTATAAACTTGTGTTGTATGTTGAGAAGCAGTATTTCCTATCAGTCAAGTGTATAAGGAGTGATAATGGAACTGAATTCAGAAACCATACACTTGATGATTTCTATCTATAAAAAGGAATCAAGAGGCAGTTTAGCATCCCAAGGACTCCAGAACAAAATGGAGTAGTGGAGAGAAAGAACAGGACCCTAATTGAAGCTGCAAGGTCTATGTTGGCTGATTCTGGTTGCCATTGACCTTTTGGGCTGAAGCTGTTAACACAGCTTGCTATGTGCAGAATAGAGTATTAGTAAATCAGAGGTTGATGAAGACTCCATATGAATTCTACATCATTTGGCTCCTCTAATTTCATTCTTCAAAACCTTTGGGTGTCCTTGTTTCATTCTAAACACAAAGGATCAACTCCATAAATTTGATCCTAAGGTGGATGCAGGGTATTTTGTAGGTTATTCATCCACATGCAAGGCTTACAGGGTCTTCAACTGCAGAACAAAGTTAGTTGAAGAAACCTTGCATGTGAAATTCAATGAATCTCCTAAGGATAAAATTCCACAAAACCCTGTGGAGTTGTTTGATCTGGACATACTGTAATATGTTCCTTATCAATCTCCAACTGTTGCAGATCATGTGGATAAATCATCTTCTGCAGCAAGTCTTCCACCTGGTGGTACTGAAGATGATGATGATATCAGTACTCACCTTTTCAAGTTTAGTGACCAACTGCCTGAGTCTGCTAAACTTGATGTTCCTGTAGCTTCTGTAGCTCCATCCACAACAAATGCTGATGAATTTCTGACTCCTCTACATCATTTGACTTGCCATCTAATACTTGGTTTCAAGAATCTGGATCACCATCTGTTGCTGCTGAACCGGCTACAAACACTTGCACTGATCTTATAGTATACCAAGAGCTGAAGAATCACCCCATGTCTCAAATCGTTGGTGATATCAATGCTGGTGTCTCAACCAGAAGTCAATTGTCTAACTTCTTCTTCTATGCTCTCTTCATCAATCAGCTAGAGCCAAAGAACTATCATGTTGCTTTGAGAGACAATGGATGGGTTGAAGCCATGCACCTTGAGCTAATTCAGTTCAAAAAGCAGCAAGTGTGGGAACTGGTTCCTCTACCCCCAGGTAAGTGTGCAATAGGCACTAAATGGGTGTTTAGGAATAAAACTGATGAAAATGGGCTTATTGTCAAGAACAAGGCTAGACTGGTTGTACAAGGGTTTTCACAAGAAGAAGGTATTGATTATGATGAAACTTTGCCCCTGTAGCCAGACTAGAGGCAATTAGATTGTTCTTAGCCTATGCTGCATTCCACAATCTTAAAGTTTTTCAAATGGATGTCAAAAGTGCATTTTTATATGGTAAAATAAAAGAAGAGGTTTATGTGTGTCAACCACCAGGTTTTGAGGACAATAACCATCCTGATTGGTGTATCAACTTGATAAGGCTCTTTATGGGTTGAAGCAAGCTCCTAGAGCCTGGTATGAAACACTTTAAAATTTTCTACTTAACAATAATTTCACTAGAGGTTCCATAGATAAAACTTTGTTTATTAAGAAAGTGGATCAGCATAAGCTACTTGTTCAATTTATGTTGATGATATTATTTTTGCATCCTCTGATCCCAGTTGTGTGATGATTTTACAAGTCTAATGAAACAAAAGTTGAAATGAGTGCAATGGGAGAATTACAGTTCTTTCTAGGCTTGCAAATCAAACAAAAGGCTGATGGAACCTTCATTCATCAGTCAAAATATACAAAAGATCTTTTGAATAAGTTTGATTTACAAAATTGTAAGCCCTGTTCTACTCCCATGTGCCATACCACACAACTGGATGAAGATCAAAAGGAAGCTGTTGATGAAAACTTTACAGATGTATGATTGGTCCTTGATGTACTTAACAACTTCTAGACCAGATATCGTTTGCAACTTGTGTTTGTGCTAGATTTCAGGCTGCTCCTAAAGAGTCTCATTTGATTGCAGTCAAGAGGATCTTTAGATATCTGCAAGGTACACAATCTCTAGGTCTTTGGTATTCCACTGGACACTCATGCAAATTAGTTGCTTTTTCTGATAGTGACTATAGGGTGTAAGTTAACCAGAAAGTCAACTTTTGGTGGATGTCAATTCCTAGGCAACAGTTTGATTTCTTGGCAGAGTAAGAAACAAACATCTGTTGCTACATCCACTACTGAAGCAGAGTACATTGCAGCTACAAGTTGTACTTCTCAGGTACTCTGGCTTCAGAACCAATTATTGGATTATGGCATTACAGAGACTAAAACTCCATTATTAATGGATAGTGCTTCAGCTCTGTGCATTGTCAAGAATCTAGTCCAGCATTCTAGGACCAAACATATAGAGATCAGACACCATTTTATTATGGATTGTTTTGAAAAAGGTCTGATTGATCCAAAGTTTGTGCCTAGTGCTAATGAGCTTGCAGATATATTTACTAAGCCTTTGGATAGTTCAACTTTCCAAAATCTTGTGTTAAGGCTTGGTATGCTGCAGCTAGAATAAGTGATAACTACTGATGATCTCAGTAAATAAGTATTGATGATCATTAGTAACCATGTCACAAATATGTACTGATTCTGTTACTACTGATGTAGTTACAACTACTAATGTCAGTAAAAACAGATAAGTACTGATGTCCTATGAAACAACTGAAAACAGCCAAAAGACTGATGAGTAAGTGTTGAGGATAGTATGAAACAGCTAAAAAGCTAAGAATTGACGAAAACTACTGATGAGAATTTTCTCTTCAGTCGTTTCCAAAAACTGTTGTTTCCCCTTAAATAGTTGATGACAAAACCATGTCTTCAGTAGTTTCACAACTACTGATGACTAACACCAAGTTCTCAGCTGTTTACAACAGCTGATGACAAAACCAAGGTCTTCAGTAGTTCCACAACTACTGATGACTAAAACCAAGTCTTCAGTTGTTTTCAAACATCTGATAGTTAAAACCAAGTCTTCAGTTGTTTTCAGAACAACTGATGACAACACCAACACTTTCAGTCGTTTTCTTTTCAGCCTTTTCGAAACCTATAAATACCTGCACTTATAGCCAAACGTTTCATTAGCCGTTTTCAAACCTTCTTTCAACAATGGCGACCATGAAACTCAAACCCTAACACAACTGTGTTGCCTACTTTCGAAATCGGCCTTCTGGAACAAGTTTGACACTGCCATCGATCTTATGGTGGATTCCCCATACCGAACAGCCTTTCTTCTGAATCCTACCATATATCCTGACTCCTTATCCCAGTTCTGGACCAACGTCTCTGTAATAACTGGTGAGAATGATAGACAAATCACTCTCCAGTCGTTGGTGAACCAGAAACAGGTGCTCATCACCCCCGACATCATTCGCAAAACCCTAAATTTGCATGATGGCACCTATCCTAAAGAATACCCGAAAGGCACCACTGATATGTCTTTTCTCCATAATGGGTATGAAGGCGACTTAAGTGCTACACCATACTAACAAGCACTTCATGATGCTTAAAAGACAAGAACTTATCTTTGATATGGTGAATGTCTGCCTTGCATCAAAGACATCTTCTTGGGATCAGATGTCTTCCCGATGGCAACAGGTATTGTACTCTATCCTTGAACGCCAAAATCTAAATTTTTCTGAGATAGTGTTCATGGAACTAAAGGATCTGGCTTAGAAACCTGTGGCAAACAGATGGCTACTTTATCCCAGGTTTCTGATGGCCATAACTTTGAATCAATTAAAATCTGATGGCCTTGTTGGTCTTGGAGTCCCTGCTCCAGCTGTTTTAGCTGAGATATACTCCAGACATAACTCATACCCTACTCTAAAAGGGGCTGCCCGGATGCTAAAACCCAAGCAGAGGGAACCCACAACCTCCACTTCCAGATCCAAAGTCCCCACCAAACCCAAAAACCCAAAAACCCAAAAAGGCTACTCAGGGAGATGAGTCCCCTGAGGATGCCCCTGTACCACAAACCACTTACCACTGGGAATACCTCAACTATTGAGGGGGAGGACCAAAATGCTTCTGATAACCCACAGCACAGGGGTTACAATGTTCAATCTCCAAGTGTAGAACGGAGGTTAGAACAACTGGTAGGGTGCCACTTCTACTGATTCAGCAAATGATCAGGATGAAGTTGGTAGCATCCATAAGACCTTACCAGAGGCAACTGCCAACGAAGGACACAGTCCTGAGGCAGGAAGTCCCCAGTACCAAGAACAAGGGGCACGTGCTTCTACTGATCTACACTCAAAGCATGTACATCCTGATTCAATCAGGAGGTCAGGTGATTCAGCACAGACTGATGATGACCTGGGCTTTTTCTATGATGTATTAGCCCATAATACCATCCTAGAGACTGAGGTGAGCAGACTTAAAGAGTTGCTAGCCAAAATGTCTCAGGATCAAAGTCCATCTACCTCACAAACCCCACAGATGGCACCTTCCATTGAAGGTTCCCCAAACACTGAGCCTACACACTTAACTGAGCCACCAGCCACTACTTTTGGCACCACCTCTCATGGACAGAACCCCTCTGAGCAGATGGTTGCTATCTTTCAAAACTCCTTACCTCTCATCACTCCCATCATCACTGACATAGTGCATAAAGCCATTGATGAGAGGATATCCTCAAATATACAAACCCTCATTGATGATGCTGTTCACAAATCTCTTTCTGCCTTTCAAGCCCCTGATCCCAATGCAACCAAAAAGGGGAGACTTCCAAGTCTAAGGCAGTGAAAGAAAAGAAAAGAAAAAGAGTTGATGATGAGAAAGAACTTGCAAAAGAGAAGGAGGTGGAGAAAGAACTGATCTCAGAACAGTTGATCACAGATAAAGAGAAGGAAGATCAGCTGATCACATATAAAAGAAAGAAAAGTGCTGAGTCAAAAGCTGATGAAGATAAATCCTTAGAAGATCTTGTCGAAGATGTCAAAGATGCTGATGAAGCTCACAGCAGATCCATGGATAAAATTATAGATCAGCTCTTTCGATAAGGTCATGACATAGCCACACTAGACACTGAGATTAGAAGGCTGGAAATAGAAGAGATCCAAGCTAGATGGGCTGGTTATAGTGTGTTGGAAAGGGAAGATTGGAGATAATGATCAGATTCATTGCCAAGTACCTTGGAAGATCATTGATAGAGATAAAGGCCTGGTCCAGAGACATTATCTTGGAGATAACCAAGAAGATCTGCTCTACTGGAGGCTATAATAAGGGGTTGATAATTGAAGCACTGGATGAAGCAGGTGCAGGGAAGAGAACTGAAATGGCAAAGCTCTCCAAAGCCAAACTACCACCAAAATGCTAAGTCAGTCCTCTCACACTCCCACTCAAACACAACCCTTATCTCTAAAATCTCCCAAATCTATCCCTAAACCAAAGCCACCCATAACTCAACCTACAAAACCAATCCTTTTACCCTAAAACCACCTCAAACCTTACCCAGTGATGCACCCAGAAGGAGGAGAAGGGTGTTGAGGGTAGAAGAAGATGAAGAAGAGGATGATGATGATGATAGTCCGCCAATCTCTGCTATTCTCAAACTCAAATCACCTGAGCACAGAAGTCAACAAGTGATTACTCCTGACTTGCAAATGCAGATGGTGAAGGTAAAGATTGAAGAAGCAGAACAGCAAAAATAGCACGATGAGAAGTTTCTCAAGATGGTTGATAAGGATTTCCCTCAGTCCTCATCCATTCAAGAAATGAAGAAACAGGCTTTGAGGCTGTACACTCTTAGACATACTTTTCAACATCAAAAAGAAAGAGTGCGGATCTGGCCAGACCCCAGGGTAAGTTCTAGAATTCATAAGAAGAATATACCAAGTAGATATCATGGCCAAGTGAAGAAGACCTTGAATGCTGCAATTACATTGGCCATGGTAGTCTCACCCTGGGAAATCATTGAAGAATTCAAGAGAGCTCACAAATCCAAGACAACCCCTCAACCTATTCTTGAGAACAAAATGATCAAGAAGGGGTTGTTATACAAAAGACTTGAAGATCTTCAGAAGAGTGAACTCCAGTTGTTGCTTGAAGGCTCTCACCCTGATGAATTTTCTTATAGAGAGATAACAACTGTGGAGTTGAAAAATGGAAGACAGTGAGATACCTGTCTGAGTATTATGGCCCAGAGTTCTTCTTCGAGGGAGAAGCACAAGAACTCACCAAGGAGGAACATGTTGTTCTCCTTGAGGCCTATGCTAGTGAGTCTTATAGACTCATTAATGGGAATTAGGTTTCATGGTTGGGACAAGACTCTGTGTCCAATTTCCCAAGATAGAGTTCCCTTCCATACTTAGCCAATCAAAAGATTAGAAACCTTTTCCCGGCCTATGCTTAACTGATTACCTCTGAAGCTGATCAAGAGGGTGTTTCTGCCAAGAATAAGTGGGATCATCAATAAGTTTAAAGGTTTCGGCTGCATGGTTCAGGGGGAGTTTGTTGGACCAAAAAAACCAATGAGCCTGATCAGAAAAACCTCTAAGTCCCACAGACATTACAACTGCTAAAGAAAATCACAACAGCTGAAGACATCAGCTGATTACAAGGTCTGAAGACAAAGTCTGAAGACAAGAACTGAAGACTTCTACTGAAGACAAAGTCTGAAGTAAAGTACTGAAGACAAAGTCTGAAGCCATCAGCTGAAGACAAAGTCTGAAAGTAAAGAACTGAAGACAAAGTCTGAAGCCATCAGCTGAAGACAAAGTCTGAAAGCAAAAGTCTAAAGAACAAGGACTGAAGACAAAGACTGAAGACCAAAGTGATCAGTAGTTGTCACAACAGCTGAAGTTATTAACTTCAGTAGTTGTGATGGTTTCCTTTCAGTACTTGTAATTTACTTTTTAGTAGTTATAGTTTCAGTAGTTTAGTTTCAGTAGTTTTATGTTTCTGTACTTAAGCATTCTCTGAGATGTAATCAGTAGTTGAGAACATTTTCAGTAGTTTGCATAGTTCAGTAGTTTGAATAATTATGTTAGATGTCACTATCAAGTGACATCAGCAGACGTCACATATCCTATATAAGGAATGTTGACCTAGTTGTAAAGTGTGACATTGAGCCACCACGAAAGCATATGAATGAAATATTTCTTTTGCAGAATTCTCTCTTTCTATATCCATGTACTGTTACATTGAATATCAATTGTGTTCTTGTGAATTGTTTAATTCGTTGTTCGAATTCCGCTACAATACTCTCTATTTAATCAAACTTAGATCACTGATCCTAACAATATCCTTCGAAATAGATTTGGTAAGCAAAGCATAGACTTTCTTCTCAGCATTGTGTTTTACCTTTTGTGCATCATTCATGCCACTTAAAGTAAGTTTGACACCGTCAGCTCCTACTGGAATGTTGTACCCCGACTCTATAGCCTCCCACATATTTGTATCTACTCCATTTAAGTAGATTTCAAAACTTTGCTTCCACTGTGGGTACTCGTCTAACGTGATAAGCTTTGGGGGTTTATTATGACTACCCACTTCATTCTCCAATAGCAGTAGGTTCTGTATACATGTGTCTCTACCTGCTGCGTATGTTGAAAACTAGTCCTCCATTTCACTTAACTTTAATTTTAAAACTAACTGTTTTATGTGTGCGAATGAAGGAAGGCGATTGAACTATTCGGGCGTATGTGGATGGTTCAATCGTGCGACTGAACTAATGCGGATGAGTCAGTCGGCCGAATGAACTAATGCGGTTGAACAGTCCGAATAGAGTTCTTAGTCGTACGAATGGAAGTATGAATGAGTCCAATCATGCGTATGGGGTATGCGAATGAGTTCAGTCGTGCGATTGAGTCAATTGTGTGACTGTGGCTGCTGGAATTCGAAAATTTCTAGGTTTAACGTGGTTTGGCTGCAAAAACTCGAATTTTCACTAACCCTAATTGTCGTATGCCAGAAAAACTAAACTTTATGACCAGAAGACGTCTAAGACACCGTTTGACACAAAAGGATTGCTTTTTTAGTGAAAAAACACAATTTTTGTATAAAAATCGATTGAATCACACGCAATCAAGAGCCAAAGCTCTTATACCACTTGTTGGGGGATCGTGTATTAAACGAAATACTAACTAATTAACATGTATATCGAATCAAATAGTGCGGAATCCTATTTGATTGGCGATCCAATCAGTGAGAACGCACATAGAAACAATTATGAATTGAATCTAACGTTAAGAATTGATTAGGAATCCATCTACTGCGATCTGTGAACTTGGAGTATGATCTTAGAGGTCTCTAGACAGCTAGGGTACGTCTGGAGTCGAAGTGTGTTCAATGCTTTTATTTTTCCACGAATTAGGTGGTATTTATAGGTTAAGGTTGCTCATTCGGACGAATGAACCATTAGCATGATTCAGTCGTGCGATTGAGCCATGCGGTTGATCCATCCACACGACTGAGTATTAAGTCCTGCGACTGAGTCATTCGCATGAAGTTGTTCAGGTGTATCGACCATTTAGGCGCATGGACACTTAGTCGCATGGCCATTCGGGCACATGACCACTGTTGGGGCGCATGGTCCATTCGGACGCATGACCACCGTTGGGACGCATGGTCCATTCGGACGCATGAGAACTTCATCTTACTAAGTTTGAACGTATTCAATATTATTACATTATTTATACTAGTTCAAACAATCACAAACCTATATAATCAGTTCAATGCGCGTTAAACAACTCATTAATGAAATATTAAACATTATAATCACAACCAAACATTTACATTTCATTAAGTACCCAAGTATTACATAAGTGTAAGACATTAAAGACATATTACATTAAGTTCAGAAACTAGGGACACATGTACCTACAAGGGCTATGTCATCTCCACCATCTTCCAATCACATCATTGGGTGGAGGTATGACAGCAACAAGAGAGCCCTAATCATCATAAAAGTTCAGGGACAGCAAGAGATCTTCAATTTTCAGAACCAAAACTATTATGACAGTCTGGATTTAGTCAACATGCCACTTGTCAATCCAAGCCAATCAAGACAAGCTGACAAGTTGGCATAAAGAATCCAAGACAGGATCATTGTAGAGTTTAGCCTAAGAAGAAGACTGTGGGAATCAGGCAATGTCATCGGTCAACTGGATGTTGAGGCAGACCCTAAGATTAGCTTCAAAGGGGAAAACAAGGCCCAGTGAAAGTACCTAAGAGCCCAGTCTTATCACCAACAACTACTACAGAAATCAATGCCTTTTCAAGACACCTGTTGGTGAAGGTGCTTCTCAACCTCTCTTATCACCAACAACTGCTACAGAGATCAATGCCCTTTTCAAGACACCTGTTGGTGAAGGTGCTTCTCAACCTCTCTCTAGCCAGAGCTCAGAAGCTGCATCAAGCAATGAAGGCCAAAGCTCTCTCTCACCCTGAGTCACAAAGGTCTGTGAGTGACATAGGGAAAAGAAAGATGACATCTGAGGAGATTGAAGAGGAGGAGAGAGAAAGGAAAAGGAAGCTGAGGGGAGAAAGTTCTTCTTCTGAGTCTGCAAGACTCATGGAGTCTGCTATCAGGGCTACCCCCTAACCAGATACTCAGAATGATAAGTTAAGGGCAGTCAGGATAAACTATTTGCAGACAAGGAACTATGACATAGACAATGTCATCTCTCTCCCCTTAGAAGAGTTAAATGAACTGGTTGACCTGGAAAGGTCAAGGGAGAAGAAGGAGGTCGAAGATTTAGATCTATTAGTACAAATGCCAAAGAAGAGAGAAGAAAGAAAAGATTGTACAAGCATGTGCCTACCCTCTCCCCAATTCAAGAAAGTCCTGCACAATAGGACGTGGTTCAACAAGAACCTCAGGTAGATAAATAAGAAGAAAGGATCAAGATGATAAACTACCTGAGTGCCAAAGGCCTCTACCAGGCAGAAGCACTTCTTCCCCTATCTTATGACTATGTTGAGTTTGAGTATCTCAAACAACTTGAACTTGAGATAGTCAAAGAAAGAAAGACAACCAAAAGAAAGCTGAGGGAAGAAGCTGCTGTGTCAAGAGCCATCATCCACAAAAGCATGAAGAAATCTGCTAGCAAGCAAAGGATGATAAGCTTTTTGAAGTTGTATGGATTCTTCCGAAGGAGACTTGGCCCCATGTCTCTATCCACTATGGATGAGCATATCAGGGTGATCAAGCAGAAGATCAAGAGTGGAGAGCTGGTTGACTTACATTCCCCTCCAAGTCAAGCCCCACCTGAAGTGGAGGTTAAGGTTGAACAACCAAAGACATCACAACCTAGACCTCCTGCTGAATCCTAGCAAGCTTCGTCTTCTAATCCAAAACAGGGTCAGACTCACCCTCAATCTGAACCTGTGAGAGTTGAAGACCCAACTGAGAAAGACAATGAAGATCAATTAGTACTACAGGCCAGTCTTCTCAGTTAAAAGTTGTAAAAAGAAAGAAAAGGATGGCTTCTAAACCAAAGCCAAAGAAGAAGAAGACTGCATCCTTTTCTAAACCTCAGGATGAGTCAGAACATCCTGAGGATGTGCAGCCAGAGGATGCTCCATCATCTCTCATTCAAATAGCTCCTCTTACATCAGAAAGACCCATCCTGTCCTGGACATACACTACTAATCCAGAAAGGTGGCATGTCATCAGAGATCATGGAATTGAGAATGTCTAAACTTGGCAAGACATGTTTCAGTTGCCTTTGGACGATCTCTTTGACATGAAAAGACATTTTGACAGTCTGAAAGATCCTGATCATCTCATGAAGAAAGGGTTGGTTATCATCCTGATGAGGACTGTTGATATCTAAAGTCTTCAAAAGTTTTGGTAGCATCAGCCTAGGGGGTGTTTGTAGAGAATATGCATAGAGGCTGAAGCAACCAAATACTTTCTGCATGCATGCTGCACAGGTACTGAAGAAGAATGCTTCGGAAGTTTCACACATGCAACAGAATTATTCTAAGTGTGAGATCTTCCGAAGCCAAGCCCATATCTTCCAAAGCCAAAGATGAAGTCTTCTGAAGCTTCAGAGACAAAGTCTTCGGAAGCCTCAACTCTTGAAGACAGATTTCTTCCGAAGACTTTTAGTAACATACTTTATCTGATGTACTATTCCATAAAGCTGGACACCTTTCCACTACATCTCTGTAAAGTCACCAACTTGCTTAAGTTGGTGAAAAGGTCTATGCTTTTGGTAACTGTACATTGAGGTCTTGAGTCTATAAACTTTCTACTTCATGTACTTTATCCTTTTTGTAATAGATAAGGATTTGAGCTATGGCATGTCATAGTCATAAAGTCAAAAAGGCAATCTGCCTTTTTGACTCTACAATTGATTTTGTTTTGAGTCTAGTCAATTGTATCCAGCTGGCTTTCATAGTATGGCCGGCTGTAGGATGTAGCATAAGTATCTCATGTTCTTGTAACTTTATAAATATGCTTTGTAACACTTGTAATAGAACATAGAGAAAGCAATATACTGCATTCTTGAAAACCATATACTTGTGTTCTGTCTCTTACATTACTTGTGTTCTTAGTTTCTTATTATGGTTAATCCAGTTCATTGTTTGTTAAGTTTAGTTAATCTCCTCTTTGTGTTGTTGTATTGTAAGTGAATCCCCTTCACCGATCCTGCACATATGTTCTCCTCCTGCTTCAACGGTTAGGTATATAAGATATAGAATTCGAGATATATATAAAAGATTACTTATTATAATTTCATGTAATTATTTATAATTACTCTATTATTAAAACATAATAGAAATGAGTAGTAACCAATGTAATCACATCCGTCCATTTAGTGGATCTATGGCCCTAGCGTCCGTCTTAAATTCTTCATCTTTTTTACCATTCAAAGAAAAACGAAATAGGAGATGCCGAGGGAGAAAGATGCTAAAATTTACCGTCATATTCTCATTGTCTTCCAAATGCGACTTCGATTATTGTTTCGTATCTTTGGTGGCATAAGGAAGAATTTGGTGATGGCAACCAGTAAACTAGGATGGCTAGGCTTCTGAGCATCAGTCTTTATTGGAAATAGAAGAACTTCTAACATGTTTCTTAAGAGGAGTCCTACATACTCAATTAATAACGTGTTTCATGAATTCAAGATCAAAACTAGAAAAAGTTTTGCAATCTTGACAAATGGTTTTGTTATTATATTCATTGGAGAATCAAGACCTTAGATTAATTTCATATGTAAAATTCACTTTTTACTTTATCCTCCACCAAATCTTTTGATCTCCTATTCCCAATGATGCTAAGCAGCTCCTGATCGCAGTAGTCATGCCTTTGAACGTACGTTTTTTTTTCATTTGGGGTCTTACCTTGGGGATAGACGATGGACCCACCATTCGACATGATGCAGCATTTTGAAAGAAAATTTCATCAAATCAAAGGAGTTGACATTTCTGACATCTCTTGACACCCTTACTTTTCATAGGGGCCTTGTCTCATGATTTTCTTGGTAGCGAGGGTGTCACTTGTATATTCTCTCCGCAAGGGGAAAGAAAGTGTGCCGCCAAGTCTTGCTCTGGCTTGCCAAAAGCATTGAACATAGAATTCATTAGCGGAAATAGTAGACTATTGATCCAAGCCGGATAGGTTTTAGGATAGCGACGAGACAAAAGGTGATGGAAATCTTGCGTAGTCTACTAATACTATTTGCTATTCTTTCCTAACCCCTGTCATTTTTACAAGCCGAATTGATCCCTTTAGTAGATCGTCAGCCTTAGCTTTTTTTCTTTCTTCCTTCTCTTAAAGAAATCCAGTAATACTATCAGAAGTTATCGTTTACTAGAATTCGTTATTGAGTATTCTCAGGCGGGGACAGGATTCGAACCTGTAGTCTTCAGATCATGAGCCTGATGAGTTGACCATTCCTCCACCCCGCTTCTTGTCCTTCTCAATCTCTCTTTCTATAGGATGGAATTGAGGCCTATCCGGCTAGGTAAGCTAAATCGGTATATCCAGCCCAACAGCTATTCGTAGTGACAGAGAACCCCTATATCCCTAATTAAGAGAATACATGTATGAGCTGAAAGAGAGGTTGAATGTAATTCAGCTCGACTGAAAGGAGTGGCTTAGTTGAACATAGTGAGACTAAGGTACGATGTCAGACAGATTTGACCCAGTCAGGGATTCAGAATGACTTCATTGACTGATCACCGAAAGAAAACTCTATAAGCGTGTCATCAAGTTAGGTTAAGCCAACCTCGGTGGTCACCTTTCTGTTCTGATCTAACACCAACCTATATTATACGTTATTCTTTATTCTTTTGACATAAGTGCGAGTGGCTTCCGCTCCTCATGAATAAGATTGAGAAAAAGGGTGAGGAATGAAATTAGCTCGACCGTAAGGGAGAGGAGAAGACAGCAAGCAGCCTCTTAGTAGCTGCTCTTTGTGACGAGAATCTCATTGGTTATCGAATCGCTTGCCTTTCCCTTGATCGAGCAAACCCAAGAGAACCTCATGGGTAGTGCTCATAAACTATATGTAATTGCTTATTTGATTCAAAGCACATGTTAATGTAAGACTTTTGTTGTGTAAATTTGGATTGGCAGCCTTCTGGTTTGACACTACTGGCATTGTCCCCCAACATTTGCTATACTTTAAGCCATCAAAACTACAACTACCCAACCTTTAGATCCAAATATGTCGCCATTTGTTTGAAGTTAGTTAATAGTATAATCCTACACACGGTTGGTAACATTTTAAGAAATGTTGCACATAGTTGGTAACCATTTGAACTAGAGTGAACATAAAACACATTGAACTCTATATGTTATGTATAGCTGGAGCATAACATGCGGTCACACTAATTTTTTATTATATCTTTTCACAAGGTTTTTCATGATTGGTTCAATTTAATGAATTAGGATATTCAAGATTATTTATTATATATTTTTTCAGAGAGTTTTTCTGGATTGGTTCAATTAATTACTTATGAGTTTCAAGATGTTTAGAACTAATATATGATGTAATTAATATTATGTTTGTAGTTATAGTGTTATCAGCACCTAGAAGTTTTGGAATTGAACAAAAAGAAGATAAATCATTCCGGGCCATGTTTTATTTGTTGTGATAAATGATGATGGAGTAAAAAAGTCAAAAGGGGTCAAAGCTATTGCCACATCAATTGATTATTATATGTAAGTTTCAAAAGGATGAGTAATGCTTCTACTTTTGGCCATTACCTAATTTATAATTAGAAACCACAACTTAAAATCAAAGAGTGTTAACACTTAAATCAGAGTAGTAACATTTTTATCAGTTTTAAACAATAGTTTTATGTTTAATTGCGCAGGTAAAACTCCAACGCAACTTTGACGGATGTCGTCTCGCATTTTGGTTTTTTTTTCATATTCATGACTTTTCATATTGTGAAGTCCTTTTTCATACAATCCAGACTATGCACCATTTGTAACTAAGTAACCCAAAATAGACCAACTAACCATCTATAGTAGAACAACTCTTTTGCTTTATTGTAAAAGTTGTTGAATAATATATTCTCTCTGTTGTAATAAGTTTGCAAACCATGCACTGCCTAAACAACAAAGGCTCGCTTATTCCCCGCCACAACTCGTGGATGGAAAAAATCTAGTTGAATAATTTATAGCTAAGACATACAATTTTAAACTCAATCAAGACTAAAAAATGTTACAAATCAAAAACCATAAATCTCAAACATACAACTTTATAAGTTAAACCTAGATGTGTTATTTTATCATAAACCGCGATACTACTACAATATCTCTAGATTATCAAAGTCAGTGATCAATTACATTAAAGTTTTCATTATGAGTAGATATATTATGAAATCATCTCAGACACCAATATTATCTAGCAATTCACTAAAGCACACAACCTGAATTCACATGCTAAATCCTCTTTTAAAAGGTCCTTTTTTTCTTCTCGGTTTCAAGAGTTGGGTTGGCCTAAAAACCAACAATTATGACACCAAACCAATTTAGGGAGCGTTTGAAATAAATATAGGGGAAAATTAATAGAATTGTATATATATTTCATTGTTTATTATGTTTGGTTGTAAGTAATTTGTTAAAATTAAATTTGGAATTTCACTTTTAATCTTTTGGTTGTGAAAGAAATTGAAATTGAATTTGAATTTGGAACTAATCCCTCAAATTCATTCAAATAAAGGATTTTAAAATCCTTCAAAATTTTGAGAGAATTTCAAATTCCACTGACTCCCACCTCCGCCACCGACAGCCACTTGCCACCTCACCCACCGCCAACTGACTCTACCGATAACCCTTACTAACACCGCCAACCCTCGGCTTCCTCTGACCATCGACTCCTAATCGCCGACCGCCGCCGCCACTAACTTGATCACCGCGGACCCAAATCACCAATGCCACCGACCGTCGATCGTCGTCGCCGCTGCTACCGACCTCCACACGATTGCCTTCGACCCCAAGCACAACCCCCACCACCCCCAACCGTCGATCAACGCTAATCGCCACCACTCCTATCCGTCGACTCTTATCATTCGTCGCTATTGACTACCACCACCGTCACCATCGATCTCCGACCAGTACCGATCGTCCAAAACCGTTTGACGCCTCACTAACTCCCCGCTTGTCACCCTGCCCCCCGAAAA
The DNA here is from genome assembly GCA_025506515.1 of Flaveria trinervia. Classification (NCBI taxonomy): domain Eukaryota; kingdom Viridiplantae; phylum Streptophyta; class Magnoliopsida; order Asterales; family Asteraceae; genus Flaveria; species Flaveria trinervia. Next base: position 54,828,492 of record CM046444.1, on the reverse strand, counting down.
CCCAAACTCGCCGACATCCGATCGTGTTGTCATCATTGTTGACAATCGACAGTTGCCACTAATCGTACCCGCCGCCTACAAATGCCTATCTCCACTGATTGTGCACGCGACCAACTATGACCATTGGATGTTGGCAATTGTCGGTTTTTGGTAGCAGGAGTGATAGGTTGGTGCAGCGATGGGGTATGCTCTGTTTTGACAACCAGTGTGGTCTTTAGGAATGGTAAGTGGTCATTGTTGATTGTCGGCGATGATAGTGCTAGTATGTGATTTGTAGTGGTGATGATCAGTGGTCATGGAGATGGTGGCAGATTATAATGGGTGATAAATTTCAATTCATTTATAAGTGTTTTATCACTAAGAATGAACTTGCAATTTAAATTCACTTTATTAATTCTAATACTCTTGAATTCCTAATCCTTTGAAAAACATTGAATTCCAAATACAATTCATTCTAATTCTAATTCCGAATCCAGTAAATTCTGCAAACCAAACGCCCCCTTAAGTGTTCTCATAAAATACTAAACCTAAAGCATTTTTTTCCTACAAAAACCGTAAGCCCCCGTTCTCGAAACACTTACAATCAGACAATCATTGCACATTATATTTAAAAACACATTACAAATCATAAAATCATTGTAGTAGAATAATTTAACAAAAACAATTTCATGCATTAATAATTTCTTTGCCAAGTAATACATCATTCTTGAAGGTTACAAAATATCATTAGTTGCATTACAACACAAAAACATCATTTTCAGCATAAAATGGATGCCAATCCTTTATTTGCCAAATAGCTTCACTCTCATGCCACACTCAGCAACAATTACTTGTTGTTAGGACCGTTTTCGTACGGAGTACTAACTGATTCTGCGCGTATACCAACTCAAATAGTGCGGAATCATATTTGATTGCCGATCCAATTAGGGAGAACACAGTTTAGATCAATCAAACAATTAATGAAACATTAAGAATGATTAGAACATGATCAACTGCGATTTATGAACTTGGAACAGGTTTTCTTGAGTCTCTGGATGGATAGGGTACGATTATGTGCGTAGGTATTCGAATTGTTACGTTTTTCCACGAATTAGGTGGTATTTATAGGTTAGGGTTTGTCAATCGTACGACTGAGCCATTAGCGTGCGACTGAATCATGTGATTGATTAATACGCACGACTGAAGATTCAGTCGTGCGACTAAGTCAATCTTATGTTTCAATCGTGCGACTGATCCAATCTTTTGGTTCAGTCGTGCGACTGGTCCATTAGCATGAAGTATTCATGCGTATGGTCCATTAGCATGGTCTATTCGCATGAGAACTTCACATGATTAAGTTTGAACATATTTCTCAATCATTATTGACTAAGAACTATGTACAAGAACCTCAAACGTATATAGTTAGTTCAATATACTTTATTACACAATAAACAATGAGATATTAAATATTATAAGCATCAACCACACACTGTATTTCATTCATACCCATTCAATTACATAAATGTAAGACATGATAGACATTTTACATTAATCTCCTAAACTAGGTACATATGTATCAACACTTGCCAAATGAATATGCATAAAAGTTAGTGTTGCTAAGTGAGTTCTAGTTTTATAAAAAAATATTACCTTCCATTCGTTAAAACATTTTCTTTACTTTCGCACATGTTCATACATCAAGGTAATTTCATGTATTATCTTTGTTATCGCACGTATCCGTTCATCTCACACTTTTCATCTAACTTTTACTTCTATCTAGATCCTGTCATATGCTAAACCCTCCTCTTGGGCACAAAGCCAACTCATCTAGGGTTAAGCGACAAGGAACCCATATCACATGTATGGAGTAGTCACCAAGACTAACTCCCCTGAGTATGAACCCTCATAGGTTAGCCAAGATCGCGCGCTATAAAACACACAGTTGAGCTAGCAACTCTCATGGAGTTGCAACACTTTTCATTCGTTCTTCATTATGTTCCACTTCTATTTTCTTAGATCTTTCGCTTTGTTAAGACAATACTTAACATTTAAAAACATAATCATGCCACGTAAAGCCACGTAGTAATACGTAATAAGGAACATAAATAAACGGGGTAAAAACATGAACATCATCATACAACATCCTTAAAACATTCCAAGTCATAGCCTAAAAATCTTTGTTCTTAAAATTTTAGATTATTTTCTAAAGCATTAGGCGCATGGAAACTATGCAGGCGCTTGGCCACTATGTGGGCGCATGACTGCTTAGGCGCATGGGAACACTTAGGCGTATGGGGAAAACTTGGGCGCATGGCCAACACTCAGGCATATGGGGAAAACTTGGGCGCATGGCCAACACTTAGGCATATGGGCAACTTTGGAGCACGGACACTATTGAAGTGCATGAGCCTTACTCAGGCGCATGGGCACCCGACCGTCTGGGGAACTTAAGTGCATGGGAACTATTTGGGCGCATGAGCAACTATCATCTAACTAATATCATTTTGAGACCCCAAATCATTATTCTAACATGTTCTAAGCCAAGTTCTAACATACTAAGCAATAAAACAAGCATATAACCATAAACATAATTAAAATCACTCCCAAACATACACCCACGCAACAAGGCACACACATAAACATACACACCCAACATTTATAAAAACATTATAACATACATTTCCAGCTCTAAAACAAGTTAAAACATTTAAAACCGGAGATCTAGAACTCAGCTCTTGCAATTTTGAGTAAAACTTCTTTAAACCTAAGAGCTCTTGGAGTTCAAACACCTAAACACCCCAAAACACACAACCAAACACACATACAACACATAAGAACATACTAGGGGCTGAAAATCAACCAAGAACAACCCAAAACACTAGAAAACTAACCTTAAATTTGCACTTCTTCTTCTTCTTCTTCTTCATCTCTCTAGAACAGGGAGAACTCCAATTCTCTCTCTAAAACCAGAATGAAAAAGGTGATGGTACAATGGGTGGGTAGCCATGCCACCTTTTGTACAAAATAATATAAAATGTTGGCCCTTGTACAACTTTAACCCCTCAACTTGGGTTATTTTGCTTTTCTTTCTTTTTCTTCTATTTTTCTCATCTTTAAAATTTTCAGGTGTTACAAAAACTTTTTTGAACTTTATACTAATAGTAATCTAATCTACTCTTAAATATTACATTATCATATATAGCAAAACTAGAACCCTTGACCTTATGAGATGTAACATCAATTTACACACCCAACCCTCTTCTTTTCGGAATTTTTTCCTATTATATTGATCTATACTTTATAGCATAAATTGATTGATTTTATAATACTTTCATTGAAACTAGGTTATTCCATTGACACGCGTTGCATGCTTGATGCCCAAACATAACAGTTTAGGGTAGAATCGTGCTCATGTTCAGGCTTAGATACTACACTCAGTTGTGCCTGCTAACCGTTAATCGCAATCACGCCAAAGCAACCGACCCGGTGATGCCATCATTGCCCATAAAGTTTAATGTAACTAAACAATGCAACAACAACAACATACCAAATAGAACCAAAGAAGATATGGCAAACATAATCTATACCGACACAACACATTCGAACAACACGTGCAAGACAAATACCATGGCGCATCAAGAAAATGAAAAGAGAACCATGAAACTAGTGGTAAAGCAATCCTTAGATGAGGTTATCTTCATCATCATCGATGTCGCAAATCCATAATAATTACCCAAACAATAGCAAAGATTACCTAAACAAGAACAATGATTACCCATCTCAAAGAGCATACACCTTTAATCACATTTAGCAACGACGAATTTCTCAAACAATTGGTTAGTACTTCATTTTCAAACCACCACCACTACCAAATGCAATGAACAACAAGCAATGAACACCACCACCGCCACGACCCCTACAACAACAAGTCTCGAAGGATCAGGACACCAAAAGGGTAACCATGGTAGTCTCACCACTACCGTTGACATCCATAGGCAGTAGGAGACTACAACCACCTCCACCTCAACCCCCAAGAAAGAGGCGACGTTGAGTCTATCTCAACCATTGACGCCACGATCGTATTAATAGAGGATCGGACCCTCCTACCACAAAGCGTGACGGTCACAATCATCGAACAACAACTAGGTGAAGAACGATAGGGAGGCGGGGTCATACCGTCACCGACAACGAACAAAACCAGGTGAAGAACAACTAGGAAGCGGGGTTATACCAACCAAATTATCAAACCACATTTGTGGTTTGACTGGATTTCAATATTATTAAATTTTCTTTTTCTTTTAAAATTAATTTACTAGTCTTCATATTCTATTAACTAGCATTTAACCTGTCACATGTTATGGTGGCATCATATACGGTGTGATAAAAAAATATAAATTATAATTGACTCGACGTAACATTAAAAATTCAAATGATACAACATTTTTTATTAAGTTTTGTAAATAAAAATATACTATTATTAGAGATGCAGCAAACTTTTCTTCTTTGTGTTAGTTTCTTTTTGGGCCCTCTTTGTTTACTTGAAGGTTTCCCACGTGCACGTAGAAGATAAATAAACTTTTCTTCTTTTGCGATTTGCCCATTTAATTTTGTTTGTTTATTCTTTCCCCTCTTTGTTTAATTAGAGGTTTGTCGCATGCTTCTTATTTCTCTAGTTTTTCTGTTCAGTTCCTTTTTTTTTATTTTGCAAGGTGCCATCTTGTTTCTTAGTTCTTTTCGATTTAGCTTTTTCTATTTGTATTTATTTCATGCTTTTTAAAGGCATATTTAAAAAAGTTATTGTTTTATATAAAAGATTTTTTTTATTTTTAATTTTTTTCTCACTTTCGAGATCCTTCATTTTTGAAATGTTGTTAAAAGTATAAAATTAGGAATTTACATCTCGTTTCTTATCTTTATTCTTATAACTACATTAAAAATCATTAATGTTTCTCTCTTAGCTCGACTAAATAATATTTTTTAGTATTTTTATCATTATATTATCATTCTCTCCACTCACAAGCACTTGTAAAAATTTAATAAAATTTATAAAGGTTAAACAATTAATCTTTAAATTTAAAATAAATAGTAACATTCCCTCTATTATCCACTTACATCACTTAAAATAATTTTATATAATGTAAAAATTTTACTTACAAACTTTAAGAAATGATATGTAAATGCTCTTAATAGGCTATAGGTTATCGTTCATTTAGACCATTCACAACCTATTTCTCATTGTTATCCTTATAATTACAATAAAAATCAATAATTTTTCTCTTTTCTTTATAATTAAATAATAATTTTATATCTTTATTATTATTTTTCTCTACTCCACTCACAACCACTTAAAATATATTAAAAACATTATAATGTTTTAAATAATATTTTAAAAAAATACAAATTGAAGAGTAAATATCACCTCATATACCACTTATAATATACACTCATATAAATTAAAAAACAGATTGTGAATGCTCTTAGTGTGCAAGTTAAATATTTTATACTTCTCATTATAATATTATATATGTGAGGAATTGAAAATGATTATTCTAAGGATGAATATTAAATAAAAAAAACGTGTGCATGTTAAATACTTTAATAACCAAGAAAATGAATATGCTTCTCGTACCGTGTCCCCTCAGACGTGTTTCCGCCAACTTTGATTGCTACAGTATACTTTATGAATTATGATTTCTAGATTTCGACCATTATATTTTTGTAAGTTTATGTTTTGAACCCTACCCATTCACTGTAACTTAAAACACATAATCGTAAGTTGTAAAGCGAGATGTACCAAATTTCAAACGTGACTTCTTCGAGGTTGTGTGAGCCACTCCATTTTACTTAACCTTCCAAACCTCTTATCAATGTTTTTAGAATCGAATCGGATGTCGAACCGAACGTCTTACTAGTTTGGTGGTCGTATCGGTCGGACTGGTTTTAAGAACCGGATGACGTCATAATAATTAATAAATAACTTTTTTTATATATTTTTCCTAAAAAGTAGTAGAACTTTAAACCCAAATCAAACACTATTATATAAAACATTAGAACTTTATAACTTCAATAAATAGTCAAATAGAATCATAAATTATACATACATTACTCATGTCAAACAAACATTCAATCATCCATGATCCAACTTTCAAGTTTTAACCATACCGATACCATAATCCAAACTTCCAAAGTTAACAAAATAATTGAAACGAACCATCAACTTCAAACAAACAACTTTAAACAAACATAACATAAGTATCTTAAGAATCATCCAAACCATCATCACTATCACTTTTATCATCAAGTACAATCAAATCATCTTCGTTGATATCTTCACCTATAATTAAAAGAAAGACAAGTTTTAATTAAACATTCATCATACAATTATATTGTTTCACATAGTACTTGTATATAAATAAATACTAACATTCAAATTCTTGTGCTTGCGAAGTAGATATATCATCGATGTTATTTGGTGGCTCTTATTCTAGTATATTTTCCAATTCAATATAATCAAGTTCACATTCCTCTTCCTCATCAATAACCCAAAACTCAGTTTTATCAATGCTTTCATAATCCACAGGGTCGTATGACCTTTTGTTCTCATTTTTCCTAATGAAATCAATGTCATTATTTGTAAATATTACATAAGAGAAACAAATAATAAAAATAACATAATTGTCATTTATATAATAACTATTTTGAAGAAGCAAATTATAATGAACATATACGAGGTCACAAAGCCTTTGATGCTCCAATTGGTTCCTTTTTGTAACACCCGGCCACACGCATCAACAATATTATCCGTTTTGCCCCCGAGGAGCTCACGGATTCGCTTTTGGTTGCCTGGGTGAAAACTTCCCAGGGAGGTCACCCATCCCTGGATTGCTCCCACCTGAGCACGCCTAAGTGCGGAGTTCTCCTCTCATCCACAGCCAATACGCCCAAATCGCGTTGTTGATGTTAGAGGCCAGACATTCCTTATGAACCAGGAATCTCTCCTGTCCACGGCAGATGTAGGATATGTGTAGGGTGTCACAAGAGAGTAGTACTAGGATGCGTGACCTCCCTGGGAAGTTTTCACCCGGGCAACCAAAAGCAAATCCGTGAGCTCCGCGTGGGCAAAGCGGACAATATTGTTGATGCGAAGGGTCGGGTGTGACAGAATGATATCAGAGCCACTCCTGTGTCGTTCGGGGTGTGGGACATACCTCACCAAGGATGGTGACTTCTCGGGCTCATCGAGGACGATGAGTCCAAACAGGGGGTGCTTGTGACACCCTACACATATCCCACATCAGCCGTGGACACGAGAGATTCCTGGTTCATAAGGAATGTCTGGCCTCTAACATCAACAACGCGCTTTGGGCGTATTGGTTGTGGACTAGAGGAGAACTCCATAGTTAAGCGTGCTCAGGTGGGAACAATCCAGGGATGGGTGACCTCCCTGGGGAGTTTTCACCCGGGCAACCAAAAGCAAATCCGTGAGCTCCTCATGGGCAAAGCGAACAATATTGTTGATGCGAAGGGCCGGGTGTGACACTCTTCTTCGTGTGAATTCTTTCAAAAAAACTCCAGTTACGTTCACATCCGGAAGAAGATGTCGTTTGACTTAAAATTCAGATTGCAAATGATTGCAACTCCGGGACTTCTCCACCAAATAGTTTCCACCACTCATCTAACAAAGAGTTGAATGAACACTTGATTGCATTTCAGTTTGTTTCTCCGGTGATGAAGTCGAGTCCATGTTCTATAAGATAAAATAAAAATAAATCACATTAAAAACATAAACAATTTACAAATTAGTGCAAAGCATATCTATTCACTAATCAAATTTAAAACATAACCAATTTATAAATGAATACATAGATGATCTTTTAGATGATCTAAACTTATCAAAATCAATTAACACTTAATAGATAATACCACATTAAAATTAAAAAGAAACATCAAACGTTACAAGAACAACTGAAAATACTAAACCACCAAAATCAGTGTACAAACTGCAATAACAACATCTAAATTCTAAAATACACTATAGAGAATATGTATAGAGGCTGAAGCAACCAAAGTCTTTCTGCATGCATGCTGCACAAGTACTGAAGAAGAATGCTTGGGAAGTTTCACACATGCAACAGAAATATTCTAAGTGTGAAATCTTCCGAAGCCAAGACCAATATCTTCCGAAGGCAAAGATTAAGTATTCCGAAGCTTCAAAGACAAAGTCTTTCGAAGCTCCACACTTGAAGACAGATTTCTTCCAAAGACTTTTAGTAACATGCTTTATCTGATGTTCTTTTCCATAAAATTGGACCCCTTTTCGCTACAGCTCTGTAAAATCACCAACTTACATGAGTTAGTGAAAAGATCCATGTTTTTGGTAACAGTACATTGAGATCTTGAGTCTGTAACTTTCTACTTCATGTACTTTATCCTTTTTGTAATAGATAAGGATGTGAGCTATGGCATGTCATAGTCACTAGTCAAAAGGCAATCTGCTTTTTGACTCTACAATTCATTTTATTTTATGTCCTGTCAATTATATCCAGCTGGCTTTCATTCTATGATTGGCTGTGGAATGTAGTATAAGTATCTCATGTTCTTGTATCTTTCCTTTATGCTTTGTAACACTTGTAATAGAACATTAAGAAAGCAATATGTTGCAATCTTGAAAACCATCTCACTATGTATCTTGCTCTTGTGTTCTGTCTCTTAATTACTTATGTTCTTAGTGTCTTCATTTGTGGTTAATCCAGTTCACAGTTTGTTTAAGTTTAGTCACTCTCCTCTTTGTGTTATTGTGTTGTATTTACCACCCTTCAACGGTCCTGCATTTGGTATCAGAGCTTTCCAGGCTGTTGATATAAGACCTCACCATCTTAAGATCCCTCACTCACACAAATACTAAACTTTTCAAATGGCAGCCATTTCCAAGACTGATATGGAAACTGGAACCATGAACAAGTCCCCACTGATCACTTTTGATGACTTTGATACCTGGTGCCTAAGAATGGAATGTTTCATCAGGTCTCTCGACTCAAGAATATGGGAGTCTGTTGAGAATGGACCTTACATACCTAGCACTCCCTCTGCTACTAGTGCTGGTATGATCCCGAAGGTTGTGGCGAACTACTCCAATGAAGACAGGATTAGAGTAGAGATTGATAGAAAAGCCATGACAGCCCTTCAGACTGCTCTTCCAAACTCTGTATACAAAGGTTTCAAGAAATGCAAAACAGCTAAGCAGTTGTGGGATGCATTGAAACTGATGTATGAGGTTCCTCTGAAGCTAAGGAGAACAAGAAGGATATCCTGAAGAAGCAGTTTGAAAACTTCACCTTTAAAACAGGTGAAACCATGACTCAGCAATACTTCAGGTATGTTGAGATGTGGATTACCTTGCGGATAGAGGAGTTCCTCTAAAGAACAAGGACATTGTAAGGAATTTCATGTCCTCACTTCCTAGTCAGTGGACACACTACTGTGTGGCGATCAAGAGGACTGAGAATCTGAAAACTCTTACTCTGATAGAGTTATATTGGATTCTTAATGGCTACCAGATGGAGATGAACATGCAAGGTTCATCTGGCAACTCCAACAATCAAATGGGTTCAGCACTGCATGTGGTTGAAAGGGATAGCATAGAACCCCAACATCATCTCATATGCTACCCTGACAACTCACCTAAGGGTCCTTTCATCACCTTCCTAGAGACACCAAGGGAGAACTGCTCAAGGAAGCTCATTCCAAAAGACAAGTTCTTCTCAAGCCTTTGTGTCTTCTGATGAAAGTTGTGACAAATTTCTGTTCACCCTTGAAGACCTGGACTGTATCCATCCAGATGATCTGGAGTACATGGAGATAGTCCAGAAGATGGCTTTTCTCACTCATAGAGCCAAGAAGTAAATAGATACATGTCCTATAACTTGGAGATGAGATCTGATCTTGAGTCCTTAAACATTTTAAAAGCTGGTTTTAGAAAGTCTGAAAATGATTATAAACTGAAGATAGAAGACTTAGAGAAAACTATTTCAGTTCTAAAACATGAGCATACAGATTTTAGGACTCAAATCAAGGAACTCATAACCACTGAATGCCAGGCTGAGCTTGTGATCAGCAAAGCTGGGGCAGACAAGTGTGTTCGTGAAGGGGAGACCTTCAAGAACATGATATCCTCATCCCTGCACAACAAAGTGTGCTATCAAAACAAGTAGGGACTAGGATCAAATGAGATAGCTCCTCCACACACCATCTTGTCTATAAGATCACCTAGGTGTGAAGCTTGTGAAGATGAGCTTCCTCTCATAGATCCTTTGAGTGAAGAGGATGAAGAAGTGATAGTGAAGAATTCCTCTAAGAAGAATGAAGAGGAGGATTCTAAGAAGGGCCACTATCCTTCTGAGGAGAAGAAGAAGACTGTGATGACCAAGTTAATGAGGAAGAACTTGATCAGGAAAAGCAAAAGGAAAGCAAGGAAGGCTTAAGAGATCAAGGCTACTTTTGACTCCAAGTAGAAACAAGTGTTTATCTCTATAGAATGGTGTTGCTGAGAGGAGAAACAGGACACTGATTGAAGCTACAAGAACCATGATGTCTGACTCTAAGCTGCCCATCACCTTCTGGGCTGAGGCAGTTAACACTGCCTGCAATGTGCATAATAGAGTTTTAGTAGTTAAGACTCATGGCAAGACTCCTTATGAACTTTGGCACAAGAAGAAACCTTTCATTGCTTTTCTCAGGTCATTTGGTTGCCCTTGTACCATCTTGAATACCAGGGATCAAATTGCCAAATTTGCTGAGAAATCAGATGATGGACACTTCATTAGATACTCTTCCCAAGCTAAGGCTATAGAGTATATAATCTCAGAACTAGAATTGTTGAGGAGTCAGCCAATGTGACTTTCAATGAACACACATCCTGTGTGGCTGGTTCTGGTCCTGATTGGCTCTTTTATCTTGATTTAGTTACCAACTGTTTTAACAAATCTTGTGAGACTGTATCAGGATCTGTAAAACATTTAAATACAGGTGATCCTGATCCAAGATTTGAGCTAACAAGACCTTCAAGTAACACATCTTTAGCTCCAGTTGGACTACTTCTACAAATGAGGTTTCTATCAGCATAACAATGACAAACTCAGCTAATACATCTGGTATGCCTTCAAATTCCAGCTTAGAGGCTCCACAACTAGATAAAGATGCTTCAATTGCAGAAGACAATGATGGTAGTGGTGACAGTGATCAAGACTTTCTTGATGCTGATAACCACTCCATAGATGACAACATCAATGATGTCACACACTCCTTGGATCAAGTCTCTCTTGATAAGTGTGCTGATGTGGTGGGTGAAACATCTATGCCATATCTAAATTTCTCTATTTAGATCTTCCTCGGCAACTTGCTGTGATCCCTCAGCTAAGGATCCAGAAGTCCCACCCCACCACAAACATCATCGGAGATGTTGTCACAGGGGTAAGAACAAGAGGACAAACCCATGAAGCAAATGTTTGTCTTCACTCTTGTTTCTTATCCCAGATAGAGTCAAAGAAAGTTGATGAGGCTCTAAAGGATAGAAGTTGGGTTGAAGCTATGCAACAGGAGCTGCTTCAATTCAAACGGTAGAAAGTTTTAAACCTTTGTCCTCTTCCTCATGGGAAGACTACCATTGGAACCAAATGGGTGTTTAGGAACAAGAAGGATGATAGAGGCATTATCATCAAAAACAAAGCTAGACTAGTTGTTCAAGGGTACACACAAGAAGAAGGGATTGACTACACTGATATCTTTGTTCCTATAGCAAGACTGGAAGCTGTTAGGATATTCCTGACATTTGCTGCATCCAAAAACTTCAAGGTCTTTCAACTTAATCTGAAGTGTGCTTTTCTTTATGGAGTGATTGATGAAGAGGTGTATGTCAAATAGCCACCTGGTTTTATAGATCCTCATCATCCTGATTATGTCTGCAAGCTTGACAAAGTTCTTTATAGGCTGCATCAGGCACCCAGGAAGTTGTATGAGACACTATCTGAGTATCTTTGCATATATGGATACAGGAAAACTACTATAGATGGAACTCTCTTCGTCAAAGAACAGGGAAATGACATATTGCTAGTTCAAGTATAGGTGGATGACATCATTGTTGGTTCAACTAATCCAAAGCTCTGCAAAGACTTTGAGAAGCTGATGAAGGATAAATTTGAAATGAGTGTTATAGGGGAACTCAATTTCTTTCTGGGAATTCAAGTGAAGCAAGTTGAAATGGCATCTTCATTAGTCAATCAAAGTATGTTCAGGACATACTCAAGAGGTTCAACATGACTGATTGTAAGATTGCTAAGACACCCATAGCTAGAAACCACTCCCTTGGACCTGATCTTGAGGGGAAGTGAGTAGATGAACACTTATACAGGGCTACGATTGGGTCTCTTATGTATCTTACTGCTAGCAGCCCTGATATTATGTTTGCCACTTGCATCTGTGTAAGATATCAAGCCAACCCTAAGATGTCTCATTTTATCATTGTCAAAAGGATTCTAAGATACCTTAAGGGTGCTTCAACACTTGGTTTATGGTATCCTAAGAATCCTTACTTCAATCTGTATGCTTACACAGATAGTGATTATGGTCGTTGCAACATGACTGCAAAGTCTACATCTGGGGGATGTTAGTTTCTTGGTGGAAGGGTTGTCTCATGGCAATGCAAGAAACAATCCTATGTTTCTGCATCAAATGTTGAAGCTGAATACATTGCTGCTGCAAGCTGCTGTGCTCAAGTGCTTTGGATTCAGAATCAGATGTTGGACTATGGGTTCAACTTCAAGGAGACTCTCATTCACATAGACAACATAATGCTATCTCAATCACAGAGAATCCTGTGTAGCACTCAAGGACCAAACACATCAACATCAGGTATCATTTAGTAAGAGATAATTATGAAAGAGATTAATTAAACTAGTTAAAGTTCACACAGATGAACAATATGTGATCTGTTTACAAAGGCTTTTGATGAATAGAGATTTAAATATCTTGTATCAGCTATTGGGATGATCAACGTTGAGTAGGTTTTTCTTAAAAATAGTTCTTATTATTTCTTAAAACATGTGTGTCCTAAGTTGCCTAGTTCATCACTAGCTCTTGTTTTCTTTCGATGAAAATCTTTTTGAAGACTTTCCTTAGATTTATGAAAATTTTGACACTTCGGAAGTTATGTTTTTAACTTCGGAAGAAATTTATGCTTTTAAAACAAATAACTGCCCAAGTATTTTACCTTCGGAATAAATTTCTAAAATATCTTCTAAAGCTTAAAATTTTCTTTGGCACTTATATGTTTTCAAGGACTTTTTTCTTCCGAAGCAAATTAACTCTCAGAAGTTTTGTTGTTAAATATAACTTTCAAGCCTTGATTTTCTTCCGAAGTCAAAATATTCACAACTCTTAGGAAAATCTTCCAACGTCATTTTAGCTTCCGAAGCTTTTTCATTTAAAATTTCTGAAGATAATTTACCTTCGGAAGCTTTTTGACTTCCAAGAAAACTACTTTTTGAGCAAAAGTAAACTATTTTTTTAGAGGTGGGACCAACATCCGGATTTCAAAGTATATCATCTTTCATTAAACTTTATTTGAAATCCTTTTCACATATAAACCAACGGTTTCCCCCTCTTTCTATCATCTGCTTCTTCCTCCAAACCTAAAACCCTAACTTTCTCTCTGAAATTTCTTTCTTCATCCTTAAGCTACCTCACAATGGCCAACCCTATTCACATAAATGACCGAACTTTACCATGCAGTTACACAGGCAACACAACCAGGTTGCTCTGTTAAGCTCTGAGAAAAATCCTCATTTCTCAGAGATTTGTCGCTTCTTAGCTTTGTCAAACTACTTCACCTCCCTAACCATTGATCCTCCACTCTATGAGGATCATCTGCTCAAATTGTGGAAGACCTACCAAGAGGTCGTAATGGATGGGGAGAAGGCACTGTCTGCCACCGTGCAGGGGAGAACAGTCTTCATCACTCCGGCCATCATCAACATGCATCTTCAGCTGGATGATGAAGAAGGTGAGGTGTTCTTCCCCAAAGAAGCTGTCAATCATTCTTTTGAGCAGATAGAGTATGAGGGAGATTACTCTGTCAAGACCTTTAGGAAAGGGAAGGTCTCATCCCAATGGAGATTCCTGCTCCTTATGGTTATCCATAGCTTATCAAACAAGCATGGTGGGTGGGACTAGATTCCTAAGGATCTCTCTTTCATTATCCATGGAATGATTCAGGGGGTCAAGTTCAAGTATTCTCAATTTTTTTAGACTAATTTACTTGCAAACTTGGACTCCTTAGAATATACATGTTCCCTAGATATTTCCAGCACATTCTTAACTGTGAACTGGGCTCACAGTTAAGGGGAACAGGTAACATTTTTACACTGGGACAGATGAAGCCCGGCATCTTTAAAATACTAAGAAAGCCCACTGTTGGGTTCTCTGGGGTAGAAACAACCTTGGTCCAAAAATGTTAGAGCTCATTGCTCAAGGTGACAACCTAGCAGCACCAGCTAGTGTTGAACCCACACCCTCTACATCCCAACCACCTACACAGCCATAAATCACCCTCACCTACCAAAGAAAATCTAATATAGGAGGAAGTCGACACTGGAGGAAGTGGAAACTGGAGCTCCCACTTCTCCTAAGGAGCAGACCACTCCCATCTCTTCAAGTATCAGTGTCGAGGTTCCTCATGCTCAGCCTGATGAGCTCATAAGCCAAACTGCCTTAAGCCATCACTCTGAGTCTCAACACTCAAGTGATCAACCTTCAGGTGACAGTTACCATCCCCAGCCTTTAGATCTCAACCAACCAATCCCCAACCTTGATTTCTACACTAATGAAGATCTAGGTTTTAGTGAGTACCATGATTCTTTCTTCTTTTCCCCTACTAAACAAGAGATGAGTGCTTTTGAGGCTCCTATTTCTAGCCCTCATCAGCCACCTACTACTGAGGTGGACACTTCTGAACATGTTCAGGATGTCCATATGGAAGAGGCTCTCACTTTCGAAAGTGATTACATCATTAAGACCTCAACCATGGCAACTCAGCCCACTGACATCTCAACTGAGAGTGCCAGTGAGCAGAGGAAATCTAGCAGCCAAGAATCTGAAGCTGGTGGTGAGAGTGAGGACTTTGGTCTAATCATCTCATCCCCTAATGATTCTTCTGATGAAGATGAGGGGATTTAAGACTAAAGGTGCAAAAACTGTTTAAAACGTGCACCTATTTAGTCTCCAAGGTTAGTCACCTTGAATCTCAAGTGACTACCTTGCACAACAGGGTCAATGATCAGCAACTTCAGATTTCATATCTTAAGGAAAAACTAGCTGGGAGATCTTTAAGAAGAGGTCAACCAAGAACACAAGAACCTATGGATGTGATTGACCTAACTCCTGGCTCACCTACGCAAGTGGGTGATGCTACCAAAAAGGGGGAGAAAGTCATTACAGCTATAGAACCTGGGAGTTCTTCAGAGAGAATGGACATTGATGACTCACCATCCTCACTTGTAATTATGCATTCTCAGTAACCTCCTCAAATTGACATTGATGTGGACTACATAGACTTCTTCATACAGAGTCTGTTTGAGGATGGGATACCAAGGGCTATGTCATCTCCACCATCTTCCAATCACATCATTGGGTGGAGGTATGATAGTAACAGAAAAGCCCTAATCATCATAAGACTTCAAGGGCAGTAGGAGATCTTCAACTTTTAGATCTTGAACTTCTATGAAGGTCTGGATTTAGACAACATGCCACTTGTCAATCCAAGCCAATCAAAACAAGCTGACAAGTTGCCCAAAGAATCCAAGACAGGATCACTGCAGAGTTCAGCCTTAGAAGAAGACTATGTCAATCAGGCAATGTCATCGGTCAACTGGATGTTGAGGCAGACCCTTAGATTAGCTTCATAGGAGAAACCTTGACTGAAGTCCCAGTGACAGAACCTGAGAGCCCAGTCTTATCACCAACAACTGCTACAAAGATCAATGACCTTTTTGAGACACCTGCTGGTGAAGGTGATTCTCAACCTCTCTTTGGCCAGAGCTTAGAAGCTGCATCAAGCAATAAAGGCCAAAGCTCTCTCCAACCTGAGTCATAAAGGTCTGTGAGTGACAAAGGGAAAATAAAGATGTCATCTGAGGAGATTGAGGAGGAGAGAGAGAGAGGAAAAGGAAGCTGAGAGGAGAAAGTTTCTCTTCTAGGTCTGCAAGACTCATGGAGACTACAATCAGGGCTGCCCCCAGACCAGATACTCAAAATGATAAGTTAAGGGCAGTTAGGATAAACTATCTGCAGACAAAGAACGATGACATAGACAATGTCATCTCTCTCCCCTTAGAGGAGTTAAATGAATTGGTTGACCTGGAAAGGTCAAGGGAGAAGAAGGAGGCAGAAGATGCAGAGCTTCTAGTACAAATCAACGAAGACAGAAGAAAGAAAAGATCGTACAAGCATGTGCCTACCCTCTCCCCAGTTCAAGAAAGTCATGCACAAGGGGATGTGGTTCAACAAGAACCTCAGGTAGATAAAAAAGAAGAAAGGATCAAGATGATCAACTACCTTAGTGCCACAGGCCTCTATCAGGCATAAGCATTTCTTCCCTTATCCTTTGACTATATTGAGTTTGAGTATCTTAAACAACTTGAACTTGAGATAGTCAAGGAGAGAAAGACAACCAAAAGAAAGCAGGGAAGAAGCTGCTAAGTCAAGAGCCATCATCCACAAAAGCATGAAGAAATCTGCTGACAGGCAGAGGATGATGAGCTTCTTGAAGCTGTGTGGCTTCTCCGAAAGGAGACTTGGCCCCATGTCTCTATCCACTATAGATGAGCATATCAGTATGATCAAGCAGAAGATCAAGAGTGGAGAGCTGGTTGACTTACATTCCCCTCCAAGTCAAGCCCCACCTGAAGTGGATGTTAAGGTTGAACAACCAGAGACATCACAACCTGGACCTCCTGCTGAATCTCAGTAAGCTTCATCTTTTGATCCACAGCAGAGTCAAACTCACTCTCAATCTGAACCTGTAAGAGTAGAAGACCCAACTGAGAAAGACATTGAAGATCAATCCAGTACTGCAGGTCAGTCTTCTTAGTTAAAAGTTGTAAAGAGAAAGAAAAGGATGGCTTCTAAACCAAGCCAAAGAAGAAGAAGAAGAAGACTGCATCCTTTTCTGAACCTTAGGATGAGTCAGAACATCCTGAGGACTGTTGATATCTGAAGTCTTCAAGAGTTTTGTTAGGATCACCTAGGGGGAGTTTGTAGAGAATATGTATAGATACTGAAGCAACCAAAGTCTTTCTACATGCATGTTGCACAAGTACTAAAGAAGAATGCTTTGGAAGTTTCACACATGCAACAGAAATATTCTAAGTGTGAAATCTTCCAAAGCCAAGACCAATATCTTCCGAAGCCAAAGATTAAGTATTCCAAAGCTTCAAATACAAAGTCTTTCGAAGCTCCACACTTGAAGATAGATTTCTTCCAAAGACTTTTAGTAACATGCTTTATCTGATGTACTTTTCCATAAAGCTAGACACATTTCCGCTGCAACTCTGTAAAGTCACCAACTTAAATGAGTTGGTGAAAAGGTCCATGCTTTTGGTAACTGTACATTGATATCTTGAGTTTGTAACTTTCTACTTCATGTACTTTATCCTTTTTGTAATAGATAAGGATGTGAGCTTTGGTATGTCATAGTCACTAGTCAAAAGGCAATCTGCTTTTTGACTCTATAATTGATTTTATTTTATGTCTAGTCAATTATATCCAGATGGCTTTCATTGTATGGTTGGCTGTAGAATGTAGTATAAGTATCTCATGTTCTTGTATCTTTCCTTTATGCTTTGTAACACTTGTAATAGAATATTGAGAAAGCAATATATTGCAATCTTAAAAACCATCTCACTGTGTATCTTACTCTTGTGTTCTGTCTCTTAATTACTTGTGTTCTTAGTCTCTTCATTTGTGGTTAATCCAGTTCACAGTTTGTTTAAGTTTAGTCACTCTCCTCTTTGTGTTGTTGTGTTGTATTTGACCACCCTTCAACGGTCCTGCATACACTAATTAATCGCAAGTTTGCAACAAAAGAAACATCAAACATCTAAATACTAAAACCAGGAAAATCAGTGTACAAATTAAGTTTAGGGCTTGAGAAAAGAAACATCAAACATTGCAAGAACAACTAAATTCTAGCCTTCAAAATAATAGAAATCAATGAAATCAAACAATAGAAATAAGGGAATTCAATGATGGGGAGCAACTTGAGCAACCGGGAGGGAGGATGGCTGTTGTTGTGGTGGCCGAGGTCAATGGAGGCCGGAGGGCTGCGCCCTGCGAGGTGCTGAGGACGATGGAGGTCGGAGGACTACGAGGTGCTACAAGGACAATGGAGGCCGATGGAGGTTCGAGATGGAATGTCTAAGTTTAGGGCAGTTTAGTTTAGGCGTTTAGCTATTTAGATTTTAGGGTTCTAAATTCTAATAATATGTCAGCAAAAAAAAAAACCGGTCCAACCGCCGAACCGCAAAACCTGGTCCAACCGCCGACTCGGGTTAAACCGGCCGGTTCAGCTCAAACTAAACGAACTATAGCAGATCGGATCGGTCGCCTGGCCGAATGGTGGTCCGACCGGTCGGTCCGATCTGATCCAAAAAACACTGCCTCTTACAACTATTATATTTATCTTCTTTTCTAAACTTACAAAATTTATAATGTTAAAAAATCCTAAAATGTAAAACGTAAAACAATTGTATCTACCTTAAAATATATTTTGATATCATAATAGTTAAAAGAAAGGTGATAGTTTTGAAGCGTCGATATTTGGTTGAATGGTAGATCACGGTTTACCACGGTTTTATACGTTTGTTATACCATCTTTTAAATTCATTTTTGTAGGGGCGGAACCACATTAAAGAGAATAAGGTTAGTTGGCACCATTTTTTGTGGTTTCAATCAGAACATATAATATATATATCATATGTGAATTTCAAATGAGGATGCCATCGTTTTTTGAAAAAAGCAATTATAACCCTTATTGCCCATTGGTTTAAAAAAATTAAATAGTTTTTTTGTAACTAAATAATAATTAATAAGTTATACAATACTTTTAATACATATTGTTATTGTAGTTGCGTAAATTGTAAACTACTAGAATTAAAAATTTAAAACCCTAGTTAATTCTTATTTTCTATTACCCAATGTATAGAGAAACTTTTAGCTATAACGGAGTTTAAGTATTTTATTATTATGCCACAAACTTTATAATTTACCATTTAAACCTTTAATGTTTCTCTTTCTTGAGTGTATTGCTCATGCTATAAATTGATGGTAGGTCCCACATAAAATAGCCACTACCATAATAACTTAATAATAATGTAAAATTTTAATTCATTTCTTACAAAATCTCATACTCTCTGTTCTCATTGTATCAATAATTAACGCATCATAATATGTATTTTATATATATATATAGGTTAACTTTTTTAGTATTTTTTTTTTCTCTTCTGTTGCACAATTCTATTATGTTTTTATTATTTCACAAGCCATGAAATATGACAATAATAGTATGTTGCTTTTTATTAAGTTTGCTTGTTGTATTTTTTTACATTTATTCTGACGTGCTTATTTTTATATATGTTTATATATACGGTTTATCTTTGATCATACATTGATTTTCTAATCTATTATTTTTTAGATATATACAATTGGTTTCGCTTTGGATTAACACCTAACAGGGTGGTTGAGACTTTTGTTTTGCATAGATAAGCAATTCGTTCTTCCTCTCCCACTCTCAACCCGTCTGATCATTTTTCCCATTTTCTTTTTGCATTTTTAATATTCTTTTTGACTTACTTATACGCTACTTGATGATTAAAGACGTACCCTTCGAGTGTCAGTTTTTCTTACATTTATGTATTCTTTTCGTAAAAATATACACGAGACCCCACACACTTTGAAATCAACGTTCTTTAGGACCAATCAACAATTCCACCCACCTCACTCTGACGTAACGAGCTATGAACACTCCTAGTTATTAGTTAAAATAAACCATAGCTTGCATTTAATTATAGATTCACATAACCTAATTAGTGATAATTATATGAAATAAACCATAGCTTGCATTTAATTATATATTCACATAACCTAATTAGTGATAATTATATGAACATGTTTATATTTTCTATATTAAAAAATAATTCTTCACTAAAGTTATCACTTTATGATATAATAGATTGGTTTCAAATCATGATAAGCAACTATTTAATACATTCTATTATATGCTAATGACATTGTGTTTACATTATGTTTTTTCTATCAAATGACAATGTTCTTTTATTTTGTAACCCTTGCCCGACCAAACCCTTGACCAATCCGACAATGATGATGTATGGGTGTTAGAATTTTGTAATCGAAAAATACTGACACCATAGGGAAAAAAAATTATAGTTCAACCACTGCTTTTTCATGTTTTTTTTACAATGACGTAACTCAATTATAATTTCCAAAAACACCGTCAATGCGTTGCTTTTTATCTATGTTTCAATATTCAAATCAAAGTCATCATAATTTCACACATTTATCTTTACATATTTAACCACATCTACCACTACAACGCTCGGTTATCACCATCTGGCTTTAATGTTTAATATAACTATCCGGTTTATAAAGCCGTCCGTCCTTTGGTTACGTGGGGCCGGTTTGTTAAACTGAAATGTAACTTACTTCCTTCACCGTATGTTGATAAAAATACAAACTTTTGAGTGTCCAAAAGAAATTTTTATTTGACTATTATTAGATATAAAAATGATAATAAAGGACATCATGTTCGACAATACAAACTAGTTGCTCGAATTATAGGAGGTAACTTTAAAATTAAAAAAAGAAACAAAAAACATAAAGAATAGTGAGTATTTTTGAAACCTACATCAACATAAAGTAACAGTGAAAGTGGTCGGCCTATTGCTTTTAAGAAACAGTATTTGGAAAACATAAAAATTAAACAAGTCCAGTTATCAGGAAAAAAGGTTATTTATTTCGTTATTGTCATAATTATTTTATAATTAGAACAAGATTGTTAAAATAACTTAAAAAGTTTAAAGAGAATTGTAAAGAAAGAGATGTTAAAATAACTTAAAAAGTTTAAAGAGAATTGTAAAGAAAGAGATGAAAAAAATATATAACTCTTGAATTTTATTCAAGATAGTGTATCTTTCTCATTGTCATGTATGTATTTATACTATAAATGCATGTACTTTTTGATAAGTAATTATTTAAAAATCAATTAGTAAATAATTTCACTCTTTAGACTTTGAAAAATTACATTCAATAATTCATGATATTCCATGACACTCCTTCTTGGATGTTACTTTTTCAAATTTCAAGGTCTTCAAATACTGCCTCATTAAAAACATTGTTAAAGAAAAACCCAATGAGAAAAAAAATTTAGCTAAAGAAAAAAAATGCAACTTATAACTCTCTCTCATATTGTCTTCTTTAGATCATCACATTGTATGTACGTGTTGCATGCCAATATCATAAATGTGTTTTCTAAAAGTTGTTGTAGGGATTGTCTTTCTGAAAAGATCAGCTGAATTATTGTTAGATTAAACGTATTTATTTCAAATTGTTTATCTTTAATAAGGTCTTGAGTGTATGAAAAGAATCTTGGGGGTATATGTTTTGTTATGTCACTTTTGATATGTCCTTCTTTCATTTGCGAGACATAAGCTGAATTATCTTCATAGATTAGTGTTGGATCTCTTTCTTTCTCTAGTCCACAAGAAGTTAATATAAGTTTTGTCATAGATCTTAACCATACACATTCTCTAGAAGTTTCATGTAGTGCAATGACTTCAGCATGATTTGAGGAAGTTGCAACAAGTATTTGGATTTGAGATCTCCATGAAATTGTTGTTCCTCCATTCTTAAACACGTATCCAGTTTGAGATCTTGCCTTATGAGAATCAGATAAATAACCAACATCTGTATAACCAACTAAAGCTTCTTTTGAATCATTAGGATAAAAATAAGCCTAAATCAATAGCTCCTTGTAGATATCGAAAAATATGGTTGATCCCATTCTAATGTCTTTTTATGGGAGATGAACTAGATCTTGTCAACAAATTGACTGCAAAGGAAATGTCTTGCCTTGTACGGTTAGTAAGATACATAAGAGCTCCAATCAAATAAGGTATGGTACCTTGGACCAAGAACTTCTTCATTTTCTTCATAAGGTCGAAATGGGTGACCTAACGACCATTGGGGTGTTTAAGGAATTTGCCTTGTCCATATTAAAACGTTTTAAAAGCTTTTTGGTATAATTTGATTGATGTACAAGTATCCCATTATGCATATACTCAATTTGTAAAGTAGGATAATATTTGGTTTTCCATGGTTTTTCATTTCAAATTCATTCTTTGGAAGAATAATGGTTTCATGAATTTTCTTTTATGTCTCATTTATATTTTAAGTCATCAATATATATGACTATGATCACATATCCCAATATTGTTTTCTTAATAAAGACACATAGACAAAAAAAGGTTATTTGTGTATCCTTTACTAGTCAAATAATCACTCAAACGATTATACCACATCCTTCTAGATTTTTTCAACCCATATAAGGATCTTTGAATTTGATTGAATACATTACCTTAGGTTTTGAACACACTTCAAGAATTTTAAATCCTTCAAGAATTTTCATATAAATGTCATTATCAAGTTATCCATACAAGTAAGCTGTAATGACATCCATAAGACACATATCTAAATTTTTAGATACTGCTAAGCTAATTAAATATCTAAAGGTTATTGCATCCATAATGGGAGAATACGTTTTCTCATAGTCAATTCCGGCCTTTAATAAAAACCTTGAGCTACTAGTCTAGCTTTATATATTGTAACTTCATTTTTCTAATTTCGTTTTTGCACAAAAACCCATTTATACCCAATAGGCTTTATATGCGTAGGTATTATAACAATGGGTTCAAAAACTGTAGAGACTAATAAAGAGGCTGATGCAACCCAAACATCCAAGGCTTATTCTGCTGCACAAGTTCTGAAGTAGAATGCTTCGAAAGTTTCACACACTCAACAGAAATATTCTAAGTGTGAAATCTTCCGAAGCCAAGACCAATATCTTCCGAAGCCAAAGATGAAGTCTTCCGAAGCCTCAGAGACCAAGTCTTCCGAAGCTTCAAGTTATGAAGACAGATTTCTTCCGAAGACTTTTAAGATATGCTTTTTCTGATGTACTTTTCTGTAAAGCTGAACACCTTTCCGCTGCACCTCTGCAAGTCACCAACTTACATGAGTTGGTGAAAAGGTCCATGCTTTTGGTAACTGTACATTGAGGTCTTGTGTCTGTAAACTTTCTACATTATGTATTTTATCCTTTTTGTAATAGATAAGGATGTGAGCTATGGCATGTCATAGTCACAAGTCAAAAGGCAATCTGCCTTTTGACTCTACAATTGATTTTGTTTGTGTCTAGTCAATTGTATCCAGCTGGCTTTCAAAGTATAGACAGCTGTAGGATGTAGTATAAGTATCTCATGTCCTTGTATCTTTTATTTATGCTTTGTAACACTTGTAATAGAACATAGAGAAAGCAATACTGCATTCTTGAAAACCATACACTTGCGTTCTTTATGTTTTGTCTCTTACATTACTTGTGTTCTTAGTGTCTTATCTTGGTTAATCCAGTTTACTGTTTGATTAAAAGTTTGGTTAATTTCCTCTTTGTGTTGTTGTGTTGTAACTCACACCCTTCAACGATCCTGCATTTGGTATTAGAGCATACAGGCTCTTGATATAAGATCTCACCATCTTAAGATCCCTCACACACACAAATACCAAACTTTTCAAATGGCAGTCATTTCCAAAACTGATATGGAAACTGGAACCATGAACAAGTCCCCACTGATAACTCTTGATGAGTTTGACACCTGGTGTTTAAGAATGGAAGGTTTCATCAGGTCTCTCGATTCAAGAATGTGGGAGTCTATTGAGAATGGACCTTTCATACCCAGCACACCCTCTGCTACTGGTGCTGGTATGATCCCCAAGGATGTGGCTAACTACTATGATGAAGATAGGAAGAGAGTAGAGATAGACAAGAAAGCCATGACAGCTCTTCAAACTGCCCTTCCAAACTCTGTGTACAGAGGTTTCAAGAAGTGCAAAACAGCTAAACAGCTGTGGGATGCACTGAAACTGATGTATGAGGGTTCTTCTGAAGCCAAGGAGAACAAGAAGGATCTCCTGAAGCAGCAGTTTGAAAACTTCACCTTCAAAGCAGGTGAGACCATGACTCAGCAATACTTCAGGTATGTTGAGATTGTGGATACCCTAGTGGATGGAGGAGTTTTCTTGAGAATAGAGACATTGTAAGGAAGTTCATGTCCTCACTTCCTAGGCAATGGACACACTACTGTGTGGTGATCAAGAGAACTGAAAATCTCAAAACTCTCACTCTGACAGAGTTATAGGATTCTCAGTGGCTACCAGATGGAGATGAACATGCAGGGTTCATCTAGCAACTCCAACAATCAAATGGGTTCAGCCCTACATGTGGTTGAAAGGGATAGCATAGACCCAAACATCATCTTTATGCTACCCTGACAACTCACCCAAGGGTCCTTTCATCACCTTCCCAGAGACACCAAGGGAGAACTACACTCAAGGAAGCCCATTCCAAGAGACAAGCTCTTCTCAAGCATTTGTGTCTTCTGATGAAAGCTGTGGAACTCTCTTTTCACTCTTGAAGACCTGGACTGTATTCATCCAGATGATCTGGAGTACATGGAAATAGTCCAGCATGGCTCTTCTCACTCACAGAGCCAAGAAGTTCTACAAGAGGACTGGAAGGAAGTTCCCAAGCAATGCAACCAGTGGAAAGTTTGGACTGGACAAAGGCAAAGTCAAGTGTTACAACTGTAACTTGATGGGCCACTTTGCCAGAGAGTGTAAGGCACCTAGAACAATGGTGGCCAAACACAATCCAGACCAAACTACACTGACAAAGCTCTTCATAATGAGAAGTCAAAGCAGCAAGCTGCTGTTGCTGTTGAAGAAGGAGGCTTTGACTGGAGCTTTCAGGTGGAAGATGCTTCTCCAAACCAAGCACTGATGGCAGATCATGATGAAGCCAAGGTATTGGAACATCTCTGTACTCCTGAATGCATTGCTAAAGTTAATAGGTACAGGTCCTATAACTTGGAACTGAGATCTGATATTGAGTCCTTAAACATTTTAAAATCTGATTTTAGAAAGTCTGAAAATGATTTAAGCTGAAAATAGAGGACTTAGAGAAAACCATTTCAGTTCTAAAACATGAACACACAGATTTTAGAACTCAAATTCAAGATCTCATAACCAAGCTAACTGAGTGCCAGGCTGAGCTTGTGATCAGCAAAGCCAGGGCAGAAAAGAGTGTTCTTGAAGAAGAGACCTTCAAGAACATGATATCCTCATCCCTGCACAACAAAGTGTGCTATCAAAACAGACAGGGACTGGGATCAAATGAGATAGCTCCTCCACACATAATCTTGTCTGTAAGACTCCCTAGGTGTGGAACTTGTGAAGATGAGCTTCCTCTCATAGATCCTATGAGTGAGGAGGATGAAGAAGAGATAATGAAGAATCCCTTTACTAAGAGTGAAGAGGAGGATTCCAAGAAGGGCCGCTATCCTTCTGAGGAGAAAGTGAAGG
Organism: Flaveria trinervia; assembly: GCA_025506515.1. Classification (NCBI taxonomy): domain Eukaryota; kingdom Viridiplantae; phylum Streptophyta; class Magnoliopsida; order Asterales; family Asteraceae; genus Flaveria; species Flaveria trinervia. The sequence goes on along the minus strand of CM046444.1, from coordinate 54,802,755 downwards.
CTGTGATGGCCAAGTCCATGAGAAAGAAGTTGATCAGAAAGAGCAAAAGAAATGCAAGGAAGGCTCAAGGGATCAAGACTGTTTTTGACTCTAAGCAGAAACAAGTTTTTATTTCTGCAGGGTTTAAAGTGGTAGGGACTGAAGACAAACCAAAACTCTTCTGCTAAGAGTTCTGGTTCTTGTTCAACTCATCTCAGTAGCAAGAAGAAGACTGATTTGCTGTGTACCACTGCTGCACAGCCTGGACCATCAAACTCCAAGCACAGCCTCAGCCCAAGAGGACTGTCTCAGCATCATAAAGATGAAGGTGGAGAAGGGATGTGACCAAACAGTCCTTTCTCAAGAAAAGGCTCTTGTGAAGAAGAAGATGAATTGTGTTATGTGTGACAGCACTACTCACATTGCCAAGGATTGTCCTTTCAATCCTAAAGGTACTGTCCATATGACCAAAACAAAGACTTCAAAGAGTTTGAAGAGATTCAACTTCGGAAGGAAAACCTGTTTCCTTCGGAAGCTCAAAATCTAAAAGAAGGCAAGTGGAAAATTACCTTCGGAAGAAAAATTGGTCTCGGAAGAAAGGAATTCTTCCGAAGCACTGAAGTCTGCTGTAGTGTCTGCAAAATCTTCCGAAGTATCAGTCATCAAAACTTCCAAAGTTCCAAAAACTTCCGAAGTTTTAAAGGTCAAGTCCAAGACTCCAAAGGTGGTGTGGATGTCTAAGAAAGACCAAGTGACTGAGATTTCTCCATCAACAACAGCTCAAGATCCTCTTAGTACAACCATAGGATCTATCACTGTTGAATTACCTTCTGTAAATAAGCCCAAGACAAGCAAGGCTTGGGTTTCCAAATGTAACTAATAAATTTTCCTTTGTGACAGGGAAGACAAACAAAAAAATGTCTGGATCATAGACAGTGGCTGTTCCAGGCACATGACAGGCAATAGGTCACTACTCCAGAACTTTGAAAGGATTGATGGAGGACCAGTTGCTTTTGGAGGAGATGAAGGTGGTTACATTTCTGGAAGGGGCAAGGTCACAAATGGTAAGCTCAGCATTGAAAAGGTAAACTTTGTTAAGGAGCTTGGATACAATCTTCTGAGTGTATCTCAATTTTGTGATCAGAGTCATAACATGCTCTTTACTGAGCATGAGTGCATTGTTCTTAAGCCTGGTGTGGTCATTCCTCATGAGCATATCCTGCTTAGAGCCCCCAGGAAAGGAAACATGTACAAGATGGATTTGCAAGAAACCTCTCCCTCTGGAGAAATTTCATGCTTTCTATCTAAAGCCAATAGTGATGAGTCTTTCCTATGGCATAAAAGAATGTGCCATGTAAACTTTAAGAACATGAATAAATTGATTAAGCATGATTTGGTAACTGGAATGCCAAAGAAAGAGTTTACAAGCGATGATCACTGTGTTGCATGCCTGAAAGGGAAGCAACATAAGGTATCTCATAAGCCTAAGGAAATGAACTCCATCACTACACCCCTACACTTGTTACATATGGATCTCTTTGGCCCCACCAGTGTAATGAGTTTAGGAAGGACCTTATACTGTCTAGTGATCACAGATGATTTTACAAGATTCACTTGGGTCTTCTTCCTTAGAACTAAGGATGAGACTCCTGAGATTCTAAAGAATTTCATCTTAAAGATTGAGAATCAGTCTGATCACAAGGTCAAAATCATAAGATGTGATCAAGGAACAGAATTCAAGAACCAAACCCTTGATACATTTTGTGATGAAAAGGGTATTGCAAGGCAATTTAGTGCCCCCAGGACTCCTCAGCAAAATGGTGTTGCTGAGAGGAGAAACAAGACACTGATTGAAGCTGCAAGAACCATGCTGTCTGACTCTAAATTGCCCATCACCTTTTGGGCAGAGGCAGTCAACACTGCCTGCTATGTGCAGAACAGAGTTTTAGTAGTTAAGACTCATGGCAAGACTCCTTATGAACTTTGGCACAAGAGAAAACCTTTCATTGGTTTTCTCAGGTCATTTGGATGTCCTTGCACCATCTTGAATACCAAAGATCAAATTGCCAAGTTTGCTGAGAAATCAGATGATGGACACTTTATTGGATATTCTTCCCAAGCTAAGGCTTATAGAGTGTACAATCTCAGAACTAGAATAGTTGAGGAGTCAGCCAATGTGACCTTCAATGAACACCACCATGTGTTGCTGGTTCTGGTCCAGATTGGCTATTTGATCTTGATTTGGTTACCAACTGTTTTAACAAATCTTGTGAGAATGTTTCAGGATCTGCAGAAAATTTAAATACAGGTGATCCTGACCCAAGATTTGAGCTAGGAAGATCTTCAAGTCATACATCTTCAGCTCCAGTTGGAACTACTTCTGCAAATGAGGTTTCTATCAGCACAACAATGACAAATTCAGCTGATACATCTGGTATGCCTTCAAATTCCAGCTCAGAGGCTCTACAACCAGATAAGAACACCTCAACTGTGGAAGACAACAATGGTGATGGTGACAGTGATCAAGAGTTTCTTGATGCCACTAACCACACCATAGATGAGAACATCAATGATGTCACACACTGCTTGGATCAAGTTTCACTTGAAAAGTGTGCTGATGTGTGGGGAGAAACATCTATGCCAGATCTAAATTTTTCTAATTTAGATCTTTCTCAACAACTTGCTGTGATTCCTCAGCTTAGGATCCACAAGTCTCATCCTACCACAAACATCATTGGAGATGTTGTCTCCGGGGTAAAGACAAGAGGACAAACCCATGAAGCAAATGTTTGTCTTCACTCTTGTTTTCTATCTCAGATAGAGCCAAAGAAAGTTGAGGAGGCTCTAAAGGATGGAAGTTGGGTTGAAGCTATGCAACAAGAGCTGCTTCAATTCAAAAGACAGAAAGTTTGGAACCTTTGTCCTCTTCCTTTTGGGAAGACTACCATAGGAACCAAATGGGTGTTTAGGAACAAGAAAGATGATAGAGGCATTATCATCAAAAACAAAGCTAGACTGGTTGTTCAAGGATACACACAAGAAGAAGGGATTGACTACACTGATGTCTTTGCTCCAGTGGCAAGATTAGAAGCTGTTAGGATATTCCTGGCATTTGCTGCATCCAAGAACTTCAAGGTCTTTCAACTTGATGTGAAATGTGCCTTTTTATATGGAGTGATAGATGAAGAGGTTTATGTTAAACAGCCACCTGGTTTCGTAGATCCTGATCATCCTGATTATGTCTGCAAGCTTGATAAAGCTCTCTATGGGTTACATCAGGCACCCAGGAAGTGGTATGAAACACTGTCTGAGTATCTCTGTAAACATGGATACAGGAGAGGTACTATAGATGGAACTCTCTTCATCAAAGACAAGGAAAAGACATATTGCTAGTTCAAGTATATGTGGATGACATCATTTGGTTCAACTAATCCAAAGCTCTGCAAAGACTTTGAGAAGCTGATGAAAGACAGATTTGAAATGAGTGCCATGGGGGAACTCAATTTCTTTCTGGGAATTCAAGTGAAGCAAGTTGAAGATGGCATCTTCATAAGTCAGTCAAAGTATGTTCAAGACATACTCAAAAGATTCAATATGACTGACTGTAAGATTGCTAAGACACCCATAGCCAGAAACCACTCCCTTGGTCCTGATCTTGAGGGGGAGTGTGTAGATGAACACTTATACAGGGCTATGATTGGTTCGCTTATGTATCTTACTGCTAGCAGGCCTGATATCATGTTTGCTACATGCATCTGTGCAAGATATCAAGCCAACCCTAAGATGTCTCACCTTATCACTGTCAAAAGGATTCTAAGATACCTCAAAGGTGCATCAACACTTGGTCTATGGTATCCCAAGAATTCTGACTTTAATCTGTATGCTTATACAGATAGTGATTATGGTGGTTGCAATATGACTGCAAAGTCTACATCTGGGGGATGTCAATTTCTTGGTGGAAGGGTTGTCTCATGGCAATGCAAGAAACAATCCTGTGTCTCTGCATCAACTGCTGAAGCTGAATACATTGCTGCCGCTAGCTGCTGTGCTCAAGTGCTTTGGATTCAGAATCAAATGCTAGACTATGGGTTAAATTTCAAGGAGACTCCAATCCACATAGACAACAACAGTGCTATCTCAATTACAGAGAATCCTGTGCAGCACTCAAGGACAAAGCACATCAATATCAGGTATCATCTAATAAGAGATAATTATGAAAAGGGATTAATTAAACTAGTCAAGGTTCACACAGATGAACAATATGCTGATTTGTTTACAAAGGCTTTGATGAACAAAGATTTAAATATCTAATATCAGCTATTGGGATGATCAACCTTGAGTAATTTTTCTTAAAACTAATTCTTATTATTTCTTAAAAAATGTGTGTTCTAAGTTGTCTAGTCTATCATCTTCATAAGCTCATGTTTTCCTTGGATTGGAAGACTTTCCTTAGATTAATTGATGATTTTGTACTTCGGAAGTTATGCATTTTAACTTCGGAAGAAAATCACACCTTCAAAATATTTAACTGTCTAAGAAATTTACCTTCGGAAGAAATTCCAATTTATCTTCCGAAGCTTAAATAGTTTTTAGACACTTACTTATTTTCAAGGACCTTTTCCTTCCGAAGCAATAATTAACTCTCGGAAGCTTTGTTGATCTCTATACAAAGCACTCAAGTCTTAATTTTCTTCCGAAGCAAAATCATCAAATACTCTCAGGAAATTCTTCCGAAGTCATTTTAGCTTCGGAAGCTTTTTCATTAAAACTTCCGAAGATAATTACCTTCGGAAGCTTTTTGATTTCCAAGAAAACTACTTTTTGAGCAAAAAGTAAACTACTTTTTCAGAGGTGGGACCGACATCCGGATTTCAAAGTTTATCCTCTTTCATTAAACTTTATCTGAAATCCCTCTCTCTCATATAAACCCAACGGTTTCCCCCTCTTCTATCATCTGCTCTTCCTCCAAACCTAAAACCCAAATTTTCTCTCTGAAATTTCTTTCTTCTTTCTTCTTCATCTCTGAGTTACCTCACAATGGCTAACCTTGCTCACAGAAATGATCCCAACTTCACCATGCAGCTACACAGACAACACAATCAAGTTGCTCTGTTATGCTCTGAGAAAGATCCTCATTTCTCAGAGGTTTGCGTTTCTTGTCTCTGTCCACTACTTCACCTCCCTAACCATTGATCCTCCACTCTATGAGGATCAGTTGCTTGAATTCTGGAAGACCTGCCAAGAGGTCATTATGGACGGGGAGAAGGCACTGTCTGCCACAGTGCAGGGGAGAGAACAATCTTCATCACTCCGGCCATCATCAACCGACATCTTCAGCTGGATGATGAAAAGGTGAGGTGTTCTTCCCAAAGGAAGCTGTAAATCATTCCTTTGAGCATAGATGGGTACGAAAGACTTCAGGAAAGGGAAGGTCTCATCCAAATGGAGATTCCTGCTCCATGTGGTCATTCACAGCTTATCAAACAAGCATGGTGGATGGGACCAGATTCCTGAAGATCTCTCTCTTCATAGTCCATGGAATGGTTCAAGGGGTCAAATTCAGGTACTCTCAATTTGTTTATACAAATTTGCTTGCTAATTTAGACTCCTTAGAGTACTACATGTTTCCTAGATATGTCCAGTACATTCTTAACTGTGAACTGGGCTCACAGTTAAGGGAAACAGGTAACACTCTTAAATTGGGACAGATGAAGCCCGGCATCTTTAAAATACTGAGAAAGTCCACTGTTGGATTCTCTGGGGTAGAAACAGCCCTAGTCCCAAAAATGTTAGAGCTCATTGCTCAAGGTGACAACCTAGCAGTACAAGCTAGTGTTGAACCCACACCTGCTGCTTTCCAACCACCTACACAGCCTCAAATATCCATCACCTACCAAAGAAAATCCAAACGAACCCCTGCTCAGACTATTCAGTCTGTGGAGGCCCCCATATACTCACCCATACAGGAAGAAGTGGATACTGGAGCTCCCACTTCTCCTGAGGAGCAGACCACTCCCATCTTTTCAAGAATCAGTGCTGAGGTTCCTCATGCTCAGCCTGATGAGCTCATTAGCCCTACTGCCTTAAGCCATCACTCTGAGTCTCAACACTCAAGTGATCAACTTTCAGGGGACAGTTACCATCCCCAGCCTATAGACCTCAACCAACCAATTCCCAACCTTGACTTCTATACTGATGAAGATCTAGGTTTCAGTGAGTATAATGAGTCTCTCTTCTTTTCCCCTACTCAAAGAGAGATGAATACTCCTGAGTCTCCTATATCTATCCCACATCAGTCACCCACAACTGAGGTGGACACTCCTGAACCTGTTCAGGATGTCCATATGGAAGAGGCTCTCACTTCTGCAAGTGATTACATCATTAAGACCTCAACCATGGCAACTCAGCCTACTGACATCTCAACTGAGACTGCCAGTAAGCAGAGGAAATCCAGTGGCCAAGAACTCAGAACTGGTCATGAGAGAAAGGACTCTGGTCCAATCTTCTCCACCCCCAGTGATTCTTCTGATGAAGATGAGGGGGATCTGAGACTAAAAGTGCAACAACTATCCAAAACATGCACCTATTTAGTCTCAAAGGTCAGTCATCTTGAATCTCAGGTGACTACCTTACACAATAGGATCAATGATCAGCAACTTGAGATTTCATATCTTAAGGAAAAACTAGCTGGGAGACCCTTAAGGCGAGCTCAACCAGGAACACAAGAACCTGTGGATGTGATTGATCTATCCTCCAGCTCACCTATGCAAGTGGGTGATGCTACCAAAAAGGGGGAGAAAGTCTTTACAGCCACAGAACCTGGGAGTTCCTCTGAGAGAATGGACATTGAGGACTCACCATCCTCACTTGCAACTGTGCATTCTCAGCAACCTCCTCTAGTTCACATTGATGTGGACTACACAGACTCCTTCATACAGAGTCTGTTTGAGGATGGGATACCAAGGGCTATGTCACCTCCATCATCCTTCAATCACATCATTGGATGGAGGTATGACAACACTGGAAGGCCCTCATCATCATAAGAGTTCAAGGACAGCAAGAAGTCTTCAACTTTCAGACCTTGAACTACTATGAAGGTCTGGATCTAGTCAACATGCCACTTGTCAACCCAAACCAATCAAGACAAGCTGACAGACTGGCTAAAAGAATCCAAGACAGGATCATTGCAGAGTTCAGCCTAAGAAGGAGACTAAGGCAATCAGGCAATGTCATCGGTCAACTGGATGTTGAGGCAGACCCTAAGATTAGCTTCATAGGGGAAACCTTGACTGAAGCCCAGTGACAGAACCTGAGAGCCCTGTCTCATCATCTCCAACTGCTGCAGAGATCCATATTCCTTCTGAGACACCTGCTGGTGAAGGTGCTTCTCAACCTCTCTCTGGCCTGAGCTCAGATGCTGCAACAAGCAATGAAGGCCAAAGCTCTCTCCACCCTGAGTCACAAAAGTCTGTGAGTGACAAAGGGAAAAGAAAGATGACATCTGAGGAGATTGAGGAGGAGGAGAGAGAGAGGAAAAGGAAGAGGAGGGGGAAGTTCCTTCTTAGGGTCTTCAAGACTCATGGAGTCTGCAATCAGGGCTGCCCCCAGACCAGATACTCAGAATGATGAGTTAAGGGCAGTCAGGATTAACTATCTGCAGACTAGGAACTATGACATAGATAGTGTCATCTCTCTCCCTTGGATGAGCTAAATGAACTGGTTGATCTGGAAAGGTCAAGAGAGAAGAAGGAGGCAGAAGATGCAGAACTCCTAGTACAAGTCAAAGAAGAGAAAAGAAGAAAAAGACTGTACAAGATATGCCTGCCTTCTCCCCAGTTCAAGAAAGTCCTGTGCAAGAGGATGTGGTTCAACAAGAACCTCAGGTAGACAGAAAGAAGATAGAATCAAGATGATCAACTACCTGAGTGCCACAGGTTCTACCAGGCAGATGCACTTCTTCCCCTGCCCTATGACTATGTTGAGTTGAGTATTTTAAACAACTTGAGCTTGAGATAGTCAAGGACAGAAAGACAACAAAGAAGAAGCTTAGGGAAGAAGCTGCAAAATCAAGAGCCATCATCCAAAAGAGTATGAAGAAGTCTGCTGATAGGCAAAGGATGATGAGCTTCTTGAAGCTGTATGGATTCTCCGGAAGGAGACTTGGTCCCATGTCTCTATCCACTATGGATGAGCATATAGGGTGATCAAGCAGAAGATTAAAAGGGGAGAGCTCACTGATTTACACTCCACTCCAAGTCAAGCTCCACCTGAAGTGGAGGTTAAGGTTGAACAACCAGAGACAACACAACCTGGACCTCCTGCTGAGACTCAGCAAGCTTCATCTTCTGATCCACAGCAGGGTCAACCTCCTTCTCCTTCTGAGCCTGAGAGAGAGGAAGTCCCAACTGAGACAGACAACAGAGATCAATCTGGTGCTGCAGGCCAGTCTTCTCAGTTAAATTTGGAAAAGAAAAGAAGAGGATGGCTTCTAAACCAAAGCCAAAGAAAAGGAAGACTGCATCCTCTTCTAAACCTCAGGAAGAGTCAGAACATCCTGAGGATGTGCAGCCAGAGGATGCTCAACCAACTCCAACTTTAGTAGCTCCTCTTGCATCAGGAAGACCCATCTTATCTTGGACATACACCACAAATCCAGAAAGGTGGCATGTCATTAGAGATCAAGGCTTGAAGACACTTATACATGGCAAGACATGTTTCAATTGCCTCTGCATGATCTCTTTGACATGAGAAGATACTTCGACAGTTTGAAGAATCCTGATCATCCTTGAAGAAAGGAATGGGTATCATTCTAATGAGGACTGTTGATATCTGAAGTCTTCTTAGTGTTTGGTAGCATCAGCCTAGGGGGAGTTTGTAGAGACTAATGAAGAGGCTGATGCAACCTAAACATCCAAGGCTTATTCTGCTGCACAAGTTCTGAAGTAGAATGCTTCGGAAGTTTCACACACTCAACAGAAATATTCTAAGTGTGAAATCTTCCGAAGCCAAGACCAATATCTTCCGAAGCCAAAGATGAAGTATTCCGAAGCCTCAGAGACAAAGTCATTCGAAGCTTCAAGTTATGAAGACAGATTTCTTCCGAAGACTTTTAAGATATGCTTTTTCTGATGTACTTTTCTGTAAAGCTGGACACCTTTCGCTGCACCTCTGCAAGTCACCAACTTACATGAGTTGGTGAAAAGGTCCATGCTTTTGGTAACTGTACATTGAGGTCTTGTGTCTGTAAACTTTCTACTTTATGTACTTTATCCTTTTTGTAATAGATAAGGATGTGAGCTATGGCATGTCATAGTCACAAGTCAAAAGGCAATCTGCCTTTTGACTCTACAATTGATTTTGTTTGTGTCTAGTCAATTGTATCCAGCTGGCTTTCAAAGTATAGCCAGCTGTAGGATGTAGTATAAGTATCTCATGTTCTTGTATCTTTTATTTATGCTTTGTAACACTTGTAATAGAACATAGAGAAAGCAATATACTGCATTCTTGAAAACCATACACTTGCGTTCTTTATGTTCTGTCTCTTACATTACTTGTGTTCTTAGTGTCTTATCTTGGTTAATCCAATTTACTGTTTGATTAAAAGTTTGGTTAATCTCCTCTTTGTGTTGTTGTGTTGTAACTCACACCCTTCAACGATCCTGCAAAAACCTTTCATTTGTTAAGCGAATTAAGTTTAGCTTGCATGGCATCTTTCCATTTATCCTAATCATGTCAATTTTGACAATCATTTACAGATCTTGGTTCAGGAGCATCATCTTCGCTCATAATATCACTTGCTATAGAATAAGAGAATATATCATCAATATTTTCCACTTTATCTCTATTCCATAATGTATGCATAGATCATGGTTGATTGACATCTCTTTGTTCACTTTTTTCTCAGAGAAAGTTTGGACACAGTGTTTTATCACTACTATTTTTGTTAAGATCAATTTCCTTTTAAGATATTTTCCTTTTTGAGTATTTTTATCTTTTGATCCAATAGGTCTTCCACGTTTCAATCGTTTATGGGACTCATGAGTCATACTTTATCTATTTCTGTATTTGGAATTTCAACTCAAGCTAGAGCATTTACAGCTGGTATATAAGATTTAGTTACTCTTTTTGTATCAGTAAATGCATCAGGCAATTGATTTGCAATTTCTTGCAGATGTATTATCTTTTCAACTTCTGTATCACAATTTTTGTCCTTGGATCAAAATGCAACAAAAATTGCTCAGACCATGACACATCATGTTGTTCTTTTTTCTTTTCTCACACTAATGTTGGGAAATTTTTCTCACTAAAGTGGCAATCAGCAAAAGGTTTCATAAAACATCACCCGTTAAAGGTTCAAGATATCTTATAATGGAAGTTGTTTCATATCCTACATATATTCCCAACCTTCTTTGAGGATCCATTTTAGTGCGTTGCGGTGTTGCAATAGGAACATACACCGCACATCCAAAAATTATAAGTGGAAAATATTTCGCTCATGGCCAGAAACAAGTTATAAAGGAGAGCACTTATGATTTGCACTTGGCCTCATATGATTTAATGATCCAGCATGTAAAATTGCATGAACCCACCCAAATAGACGCAGAAAGTCTTGTTCTTATAATTAGTGGTCTAGTTATTAATTGCAGATGTTTGACTAACGATTCAGCTAAACCATTTTGTCTATGTACATGAGCAACAGGGTGTTCAGCAACAATTCCAACAGACATACAATAATCATTAAAAACATTTAATGTAAATTCACTGAATTATGAAGTCTCACTCTTTTAACTGTATAATCAAGGAAATGTGCTTGTAATAATAATTGGGGCAAGAAATTAGCAAATGCTACATTATGAGTTGATAATAAAAAGACATAAGACCATTTGTTTAATGCATCTATTAAAACCATAAAGTAATTGATAGGTCCACATGATGGATGGATTGGTCCACATATATCACCTTGAATTCTTTTGAGAAACATAGGTAATTCCTTCTCCACTTTTAATAGTGAAAGTCTAGTAATTAGCTTCCCAAGAGAGCAAGATGTACACGTAGGTATTTTATTTGCTTGTTAAATCTTTTGATCTTTTAATGGATGTCCATGTGTACTTTTAGTTATCATTTTTATCATTGTAGACCCGAATGACCTAATCTATCATGACATAACTTGAATATCTTAAGATCACAAAAGTTCTCTTTAACTTCCATGTGTGCTTGTGGCACATTGATATGTGTGTAATGCAAACCAGAATGGAGTATTGATAGTTTTTTAATATGTGACTTTTGCTCATGATATGCAAATACTTTTCATTTTCAATGGTCATTGACCGAATTATCATATCCATTATGATATATGTTTTTGAAACTTAATAAGTTTCTCGTTGACCTTGGGAAAATAAGGCATTTTCTATTAAAAGCTTTGTACCATTTGGTAACACTAGTTTAGCCTTTCCAACTCTTTCTATCAAGTCTGTAGGACTTGATATTGTATCAGTAGTTTCCTTTGTTGGTTTCATTTCATAAAAATATATCCTGGATCTAAGTATATTATGCGTAGCTCCACTATCTTCTATACATATATGTGAATCTAAGGATCGCAATTAGGAATTATCAATGTTGGTTGAAATCAAGTCAACGTTTGCGGAATCAATGTTGGCTTGGTTTAATTGTTTGTATTAAATTTCAATATCAACAAAGATTCAAGAAAACAGTGAAAGAGACACATTAATGAATGAACAAAGTTTAAATTCAAATGTATTTCATTAAAACATGTTAATGATTACAAATAATGAACGAATGATATTGACTTTGTGTTTAATGATGTGACGGCTGCTAGGGTTTGGTTGTGTGATTTGACGTAATGTTTTTCTGTTGTTGAATCATCGTATTGTTGTTGCCGTGCTGCTTGATTCAAAACCTAGGATCCATATATATAGACGATGATGTTTCTATTAAGGAAACACAAGATCTCTTGGGATTTGAATTGTTTCCGTTAAGGATCATCGGATTTCTTGGGATTCGTATAACTTCCTTGTTGACTTCTTGACTTGTAACACTTGTATTGTTTGAATACAAGTGATTGGACTCCGCATGAATATTTTCTTCCATAGTTGATTGTTCTTCCTTAGGAATCTTGTTCTTCCGAATCAAACTTGTTCTTCCAAAGCAATTGTTCTTCCGTAGGAATCTTGTTCTTCCGAAGTGAACTTGTTCTTCCGTAGCAATTGTTCTTCCGAAGCAATTATTCTTCCGTAGGAATCTTCACTTGGAATTCTCACTTTACTCCAGTTGATGGTTCATCCGCAGATGATCTTCGGATATTTGTTACTTGTAAGAAACATATCTACGGAAGAACAAAATGTTCATCCGTAGATGTTTCTTAGACTTAGTCAATTTCTAAAATTGACTAAGTATAATGTTTGTACCTGCAAACATACAGAAATCAACATACATATTATGGGTTGACCTATACATTTAATGCATACACAATATTGAATTACAACCATTCATTACATATATTAATTCAAGTACTAAGCCTATACAAAATGGACTAGATCTACTGATCCTAGACCTAACAATACTCCCTCTTAGGCTTAGATACTTGTAATCAGCTCTTCAAAACTAAAAGTTCTTTTAATCTTGACACCATTCTTTTGTTGAAGTAAGATACTACATCGTTTTGATCATCATATTTGTATTTGATCTCCATTCTGCATATCCTTTGGAGTGTCTCAAAAGTCAGCCCCGATACATCTTCTTTTGTGGTGAGGGTTTCCACAACACATTTATTGTTAACAATTTTCAGCTCATCTTCTTCTGAGATTCTCAGTTCTAATATATCTTTAATGTTTGCTCCTTTCAGCATCCCAGCATTATACATTCTTCTCTTGTATGCTTTGGCATGTAGCTTATCCATAACTTGAATCATGTGCACATATAGAACAAGTCATTCTGAGCCCTTTCATCAGTTAGCTTTGGAAAGAATTTGTCATGAAGGTATGAAGTATAGCTAGGGTAGAGTAGTTTGATCTCTACTGGGTCAAAAATTCGGATTCTTTCAGCTTTCTTCCTTCTTCATTCCTCAGCAACACTAATTCTTTGGTCTTCTCAACATATCCCCATTCTGTTATGAGATATGTATATTGATTCCCATCTATGCTTTTAACATTAGCTGACTTACTGCTTAGACATCCAACCCTCTTCAAGAACTCATCATCCACCATTGTAGAGGAGTTAGCTTTTGTTCTTTTCATTCTTTGTACCTTCTTTTGTGCTCATCATCTCTCTCTCGGCTTCCTTAATCACATCATCTTTGAATTTTGTTTTTAGCTTCCCACTAACACAGAGAAGTCTTTTCCTCTTGGGTGAATAAGATAGTTAGAAATAATCAAGCTTTGTAGATCTTTGAGATCACATTCAGGTAGGCACAGTACCTATGCTATATCTTGGAAGTATTGAACCCTTACAAATGTTCTCTTGATGATAGCGCAGTCCCATTCTTGATCATACTTCCATGCCATGATTCTGTTATCTTCTATAGAGGTTGGACTAGTAATGTGGTCAAACAATTCTATCAATGTAGACTTCTTCTCTGTGATTTCCCTGACTGTTGTCCCTAATGGCTACACTTTGCTAGGAATGACTGCTCTTGGTTCTCTGATAGTTTGTCCTTTCTTGTGTTGAACTGTGCTTTCAACTGTTACTGGTTCAGCTGGAGATTTGTTGTAATGACAGCTTTTGGAGCTTTAGTTCTGAATCTGACTCCAGTATCAAGTTCAACAGACATTACCATGTTCCATCATTCTTCTCAACTCAGTAACACTTCTTCCTTTAAGCTCATGAGCCTTATAGTTATGACCCCGTAGCCAACATACCATATTGTATTTGCTAAGCTTTGTTGTATCACAGTGACCTAGATCTTTCGTGATTTTCTGAATGGCTTGAAAAGTGGTGAATGCTTCATAGTCACAATTTGGAATTATGAATCTAGCAAACTCAAACTCTTTTAGCATATCTTTCATCTTAGTCAAGTTTATCCTTTCAACCATGTCAAATGGGAACCCATGATTGATCAGGGTCATACACATAGTTGATTCAGGCCTCTCTTTCATTATGTCTTTTGTTGTCAAAAGATCATCAGCCTTTTATTCTTCTTCTTCTTTGTTAGAATCCTCTTCAGTTAGCTCTTTCCATTCAGCACCACTCTTAGCTTTATCAGCAGTAACTGGCTTTGATGTTGAAACATTCACTGAAGCAGTGTGCTCTGAAGATGTATGCCTTGATCTTTTAGGTGAATTATCAACATAGATTACCTGTTTCTTTGTAGAGCCTAAGTACTTTCTCTTCCTAGAATATAGAATCAGTTGCTTAGTGGATGTTGCAGGTTCTTTTGGTTGTACTGATGTAGTGGCAGACTTAGATTCTAAGGCACTTATTTTCATCTTCAGCTCCTCAATCTCTTCATTCTTTATTTGTACCTTAGCATGTTGTTCTTCAATAGTCTTGTTGGATTGGTTGCTCTCCAACATAAGCTTTTCTATTTCAGCCTTTTGTTTAGTAATAGATTCCTTTTATTCTTCAACAAGATTCAGCAGAGCATCAATGACATCATTGTTGCATTGAGCATCTTCTCTTAATCTTGTGATGATTGCTTTTTGCTGCATCAGCTAAACATCCTTTTTTTTTACAATCCCTTTCAGCTCTTGAATTCTTTTCTTTCTGTAGTTAGACTTTATCACAAGCTTGTTGTATTCAGCCACCAGATAGCTTTTGTTTACTGGGATGTCCTCATCATTGATGTCATCTTCATCATAGGCAATCACTTCCTCATATTTATCTTCTTCTTCTTGTTGATCAGCAATTTCATCTTTATGATCTTCAGTATGGGTCACACTTGATGAACTGGAGCATTCCTTTATTGCTTGAACAGGTTCATCTTGATGAGTTTGTTGTTGCTGCTGATTGACAATGACTGGTGAAACTAGTTCGGTTTCATTTGAATAAACAAGAGATTCAGTCTTGGATAATGATAATTGAACAGTACTGGCTTGTGAGACTAAGATTTTTCATATGTGTGTGTATATATAAAAGAAAGAGAGAATAAAAAAGTTAAGATAAGTATAAGATGTTAGTACAAATAAACGTTAATAAACATAATTTAAAATGTTAGTTGCATAAAAGTTAGTTGACATAAACAAAAATGCTAGTATTATAATTAAAGAATAAATGTTAGTTGCATAACTAAAGGTTAGATGCATAAATAATAAGTTAAATGCATAAGTAAAAGTCAGTAGGCATAAAAGAAATGTTAGTTGCATAATCAAACAGTTAGATGCATAAATAAAAGTTAGTTTGTTAGTAGTCTCATAGTCCATAATAAGATCTTCTTTATGTTTATTTTATTTATCTAGTAGTCTCATGGTCCATATAAGATCTTCTTTATGTTTATTTTATTTATCTTATTTATCTTCTCCATATAATATATTATAATTATCACTAATGAAGTGTTTACTTTGCTTGATGGATGGCTTTGTGATTTATTGATCTTCTTGATTAAAGCATAAGAGCTCTCGTGCTAATAACGTGTTATAATTATCTCACAATTATAACAAAACTATTAAAATAACTTAAAGAATTTAAAGAGAATTGTAGAGAAAGATGAGAAGAAATGTATAACTCTTGAATTTTATTGAAGATGATGTATTTTTCTCATTGCCATGGAGGTAGTATGTATACTATAAATACATGTACTCTTTGATAGGTAACTATTTAATAGTCAACTAGTAAATAATTTTACTCTTTAGACTTTAAAAAATCACATTCAATACTTCATGATATTTCATGACAGTTATGTAGTTTATTCAGTTTTTGTAATGACATCATAACATCATCTACACAGTGATTTATAATATAGTACAGTGATGTTATTTGTGGTGGTGCATTTGTGACACGAATGATGAAGTGGAGGTGAGTGGATAGAGGGGATAGAAGGAGAAGGATTCATCCTTCCTCAAGTTCCGTGGATTATAAATATTGTGAGAGTAAGAAAAAAGAAAATAAAGTGAGTTATAAATATAAAGAGAGACTCAGTGAGAAGAGATAGAGAGACAGATTCATCCTTCCCCAAGGATTCAACTTCACAAGGAAGAGCGCTAGTGTAAGCATTCATAAGACTCTTTTATTACTCTCACTTCTCTTATTACCATCGTCCAAAAACTTTGGAACTTCCACAGAAATAGATGTCCCTCCATGAGCAGCAGCAACAACATGCATAGGAATGAGAGAACCTTGTGATATAAATTACCGTAAATCAGGATCAAAGATCACGAGGAAGTGTTTCGTTCTTCTCTTTCACTTGACGAACTCTGTTTAGAGGATTGGTAATTGAATTAACATTTGTGTTATTTTCTCAAATTAGACTACACCACAAACAAAGTCTAAATCAAGATGGTGATAAAATTAATTAAATTAGCAACTTGTGAGGATCATAGTTATAAGTTGAATTAACAACTTATGCAAACGAAGCAAACGTGAAGATTGAGCAAATTACTTGTTTAACCAACTCACAAAAATAATCAAAGAACACATAATAAAATCATTTTTTAAACTTCTGTTGTTTAATAAATTATCACTTATCAAATGATTTCAGTGATAATATCAAAAATACGTAAGTAGTTTAACAAAACACTAGAAAGTTATATACAATAGTCAATTCTTAGAACATATAAAAGATAACACATGTTTCATAAACATCCTATCTTATTTCTATGATATCACATTCCATAATCTCTCTATTGATCCTTTGTAACAACTCTCCGAGAATACTGTGTTATATCATTATCACTTGAAAGTCATTTTAGTAGGAACCTCAACAACAATACAAACTTTACATTCAATATTAAGTTAGGAGAGTTGTAATTTCCATACAACACCATTGCTCTTTTAGAGGTAAGTTATTCAATCACCGGAACTTAGTGGAAACTTCATCTACTTAAAATTCATATGCAATTGTCATTTCACATTGGCAGTCCCATCTCATCTTCACTGCAAACTATAGACACCTAAAATAGTAATTACGTTATGTAGTAATCACACTAGTTTTGTATCACTAGTTTTCGAGATTAATTATTTTAAGACTATTTATGTGTGGTGGGTGAGTTTTGGTATATATAATTTTAAAAATGTTTCACACATTCAGTTTTAAATAGCTTTCAATAATACTAAACTACACATATAAAAAGCCAGGGTACCTATCGTGAGGTTACATAATAAAGGTAAGAAATCAGTATGAGTCTGACAGATGCAAAGAGATACTCAATGATCTTGTTAGTTGATTATTATATTGTTTTTGACTTAGGGAAAATAATTAGTTTGTTTTAAGGTGATAGTTTTTTTTTATTTTCAAAAGATACTTTAAATAAAATAACAAGTAAATAAATGACATAAACTTTTGGTGATTCTTTCAGTTAAGTATCCTAATTTAGGTTCCATTTTAGTAACTATGATGAATTATGTGGTTTGGTTTAAGGATATGATTAATTTAATTATGTTAATATTTATAAACATGAGACAACATGAAGTTATTATAAACCAGCTCTATAGTGATAAGGAAAGTTGCAATGAGTAATTTACAAGACAATTATGGAGCCCCCAGTCGTAACATCCTGTATTTTTTTCCGTTAATTAAAAGTTAACCTTGTTATGATTCTTGTAAGGATTATTTATGCCAGTTATTAAACTATGTGGGTTAATTATGCTTATTTCCTTATTTTACCTTACTTATTTAATCTGAAAGTTAATAACTTACACTATTAAAATAAACCTAATAATAATAATATAATAGTAATAATAATAATAATAATATAATAATAATAATAATAAAAACAATAAGAAATTATAATAATAATAACAACAATAATAACAATAATAATATTAATATAAATAAAACTATAATATATATAATATATATATATATATATATATATTATATATAATATAATTTATAAAAGTTAAACAATTGAAAAGTTTTAAAGTTTAAAAGGTTGAGGGGGTCATTGTGTCAAGTTTAAAACTTAATAAAAGTTTATGGGCATAAAATAATAAAGGTATTAAACAACAAGGACCATTTGTGTAATTATCTAAAAAACCAAATCAAATTCCCTCTTCTACCCAGCAATCCGGTGAATAGTTCTGGCTATTCTCCAGCCGGCTCCAGCAACAGGTCAATCACCAAAACCTTTGGATTTTCACCCAAAAAACCGTTTGCAACGTTTCATGAGGAGGATTCGAACCCTAAGGGGTACTTTAATCGAGTTAAAAGAACGGTTACGAACTCGAATCATTCGATTAAACACTGCCTTAAATCTTCGGGTCGGTTATACAATAAAGATTAATAATAATCAAATTAAATGAACTCACACAATCATTTAACCATTTCTAATCAGTTCCTAAGTACAATTTCAGTCTAACACCTAATATCAACACAATCGAATACCTAATGTCACACCCTAACCTTGACGGCGAAAACATCGAGGTATGAGGATTAAGATCACTCACAGCCACATAACGCTATTATTAAATCCAAATATAATAATTATAAGTTCCAAAGATAACATTACAAACATAAGTCTCAAATAAAGAAATTAACAAGCATAAAAGAAATATTTCAAGTCCATCCATTTATTTATCTAGGTCCATTCCTAGGTGTGAAATAAGCTTCAAAGATGGCTATCAAACTTACGCGTTTCCTGAAACATACTAAAAAATAAAAGATCAACAATAATGTTGGTGAGATTTCCATAGTTTTCAATACATAAGTATATAAAAGATGACAATTCATGTTATAAGTTAGAGAATAAAGTAACTAGGGATGTAAGACAGAATGCACAATCAAACATTGAAAGATTTACAAGTCTCAACGTTTACAAGTTTACACGATTAGCTAAGTGTACTTGGATTAACCAAGCAGGCTTGTCAGGCCCATAGATCTATTACGTCGTCAGGCTAGCAATAGTTAATGATTGTACACATAATCGTCAATACATGGTAGCTACAAAGATCAACTAACCACAACATATAAGTGAATTGCCATAAGTTTACAAGAATCAAACATTTTACAAGTGCAATGATTATAAGGTAACATGTTTCACCCCAAAGTGTGAAATATAAAAAGAGGTATAGAAATACTCACTTGATCAATAAGTATATAATTGAAGATTAAATAGAAAAGTTAATGTTGTTTCAACGTAGTTCTTCACAATGCACCTAAAATGTATATATTTACAAGATTTAAGTTTAATTGTAATAAGTTTAACAATTAAATGGAGAACTAGGGTATTAGGTGGAATACAGGGATTTTTGTGTAAGTACGTTAAATATTTTAATAAAGAAATTTACCATTTATATATTTTAAAGAAAAGAATTTATGTTAGGACCTGGTATTTGAACGAAATACCTAGTGATTAGTGTGTAAACCAGATCAAATAGTGCGGAATCCTATTTGATTGGCGATCCAATCAGTGAGAACACACGAAGAATCAATAAAGAATTGAAACTAACGTTAGAAATCAATTGGAAATCGATCTAATGTGTTCTATGAACTTGGAGAACGAATTGGGAGGCTTCTGGACGACTAGGGTACATCTGGAATCGTAGTGAATGAATACCCTTCGTTTTTCACGAATTAAATTGTATTTATAGGTTAGTATAGTTCATTCGGGCGACTGGACCATAAGCATGGTTCAGTCGTGCGATTGAACCATGTGGTTGATCCATCCGCACGACTGAGTGTTCAGTCGTGCGACTGAATCAATCTTATGTGTCAATCATACGACTGATCCAGTCTCCTGGTTCAGTCATGCGACTGAGTCAATCGTATGAAGTTATTCATGTGTGTGGTCCATTCGTATGGGCCATTCGCATGAGAACTTCATTATGTTAAGTTTGAATGTATTAATAATAAACATTATGTGTAACCATTCACACAACTACTATCCTAATTAACCAATTCAATATCTACTCATTAATGAAATATTAGTCATTAAAAATCACAAACAATCACTATCATTTCATTAATCATATCAAATTACATCAAAATCAGATAAACAATATCTATTACATTTCATATCATGATCTAGGGACATACATGTATCAACAAACTCCCCTTGGACCTAGATCTCTCTAATGTCTTGTTTTCTGCATCACCTCTGCATATTTCTTGTACTTGTTCTTTTGTGACTCCCGCGTGAATCTCAAACGCAAAGCAGAGTCTTATGACATTTTGGAACTGGAGGGCTTGTACAATATCTTGCGTATCATAGAACAATGGCCACTTGTATAGTGTGTAGACATCTTTTTCTAACAAGTTGGTAAGCCACATTGGGTCGAATACCCTGATCGTATCCATTTGACCCTCCTTGTTTAGGACTATGACCGCTTCTGCTGTTCTCCAATCATAGTACCACCACCTAAAGTGTGGAGGGAAGTCTTGTGGCATTTCCCTGAGTGGGATTCTTGACATTGTGCACGGAGGACTCCACCTCAACACCATCTTCGGCTTTCCAGTAATGGCATCAACCTCAGATCTTCTGATATACCTTGTAGGCTGTTGGGGTTTGAAGTTAACCCACCTGGTGTGGTACTCCTTCTTTAGGGCAGCCTCGAACCAGCCTGACATCTTCCTCGGGTCAGCATACAAAAGCTTTAGTTTGGCCAGTTGGTTGAGCTCAAAACCTGGTAGAGTCTTCAGATCATGTGGGAATCTGAAGTACTCTATGCCTTTTTCTCTCTTAACTACATATACGTTAAGATCCTCAAAATACGCCCACGCAATGATCCTACCAGTCACCTTATGATGTTTCTTGACTCTGTAGAGTTTGGTGTAGGCATCCTGTTTCGATGCAGTGCGTTGGGCTCTAACTTCTTCAAAACACGCAGCCCACTCATCCTTTCGAATATCTACATCATCAATTGAGGCTTGGGCCGTTTCCTCTACTTTCTCCGACTCTAGCTCCATCTTGTCTAACACCTCAAAAGTATTGCTGACGAGGGATTCACCCAAATTGGGGACCACATTTCCCTCATTGTCAGCATACTGAGGGTAGTGCTCGGCAGTGACATCTTCAATCTCGATTTCATCAACATCGTTGAGCTCTTCGTCACTAGTCGAGTCGCATGTCGGAGCATTCTCACTATCTCATCTGGATTGAGCTTGAAAATTTCTGCGAGTTGCTCGTTTGATAGGTCGTGAATTATTTCCCCTTCTTCAGGGTATAACTCACCGACCTCCTTACGATCCCTTGCAGATCAAGAATCATTGTTAGCTAAGTCTTGACCTGCTGAAGGGGAGCAACATCAAACTCATCCCTTTGATAATTTGGATCTGTTTGATTTACACATTCAACATATCAACCATTAGTAATTCATCAAAACAGAAATGCGTTCAACTGAATTTTAACATTAAATACATAATTTCAATACATGATTCAAATACAAAACTAATTTAGTACATAAACATCTAATCTTACTTCGTCCTGTATCATCGTCTCGTCACTTGGTGGAGCCGAGGAAGAAGCTGGTTGGTCTTGTATGTTCTTGGACCTCCTTTCTTGACCTGAAGCAGAGGCCGAGCAACTGCATCTCCTCCTGATGTATTATCATCATCCTTCCCCTATCCGTTCTTTCTTCTGTCCCATCATCCTCCTCTGTCTCATCATCCTCATCATCACTTTCATCATCATCATCATCTCTGTCTCCCTCTTTGACCTTCAACGGCTCTTCCTTAGATTCCTTTAACTTTAACATGATTGTCTTCTTGCTTTCTCCAACTCCTCTATCTTCCTGTTTGATGTGACACTATGTGCTTGGAGTTAGGCTATCTTAAGGCTCTGAGCAGCATCTGTTGGGCCTGCTCCTTTATCACTCTACCTGCTCTTCTATCTAGTGAGACGAGCAGCATAAGATCAGCAAGCTGACGGATCTGAGCCGCCTTCTCCTCATCTGCTGCTAATAGGCGCATCACCATCCTGTTGAGCGCAGACATTGTTCCTCTACCCCAATTGGAGGTTAGAGGTGATACATTGGATGAGGGATGGGCTGAGGATCCACTTGGTGGGGTAGCGGTGGTGGGGTTGCTGTATTGAAAAATGGTCTGTGAATGGTGGAGGTGATGTTGGAGTGAAAATATGGTTGGTAGAACGAATCTGTACAGTGGTGGAGTGTGTGGTGGTGTAGTCAATAGCTGTGGTGGCTGTGGTGGTGTGGCTGGGAAGTTGGTTGTGGTGGTGGCAGATATGGGGGCTATGGTATGGATGGTTTGGACCAAAAGAACCAATGAGCCAAGATCAGAAAACCTCTAAGTCCCACACGGTATCACAACAACTGCTGAACCTCATCAGTAGTTTGACAAGTGCTGAAGACTTCAACAGCTGAAGATCAAGTGCTGAAGACCTTAACAGCTGAAGAACCAAAGTGCTGAAGTACAACAGCTGAAGAACACAAGTGCTGAAGCTGAAAGACCAAAGTACTGAAGAACAACAGCTGAAGAGTTCACAAGTGCTGAAGATCAACAACTGATGTACAAAGTCTGAAGACAAAGACTGAAGACATCAGCTGATGATATCTACTGAAGTCATCAGCTGATGAAACGCTGAAGGTCAAAGTCTGAAGACCAAGTACTGAAGCCTCAGTAGTTTGTCACAACTGCTGAAGAGTACTTCTTCAGTAGTTGTGATATCAGTAGTTTTAGTTTTTATGTTTCAGTAGTTTTGTAAAACGACTGAAGAGCTTGTTCTTCAGTCGTTGTAGTTTCAGTAGTTTTATATTTTGTACTTAACTTGCTGATATGTTCTCAGTAGTTGTGAACATTTCAGTAGTTTGTTAAGATTTAGTTATTTCTGTATTGGATCTGCCAGTTGTCACTTTCCGTGATAACAGCAGTGACTGTTGCACTCTATATAAGGAGTGACAACCCATTGTAATCATTGAGTGATATGAGCAATTGAATGGAATGTTTGATTGATTTGATTAGAAATATTCTCCATCTATAAACATTCCTAGAAATCAGAAATTCATATTCTCTCCCTATAACCGTATGCGATCTTAACGCTTACATATATTGTTTGCTTGCTACAATTTGTCTAATTCGTTTGTGTATTCCGCTGCTTTACATTCTGATAAACATCAAACTTGTGATCACTGATCCTGTCAAATGGTATCAGAGCAGGTTAATCATTGATCGATCTAATAATTGATCATTGAAACTGCTATTCAAGATCCAAGTTTGATTGAATTAGCTTTTGTTTTTGCAAGAAACGGTTATAGAGATTGAATTTTCTGTATTTCTGCTCATTCATCCTGAGATCTTATTCTTGGTTCTCATTGAGTTTGTTGTGGTTTGTCTAAAACTTTTTAAAACTTGAACTAAACTGTTTTTGAACTGAAAATGACCACTCCCTCCAATGATCCTCACAATACTGGTTCCTCAACCAAGCCTCCTATGCTGGTTAGGAATGAGTATAACATATGGCAAAGACGTATGCTCCATCACCTGTCTGTTAACAGCGCAGGGTGTTGGACATCAGTGGTACATGGTCCACACAAGCCTATGGTGAATAACCCGGAAACCAATCAAATGGTTCCGAAGAGGAGGGAGCAATACTCAGATGAGGATAAAAAGTTGCTTGAGATTGATGCAAAAGCCCATGGAATTCTGGCCATGGCTTTGCCCAATGAAATCTATTCTGGGCTAATGCATCATGAAACTGCCCATGACCTCTGGATTGCTTTGAAAGAACAATTTGGAGGAACAGATGAGGTCTTGGCAAATAATAGAGAAATTCTTGCCCAACAATATGAGACATTCTCTCATAGAAAGGGTGAGACACTGACTCAACAATATGAGCGGTTTTCTTGTTTGATCTCTGAACTAAAAATGGTCAAACTTGAATACACCAATATTCAGATGAATAACAGATTTCTCAGATCACTGCCTGAGAGATGGGACACATATACTATTGTCCTACGCTCCAGTGCAAGTTTGGACAAACTATCTCTCACCCAACTCATGGGAAATTGCTCACTTTTGAGAGAGAGATAGAACAGAAGAGAAAGCTGTCTTCATCTGGAAAGCTCACTGAAGACTTTATTCAAGCAACACTGCCTTGGTGGGTCATGAGTCAGAATATGCTGCATCTGAATGCCAGTATGATGAGCATATTAATTTCTCTTCGAGCACTTCTAATTCTGCATTTGTAAGTGTTGATGGTCAGTTCACTGGATGTAATAATGACAACTTATGTTTCATTATGGATGATCTCAAGGGGATTGCTGATGATGACTTAGAAGAGATGGATATTTTGAGCCAAATGGCCTTGATAAATATCAGATCTCAGAAGTTCTACAAAAGAACTGGAAGAAAATTCCCAGGACTCTCTGGCAAAACCAAAGTTGGTTTTGACAAGAGCAAGTTGAGGTGTCACAAATGCCAACGCTTGGACACTTTGCAAGAGAGTGTAGATCAACTGGATCAAACTCTACTGCACCCTTTGTGACTTTTCCTGGCAAAGTCAACAAAACAGAGGGCAACATCCTGTCACATCTAGTCATCATCCTCAACAACAATCTCCGCATATTTTGTTCCTCAGGGTCAAATGCCTTATCAGTACCCTTGTTATTACATGCCACAGTCAAGTCAAGTTCAAGTTCCTATGACACCACAACCTCATGCATTACCAGAACCTCAGCCTTCCCCATCTCATCAACAACCTTCATCTCAACAACACAGCTTCTTCACCCCAGGAGTTGTTGACTGGAGCAGTTTACCAGATGACTTGTCTGGTCATGATCAACTGTTCTCAGGTGCTGGTCAACATGGTGGTGACAGTCCTTTTGGAATCTAGCTCTTATGGCTTTGGAGTCTGCTGATACTTCATCTTCCAATGCCTCTACACCTCAGGTATCACAGGTATCCTCTGAGGCAAAAGCCAATTATGTTCTGAACAATGCATAGCAGCATTTGCTTCCATTAGAGAAGCAAATGTAGCTTTAATTAATAGAACATTGAGCTAGAACAAGAATTTCCAAAAACAAAGCTGAGTTTGAGTTTGTGCTCAAAGATAAAAATGATGAGATTTATAAACTGAATTGCAAAATAATTGATGATAAGGCTAGAGAAGATGTACTTCTAGAGAAGTACAAAGATCTCAAAGAAACCCTTGCAGTTACCCAGGTCGAGTGTGATAGATGGGTACAATCATGCAAAGGTTTTGAAATGCTTCTTAGTAAGCAATCTGCTTCAAATGTGAAGTTTGGAATTGGTTACAATCACACTGCTCCACCTACAGATTTTACCCCAAGCAGAGGTAGAATCTGATGGTGAGAGTGATAACCAATCCATCAAGTCATGTGATCTACCTTCTGATACAGCACAATCAGAAGTAGCAGTCAGTATCAAGTCCTCTTTGAACCTATCAGCTGATGTTGATGGTCCAAATGCTGACATTCACATGATCAATAAGTTGATCAACTCAGGAGTCAATCCTGAAGGTCCTGAAAGGACTGGAGAGCAGGATTCAACTCCTGAAGTTCAAACTTCAACTGCTGTCAGTACTGAAGAGAAGAAAACTGGCAGTAGAAAGAGTTTGAAGACTACTAAAGATGCTGTCAAGAAAGCAACCAATGCTTCCAAAGCATTGAAGAACAAGTCTTCAGTTGCTTCATCATCTTTAGTTGATGATCAACCTAAGATGAAGAAGAAACCATGTGAAGTATGTGGTTTGTTCAATCATCTTACAGATGATTGTTGGTACAAAAGAGGTTCCAAACTCAAACAAAAGGAAGAAATTAATGAGAAAATGGTAAAAATGAAAAATGAGTTTGAGACCACATTTGTATCAGCAACATCAAATCCTGTAACCCTTAAGTCCTTAAAGCAATCCAAAAAGGAAGGAGTTAAACAGGTGACAGCTGAGGGTGCTCAAAAGAAGAAGGTGCAACATAGGACCTTATCTAACTCCACTAGCAATGTGTCTGATGAGCTGAAAGCTTTATCACAAAATCAGACACAGCTGGTGATGATGGTACAACATCTGTTGGGTAGAGTTAACCAACTAGATTCTCCTATGTTGAAACCACAGAAAAGGAGGTCTAAGCCAAAGGACTCCTCTTCTGCACCATCTTCTTCTCTCAGGCTGTTGTTACAAATAAACATGCTAGTTTACCATCTATTGATGAGACCAGGCCCAAAACCAAAAAGGTTTGGGTCTCTAAAACTAACTGATTGTTTATTATTGCAGGGTTCTTCAACATGCCAAAATAGCATCTGGTATGTAGACAGTGGGGGATCTATGCACATGACTGGGAACATCTCTCTTCTTCATGACTACTCTCAAGAAAGAAGGGATTTGTCTCTTTTGGCAATGATGCTAGGGGTTACATCATCGGTAAGGGCTTTGTCTCCAATGGAGAAATCAAATTTGATGATGTTAATCATGTGGAAAATCTCAAGTACAACCTCTTGAGTGTCAGTCAAATGTGTGATAAAGGCCATGTTGCCCTTTTCACAAGTCAAAACTGTAGGATTCTGTCATCCAAAGTTTTGCCCTTGATTGACAAGGTATTGGATGATCACACTCTCCTGAAAGCCAACAGGACAGGAAGAGTGTATGCCTTAGATCTCTCTAAGAAGATAGATCTCAAAGGTAATCCTTGCCTATTTTCCAAAGCCTCTTTTCAAGAATCTAAACTATGGCACAGGAGGCTTGGTCATGTTAATCTCAAAAACATGAATCAGCTTAGCCACAATAGTTTAGTCAGAGGCTTACCAATAAAGGAGTTCCACTGTGATGAAACTTGCACTGCTTGTTTAAAAGGAAAACAGCACAAGGTCTCATTTCCTCCTATTGAAGTGTCCAAGTCCACTGCCTGCTTGCAATTACTGCATATGGATCTATTTGGTCCTGTGAGAGTAATGAGCATGGCAAAGAAGAAATACTGTCTGGTAATTGTGGATGATTACTCCAGATTTGTATGGACTTTCTTTCTACATTCAAAGGATGAGGCTGCTCAGAAGATTATCCACTTTGTGCTGTACATTGAGAAGCAGTATTCCCTTCCAGTCAAGTGTATCAGGAGTGATAATGGAACTGAGTTCAGAAATCATACACTTGATGACTTCTATCTCTCAAAGGGAATCAAAAGGCAGTTAGCATTCCAAGGACTCCGGAACAAAATGGAGTAGTGGAGAGAAAGAACAGGACCCTCATTGAAGCTGCAAGGTCCATGCTGGCTGACTCAGGTTTGCCATTGACCTTTTGGGCTGAAGCTGTCAACACAGCTTGTTATGTGCAAAATAGAGTGTTAGTAAATCAGAGGTTGATGAAGACTCCATATGAAGTTCTCCATCATTTGGCTCCACTGATTTCATTTTTCAAAGCATTTGGGTGTCCCTGTTTTATTCTCAACACAAAGGATCAACTCCACAAATTTGATCCTAAGGTGGATGCAGGATACTTTGTTGGTTATTCATCTACTTGCAAAGCATACAGAGTCTTCAACTGCAGAACAAAGATGGTTGAAGAAACTCTACATGTTAAGTTTAATGAATCTCCAAAGGACAAGATTCCACAAAGTCCTGTGGAGTTATTTGATCTGGACATACTGCAATATGTTCCTTATCAAACTCCTGCTGTTGCTCCTGTCAACAGTTCACCACCTGGTGGTACTGCTGATGATGATGATGATTGCAGTACTCACCTCTTCAGGTTTAGTGATCAGCTGCCTGATTCAACTAGACCTGATGTTCCTGTAGCGCCAGTAGCACCATCCACAACAATGCTGATGAGATTTCTTCGAATTCAACTTCCTTTGAATTACCATCCACTGATTGGTTTCAAGAAATGATTCACCATCACCATCTGTTGCTGCTGAACCGGCTACAACACTTGCACAGATCTCATTGTGTATCAAGATCTGAAGAATCACCCCATGTCTCAAATCATTGGTGATATCACTGCTGGAGTATCAACAAGAAGTCAATTGTCAAATTTCTGCTTCTATGCTCTCTTCATCAGTCAGCAAGAGCCAAAGAATTATCACATTGCTTTAAAGACAATGGATGGGTTGATGCCATGCAGCTTGAGCTTCTTCAGTTCAAGAAACAGCAAGTGTGGGAACTGGTTCCTCTACCTCCAGGTAAGTGTGCAATAGGCACTAAATGGGTGTTTAGGAACAAAACTGATGAAAATGGGCTTATTGTTAAGAACAAGGCCAGACTGGTTGTTCAGGGGTTTGCACAAGAAGAAGGTATTGATTATGATGAAACCTTTGCCCCTGTAGCCAGACTGGAAGCAATTCGATTGTTTTTAGCTTATGCTGCTTATCAAAAACTTAAAGTTTTTCAAATGGATGTCAAAAGTGCATTTTTGTATGGAAAAGTTAAAGAAGAGTTTATGTATGTCAACCTCCAGGCTTTGAGGACAACAAACATCCTAATTGGGTGTATAAGCTTGATAAAGCTCTTTATGGGTTAAAACAAGCTCCCAGAGCCTGGTATGAGACATTATCAAACTTTCTTCTGGAAAACAATTTCACTAGAGGCTCCATAGACAAGACTTTATTTATTAAGAAAGCTGGGCAGCATAATCTACTTGTTCAAATTTATGTAGATGATATTATTTTGCATCCTCTGATCCAAAGTTGTGTGATGCCTTTACAAAGTTGATGCAACAGAAGTTTGAAATGAGTGCCATGGGAGAATTACAGTTCTTTCTGGGGTTGCAAATCAAACAAAAGGCTGATGGAATTTTTATTCATCAATCCAAATATACAAAAGATCTTTTGCAAAAGTTTGATTTACAAAACTGTAAGCCCTGTTCTACCCATGAGCAGCACCACACAACTGGACTCAGATCAGAAAGGTAAAGTGGTTGATGAAACACTTTACAGATGTATGATTGGGTCCTTGATGTATTTAACAGCTTCTAGACCAGATATTATGTTTGCTACATGTGTTTGTGCTAGATTTCAGGCTGCACCTAAAGAGTCTCATCTGATTGCAGTCAAGAGGATCTTTAGATATCTGCAAGGCACTCCATCTCTAGGTTTATGGTATTCTACCAACCATTCTGGTAAATTAGTTGCTTTTTCTGACAGTGACTATGCAGGGTGTAAGTTGACCAGGAAATCAACTTCTGGTGGATGCCAATTCCTAGGCAACTGCTTATTTCTTGGCAGAGCAAGAAACAGACCTCAGTTGCTACATCCACTGCGGAAGCAGAGTACATTGCTGCTGCAAGCTGTACATCTCAGGTACTCTGGCTTCAAAACCAACTTTTGGATTATGGCATTACAGAGACTAAGACTCCATTGTTAATGGATAGTGCTTCAGCTCTTTGCATTGTCAAAAATCCAGTCCAGCACTCTAGGACCAAACATAGAGATCAGACACCATTTTATAAGAGACTGTTTTGAAAAAGGTCTGATTGATCCTAAGTTTGTGCCCAGTGCTGATGAGCTTGCAGACATTTTACTAAGCCTTTGGATAGTTCAACTTTCCAAAACCTGGTGTTAAGGCTTGGTATGCTGCAGCTAGAATAGGTGACAACTACTGATGATCTCAGTAATTCATACTGATGATCATGAACCATGTCACATATAAGTACTGATGAGCTTTTTACCCTCAGTAGTTTTTATAACTACTGAAGGCTAAAAGCTCACAGTACTGGACTTTATCTGTTCTAAACTACTGAAGTAGTTACAACTACTGAATCAGTAGAAACAGATAAAGTCAGATGTCCTATGAAACAACTGAAATCAGCCAAAAGACTGATGAATGTGTGAGGACAGTTTGAAACAGCTGAAAAGCTAAGAATTGACGAAAACAGCTGACGAGAACTTTCTCCTCAGTCGTTTGTACCACTGCTGTTTCATTTAAAACAACTGAAGCAAAACCACGTCTTCAGTAGTTTTTATAACTACTGATGACTAATACCAAGTCTTCAGTTGTTTACAACAGCTGATGACTAAAACCACTGTCTTCAGTAGTTTCATAACTACTGATGACAAACACCATGTCCTCAGTTGTTTCAATCACCTGAAGTCAAAACCACGGTCTTCAGTAGTTTTCTAAACTACTGATGCCTAACACCACGACTTCAGCTGTTTCAACGTCTGAAAGGATAATACCATGTCAACGGTCGTTTAAAACTACTGATGACTAACACCACATCCTTCAGTCATTCCTCACCCGTACCCTATAATACCCTTACCCTGAGCTCTCCATACTTCATCTTCTTCAAACCTAACGTTCCTCTCCAACAAATTTCCATGGCGTCTTTGCAAATTAAACCGCGACACAACTGTGTTGCCTACCTCACAAAATCGCCGATCTGGACTAAGTTCGATAATGCTATCGATCTTATGGTTCAGTCCCCATACAACAAGGCATTCCTTCTGAACCCCGTTTTACATGCCGAATCCTTGAACCAATTTTGGATGAACATTACGGTTACAACTGAGGAGAGCAACACACAATCCCTCCGGTCTGTAGTCAACAACAAAGAAGTAGTGATTACTCCTGCAACAATCCGAAAATTCTTCACCTGAGTGATGCTACCTCTCCTGCTGGATATCCGAAGGGCACCATAGATCTATCATTCTCAGCATGGATATCAAGGTGATCTCAGTGCCACAACCATCATGAAGAAACATTTATGACGCTGAGCGCCTGATCTTTCACATGGTCAATGTATGTTTGGCCCCTAAGACATCGTCTTGGGATCAAATGTCCACCAAATGGCAGCAGGTATTGTATTCTATCCTTGAGCAACAACCACTGAACTTTTCAGAATTAATATTTTCAGAGCTCAAAGATATGGCTCAAAAACCAACTGCCAACCGTTGGATACTCTATCCACGGTTCATAATGGCCATTATAATGACCAGCTTAATGCTGAGGGACTTGTTGGCTTGGGAGTCCCTGCTACGGCTGTTTTGCCAGAAGTATACTCCCGGCACAACTCTGACCGGACACTAAAACTGGCTGCCAAGCTGCGAAAACCCACGCAGCTGGAACCCACAGCCACCACTCCAAATCCAATGTCCCCACCAAACCCACCAAAAGAAACCCAAAATGGCTACTCAGGGAATTGAGTCCCCTGAGGATGCTCCTGCACAACAAACGCAGGATATATCCACTAGTCCAAACCCCCTAGTGGATACAATGACTCCTCCAGCCACAGCCGCTCAGGCTTCCTCTCAACAGGAACCTGCAGCAACCCAAGGGGCACCTACTTATCTGGGATCTTCCTCACTTGAGGAGATTGCCATTGAAGAGCACCATCCACCCCAGGTGCACACTGCTTCTTCCCCTGTACCCCAACCAACCGCCCCTCACAGCCCAACTTTAATAGTTGCACAAGTGCTGACTCAATTGCACTCCTCACCCCCTCCCCAGAAACCACTTCTTACTGGGAATACCTCTACAATTGAGGGGGAGGAACACAGTGCACTGAGAACCCACAGCACAGGGGTTTAAATGTTCTATCTCCTGGTGTTGATATGAGATAAGAACTTCTGGTGAGGCTGCCAACTCTTCTGAATCAGCAAATGATCAGACTGAGGTTGGTAACATAACTAAGACCTCACCAGAGGCAACAGCCGATGAAGGACAACGTCCTGAGGCTGGAAGTCCCCAGTTCCAGACAAAGGGGCACATGCTACATCTGGTCTACACCCAGAGCATGTATATCCTGCTACAAGCAGGAGGTCAGGTGATTCAGCATATGCTGATGATGACCTGGGCTTCTTCTATGATGTTCTTGCCCAGAACACGATCCTAGAGGAGGAAGTCAGTAGACTGCAAAACCTACTTGACCAACTCTCTCAAGGAGTAAGACCATCTGCCACCACATCAACCCAACAGATGGCACCTTCCTCTGAAGGTCCTAAACACACAACCACTCACAAAATCTCAGCCACCTGCCTCTGTTTCTGGCATTCCTCAGGGACAGAACCCCCCTGAGCAACTGGCTGCTATCCTTCAAAATCCCCTATCTCTCATCACCCCACAGCTAACTGAATTGGTGATCAAAACTGTTGATGAGAGACTTTCTTCTGTCTTACAACCCATGGTGTGAGAATGTTCTGAGCACACAACTTTCTGCTACTCAATTCCCTGCAACCAATGCACCCAAAAAGGGGGAGAGTTCAGCAGTGAAAGGTAAAAGAAAGAGGAAAGAGAAGGAGAAAGAAACAGAAGAGACAGTAGT
The DNA here is from genome assembly GCA_025506515.1 of Flaveria trinervia. Classification (NCBI taxonomy): domain Eukaryota; kingdom Viridiplantae; phylum Streptophyta; class Magnoliopsida; order Asterales; family Asteraceae; genus Flaveria; species Flaveria trinervia. Next base: position 54,770,512 of record CM046444.1, on the reverse strand, counting down.
GGAAACTGAGGAGTTGGTTGAGGAGACTGAGAAAGAGAAGGAAAAAGAGAAGGAGGAGGCTACCATGGAGAAAGTGACTGAAAGTTCAAAAGACTTTCATGTCACATACAAGAAAAAGAAGAAGGATGAAAAAGAGAAAGCCTTGGAGCTGATGGTGAAAGAGGCTGATGCCGAACACAGCAGATCAATGGATAACATCTTGATCAGTTGTTTAGGCAAGGCCATGACACTGAAAAACTTGATTCTGAGATCAGAAGACTAGAGATTGAAGAAATCCAATCAAGATGGTCAAGTTATGATGTGTCAGAAAGAGAAAGGCTGGAGATCATGATCAGATTTATAGCAAAACATCTTGGAAGATCATTGATCGAGATCAAAGCTTGGTCCAGGGACAGTATCTTGGCAATAACCACCAAGATCTGTTCGTCTGAAGATATACAAAAGGTTTAATTGTTGAAGTTTTAAATGAAGCTGGTGCTGGGAGCAGGACTGAACTAGCCAAACAGTCAAAAGCCAACTCACATCCAAAATGCTAGAACAGCCTGTCAACATTCCCACATCAAAACTACCAAAACCACAACCCACAAAACCAATTCCCTCACCCTCTAAACCAACAGCCGATGATGCACCCAAGAAGAAGAAGAGAAGGGTGTTGAGGCTAGAAGAAGTAGAAGAAGAGGATGAAGATGATAGTCTGCCACTCTCTGCTGTTCTGAAGCTACCAAAGCCCCAGAGTCAATCCATGATCACACCCGACTCTCAAAGGGAAATGGTCAGAGTAAAGATAGAAGAAGAAGAACAGCAGAAACAGCACGATGAGCAACTGTTGAAGATGGTTGACAAGGAATTTCCTCAGTCATCATCTATTCAAGCCATGAAAGGGCATGCTCAAAGGCTGTACACTCTCAGACACACCTTTCAGTATCAGAGGGAGAGAGTGAGAGTATGGCCAGACCCCAGGGTGAGTTCTAGAATCCATAAAAAACTATCCCACACAGATACAACGGCCAAGTACGAAAAACAATAGAATCTACCATCATGTGGCCGTTGTAGTCTCACCCTGGGAAATCATTGATGAATTCAAGAAAGCTCACCAAGCAAAGAAGACACCTCAAGCCTTACTAGAAAACAAGATGATTAAGAAGGGGTTGTTATACAAAAAGCTTGAAGACATCCAAAAGAATGAGCTCCAGTTACTCCTTGAAGGCAACCATCCGGATGAATTTGTATACAGGGAGGTAACTACGGTGGAGCTGAAAAATGGCAGGACCATGAAGTACTTATCAGAGTACTATGGTCCAGAGTTCTTCTTCGAAGGAGGAGCTGAAGAACTCTCTCAAGAGGAACAAATTGTTCTCCTTGAGGCCTATGTCCGTGAGTCATACAGACTCATTATGGGGAAGTGAATCTCATGAATGGGATAACAACTCTGTGTCCAGTTCCCCAAAACAGAGTTCCCATTCATACTCTGCCAAACAAATATTTGAGGTTCTTCCCAGGCCGGAGCGTACATGGGTCATCTTCTCTACTGATCAAGAAGGAAAAAGACCAACATTTTTGCCATCAATAAGTGGGAGTTTAAATAAGTTAGAGGTTTTGGCTGCATTGGTTCAGGGGGAGTTTGTTGGACCAAAAGAACCAATGAGCCAAGATCAGAAAACCTCTAAGTCCCACACGGTATCACAACAACTGCTGAAAGCCTCATCAGTAGTTTGACAAGTGCTGAAGACTTCAACAGCTGAAGATCAAGTGCTGAAAACCTTAACAGCTGAAGAACCAAAGTGCTGAAGTACAACAGCTGAAGAACACAAGTGCTGAAGCTGAAAGACCAAAGTACTGAAGAACAACAGCTGAAGAGTTCACAAGTGCTGAAGATCAACAACTGATGTACAAAGTCTGAAGACAAAGACTGAAGACATCAGCTGATGATATCTACTGAAGTCATCAGCTGATGAAACGCCTGAAGGTCAAGTCTGAAGACCAAGTACTGAAGCCTCAGTAGTTTGTCACAACTGCTGAAGAGTACTTCTTCAGTAGTTGTGATATCAGTAGTTTTATGTTTTATGTTTCAGTAGTTTTGTAAAACGACTGAAGAGCTTGTTCTTCAGTCGTTGTAGTTTCAGTAGTTTTATATTTTGTACTTAACTTGCTGATATGTTCTCAGTAGTTGTGAACATTTCAGTAGTTTGTTAAGATTTAGTTATTTCTGTATTGGATCTGCCAGTTGTCACTTTCCGTGATAACAGCAGTGACTGTTGCACTCTATATAAGGAGTGACAACCCATTGTAATCATTGAGTGATATGAGCAATTGAATGGAATGTTTGATTGATTTGATTAGAAATATTCTCCATCTATAAACATTCCTAGAAATTAGAAATTCATATTCTCTCCCTATAACCGTATGCGATCTTAACGCTTACATATATGTTTGCTTGCTACAATTTGTCTAATTCGTTTGTGTATTCCGCTGCTTTACATTCTGTAAACATCAAACTTGTGATCACTGATCCTGTCAGGATGGTATGCTTTGGAAGTGGTAGTGGTGGTGGCGATGTGGTTGTGGAGGTAACGAAGTGAGAGTCTTTTCTTCTTCTTGAGGCTGGGTTGAGCCATCCTTTTCCTCCTCGTTCCGTTGAAGGTGGATGCTCCCCCTACACCCTGCTAGCTGCTCCGGTACATAACTCGGATTCGTGGCTGTCTCTCTGAGTCTCGTAGGTGTTCACCAACCCCCCTTAGCCCATGTTCTGTGGGACAACCTTGCTTCCCACAGTCCGTGTAAGGGCTCCTCTTCTGATTCCTCTTCCCTCTCATCAGGAACAAAATCCTGATGGAAACCAGACTCATTTCCATCGTGTGGATGGTGGAGATGGTATATCAGTGGGAGTGGCCCTAGATGGAATGGCCCTGTATCTCCACCATCACCACTGTCGTCATCATTTTCCGTCATCAACTGGTAGACCTATAGGTTCAGAATCAGAGTCACTGTCATCATGACGCCATTCGTCTTCCCGGCGCCACATATTTCTCATTTGCCAAATGGCCATCAACCTCCACTAGGGGCTTCATTGTTTGCCCCTATACACCCTCATTCGACCCAAGGTCGTGTCATCCATAATTTCCAATAACTGCATCATGACTCTCCTTTGGGAGAAGTGGCAGCTTGTCGTTGAAGATTAGCTGTAGAAACCTGGGGTACATACAGAATCCTTCTTCCCTTTTGCTTCCAGGTTCTCTATCAGATAGGAAAAGATCATACTCGAGAAGCTGAAAGGGTGGTTCAGCACCAGTGCCACGAAGGCATTTTGAATCTGATCTGATAGATCATCGAACCCCCCTCCTCGAAGCAATGCACTTCAGAATCACATGTGCCAAGTATTTGTACTGAGGGCACAAGTTGCTCTTATTGAGCACACCCGAGTTTATGTCCCCCGCGTACTTGATTCTGAGGAAGCAGCCCCTCACAGTCAGTGGATGTAATTTGGTGGGGTGATTCGTATCGTCCCCAAATTCAAGAACTTTTTGGAAATCAACAGTAGTAACCTCGATATCCTGACCCAGAATGGAGCTCCGTATACTGTACGGCTCACGAGAGCGATCAACTGAGGCATTCTCCCAGAATGCCTGGTGTAATGACCTGTAGGGCGTGCAAGGTGTAGATATAGCCTTATGTATCCGGGAGCGTCTAAAGAAGGCTATAATCTCTGTGAACTCGGCCCCGTTCCGAGTAGTATGATCCAAGTGAGCACATATGTTGTGCTTTGGGTTAATGGACCATCTATCAGCCATTTTTCTGAAACACAAGACACAGAATCATTAGTACATAATACATCAAAATTCAGTTCTAAGTGTAATGTTTATATTCATTTTGATTCATTCGTGCGAATGAATCATGCTACTGGAGTCGGTCGCTTGTTCTTTCGTGCGTTGAGCTCATTCGGGTGAATGAGACATGCGACTGAGTTCAATCTGCTGACTGAGTCTGCGATTGGGTCAGTCGGCCGACTGAACTCATTCACATGGTTCATTCGGCCGATTGACCCAATCGCAAGATTCAATCGTGCGATTGGAGTTCATCCGGACGACCAGTCGCTTGTCCCACTGTTCAATTGCTTGTGGTTCAAATCTTGACCAATTCAAGCAATTTAACATGGTTTAATGGTCCATTAGACTTGCCATCATGTCACTAATAACCTATTTAATTTTAACATTTTGCTAAGTTTATGTAGGTTATTAGGGCATTTTTCAGTCCGGTTCTTGTTTCATTCGAATATCACATATTTGGATTCAAGATCTTCTGATTTCGGTAATATTTAACTGCAATGTACCTGTATAATCATCAATCGAGCGTCAGAGAATCAACAGCAATGTGAACACAAGATCTCTAGAAAATTTGGCAGAGTAACGGGAAAAAATGTGATTTGGGTGCGATTGAGAGTGATGAGTACAACGCGATCGACTGAGGCCCTTTAAATACTGAACCGAAGTTCAATCGGCCGACTGGCCTCATTCGCTCAGTTCATTCGGGCGACTGAGGTTCAGTCGTGCGATTGGCTCAGTCAGTCGGCTGACTGAGTCTCAGTCGGTCGACTGACTCATTCGTGCTCTTTCATTCGCACCCTCAGTTAACCGACTGAGTCTCAGTCGGTTGACTGACTCATTCGCACCCTGTCATTCGATCGAATGGATCATTCTTATACGCCATTTGGGTGAATGACTAAATTTCATGTCTAGTCGTGCGAATGGGATCCATTCGCATGGTTGGTCCATATTCATGGTCCAATCGTGCGAATGGGTCACACTTAGTAAATGTTCTGCCATTTTGAACATTTTACTTTTAAGACCCTTTTAACTTTTGAAATAAACATTTGAGTTTTTGATCATCTCGGACATGATCATTTTAACCAATTTAGTCACCTCAGACATGACTCTTTTAAACACTTTGTCACATCAGACGTGACTCTTTTAAACACTTTGTCACCTCAGACGTGACTGCTTTAAACTTAAAAATTCATGTGGTCATCTCAGACATGAACCTTTTAGTGAGTTAATCCCTTATCTATTTTCATGATGTAGTCCAGCAAACAAACAAAATTAAAAGACTAAGTGAATAATAATAAAAAAGTAAACTAACGTACCAAAAATAAAGACTTGTTTTTGGCTTTTTGTGAGAGATACATCCTAAGATAGAAATCTACGGGATTTGGTTCCGGAATAGGCAGCTTCAACTTAGATTTCCACACCTGGACCAATTCAATTTTGGAATCATACAGGCAAGTCAAATCATTTGGGACTTGTTGTCAAAATCTTTTGATGCTCTATTCTTGGTTTTCATCCAGAGTCGGTTGCAACTTTTGGGAAATCATGCTGGAACTATTAGATTACCACATTGATTTGAACTTTCAAGAACTGCAGCCACAATAATTGTCATATATTTGTCCTCTTAAATCCATACACAGACTTTTGACACAGACTGGCGATAGGTTTAGGTTTAATTATTTCAACTAACATTTGTGGATCCCACACTTATATGGTAATCAACATTCCTCAAGAGCTTTTGAGCGGTCTATGGGTATTTTTACAAAAAAGACTATTCTTAGAGATTTCAAAGAGAAGCCAATCCTCAGGTCAGTGCCATTGCACAGCAGAGAGGCGGCAAACAATAGTGAATTCTAGAATATCTAGGTTATGCTTATCCTCAGGTCAGTGCCATCGCACAGCAGAGAGGCACACAACCTATCTCCTTGTTAGAGCGGCTTGATTTTATTTTGCACAAAATACACCAACAACATAAGTCAGTAGCTTGATAGCATTTTTCTTTCATTTTTTTCCGTGCTTTGCTCTATTTATGGTCATCCGCACACATTTGTGGCGTTTACAAGCTCATTACCCCTTATTGGAATATTGTTGGTGTTAACCAGTGATAAGATGGAAGCCCACAGTCAGTTGAACAACTTAGTTTGATCTTGAAATCATCAGTCAGGTCTTCTCATCTATTGTGCTGAATCTACCGACATATCATTTGTGATCTAGCAACCTCTAGGTCTACTCTCTGTATGTTACCTTCATAGTTACCAGTTTTTCTATCATCTTCCCTTTTTGTATTGCTTAGACTACACAGACTTATACTTTAAATTTTTGCATCTTTCTAAATTAAAATTTTAAAGTCCCTCTTGATTTGTTCCTGTGTACTATCATATTCCAAAGGGTTTGAATCTGTATCACAGATACGATCTACCTTATATCAGCTTTCCACTCCTTCTCTCTCATCTCTTTTTTTTTAATAATGTTACTTGCTGACTTATTCTCCCCCTAAAATACTAACATCATACTGGTATAATTATTTTAGGATTTTAATAAACAGCAGAGTACCATGAGTTTAAATTTAAAACGGACTAAAGTGAAATAAAATGAAAGAATTACTAAGCTACATCGGACTACACATGATCATCATCAGGAATAACATCACTTTGCTTTTTAACGCCGTTGACCTCTAGCAGATATTGAAAACGTGGTTTATCAAAGGCTTTAGTATAGAGGTCAGCACGTTGAAAATCCGTATTAATTTTTACCATATCAATTAAGTTCTTTTCAAAATAATCTCTTATGAAATGGTATTTAATACTGATATGTTTGGTCTTTGGATGTTGGACCGGATTTTTAGTTACTGCAATTGCAGCAGAGTTATCAACAAAAATAGGAGTAGAAGAAAACTTTAAACCGTAATCCCACATTTGCTGTTGAATCCAGATGATTTGTGAACAGCAACTTGCAGCAGCAACGTATTCAGCTTCACAGGTTGACAATGCAACCGATGTCTGCTTCTTACACTGCCAGGTAACTAATCTTCTCCCATAGAATTAACACCCTGCTGATGTAGACTTGTAATTCATCTTACAGCCCCCGTAATCCGAGTCACTATACGCCGTGAGCTCAAAGTCATCATCTTGAGGATACCACAACCCAAGTGTGGGTGTACCCTTCAGATAATGAAATATCCTCTTGACCCCGATCAGATGGTTGACCTTAGGCTTAGCCTGATATCTAGAACATAAACATGTAGCATACATGATATCAGGTCTTGAGGCAATGAGATACATGAGGGATCCAATCATTCCTCGGTACATTGTGGCATCTACAAGATCTCCATTTTCATCAGGTGCTATATCGTGATTCGTAGCAAGTGGAGTCCCAGTAGCAGAAGCATTCTCCGTGTCAAAACGACTAAGAATGTCTCCTACATACTTGGTCTGATGTAGAAATATCCCATTTGGAGTCTGATCCACCTGTAACCCGAGAAAGAACTTCATCTCCCCCATAGCACTCATCTCAAATCTTTCTTCATAACTCTGCTTCAAATTCTTTGCATAACTCTTCGTTCTTTGAACCGAAGATTATGTCATCGACATAGATCTGTACGAGCAGTAGGTCGCCACTTTTTTCTTTGATGAACAGTGTGCAGTCAATGACTCCCCTGCGAAAGCCGTGTTTCTCAAGATGAGTCGAGAGTTTCTCATACCAAGCTCGTGGAGCTTGATGAAGCCCATATAAAGCCTTGTCGAGTTTGTAAACTCTATCCCGATGAGAAGGATCTTCAAATCCCTCGGGTTGACTGACATAGACTGTTTCTCTGATTTCCCCATGAAGGAATGCACTCTTCACATCTAATTGGTAGACTTTAATCTTCATGTACGATGCATAGGCAAGGAAGATGCGAATGGCTTCCATCCGTGCCACGGGTACAAGCACTTCATTGTAGTCAATTCCCTCAACTTGGTGAATCCTTGAACCACCAATCGAGCCTTGTTCCTGATAATGACTCCTTGGTCATCTTTCTTGCATTTTAAAACCCATTTGGTGCCAATGACCTTAGCACCTTTAGGTCTATCAACCAGAGTCCATACACCTAACTTCTTGAACTGAAGAAGTTCTTCTTGCATGGCACTCACCCAAGCCTCATCATTTAGTGCATCACTAACGTATTTTGGCTCAAACTATGAGACAAAACACCGATAAGCACCATCATGAATATATCCCTTTTCCATAACTGAGGCGTAATCAGCTGAGTATAGCTGATTTCAGGTTTGTACTCTTGATCTGACATCCCCAATGACATTGTTTAGGGGATGATAGACGTTTAGTCGTGATCCTGGAGTAGTAAAACAGCTACTCAGAGCCAAGATTATGAACAATGGTTCTGCAGCTGAGGTAGTTGGAATTTGAGGCTCCGAAGTCGAAGGTACATCACTGGTAGATGCTTGTGGACTTTCAGGAACTGGAACCTGTTCCTCCTGACTGCTCTGGTCATCTTCTTCAGCTTCATCTTTAGAGGAGGAGTCACTATCGTCGACTACTCCCCCTGACTGAGTAGATGATCCTCCTAGTGAGCTTGATGTTGGTGTATTCAAGATATCATACATCATCCGTGTAGCTAACTCGTCATTCGAGGAAGAGAGAGATATTGAAGGACTTGAAGAATCCATTATAGTCGAAGAAATAGGCGGGTCCTTTGCCAGTAGGTGGTGTGGTATATCGCTGAACGTCAACATTACACCACACTTCTACTAGACCCGTTGAGTTGTTGTAAACCCTCTTGTTCGGAATGTTGTACCCTAGAAAGATTCCTCCATCCGCCTTCTCGCTGAATTTACCTTCTTGTTGAATTTACCTTCTTGTGTTTTCTTCAGAAGTGTGCACGGTGCGCCAAATGGTTCGAGATACTCCAGATTCGGTTTGTGTCTTTGTAGTAGCTCGTAACATGTCTTGCTGTGATGCTTGACGATCAGAACTCGATTCAGTGTATAACATGCATTAACAACTGCCTCATTCCAAAATTGGATAGGTAGTTTCGAGTCTGCCAGCATAGTCCGTGCTGTCTCAATCAAGCTTCTGTTCTTTCGCTCAGCAACACCATTCATCTGAGGCGTGTAGGCAGAAGTGAATTGATGTACAATTCCCTTTTTCCTTGCAGTAAGCCTCCATCCATTGGTTCTTGAATTCCGTCCCGTTGTCTGAGCGTACTTGTCTAACCTTCAGCTTGTAGAGAGATTCCAGTGTGGTTACTAACTCCTTGAATGACTCAAGTTTCTTATTTGGACTTCAGAAACATCACCCAAGAGAACCTTGAGTAGTCATCAGTAACCACAAAACAGTACAAGTCACCTGCTATGCTCTTTGTACTGACTGGACCAAACAGATCCATGTGAAGAAGTTCAAGAGGAAGTTCTATTGAATGAACTTTCTTTTCCTTATGAGACTTCTTCGTCTGTTTGCCGTTCTTGCAAGCTACACAAAAATCAGGAAGCTGGAAGTTCTTGACATTAACTCCTCTCACACCAGATCCTTCTGAATCAAGTGATTCATCTTCCTTTGACTAATATGTCCCATTCTCCTATGCAAGGAGATGTAATCCTTCTCAGTAGCTTTAGATAGAAAACACTGAACCTCATGATCTGTTGTAGCAGCTGTTGACAGATCCAAAACATAAAGGTCTTTATATCTTGAAGCAGTCATCAAAACTTGGTCTTCTGGGATCACGTAATCTTTCTTGAGCACGTAACACTTCTTGTTGTCGAAGATAACTTTAAATCCCTTATCGCAGATTTGGGAAACAGAAAGTAAGTTATTTTGAAGTTGTTGAACGTAGTTCACCTTATCAAACTTAACTTTCTGATTTCCCACTTCTCCCTAAGCTGTGATATATCCTCCCTTGTTTCCAGCAAACGAAACATTCCCTCCTTTTATTTGCTTGACGTTAGATAAAAGAGCCCTGTTTCCTGTCATATGCCTGGATGCTCCGCTGTCTATAATCCACGTGTTAGTTTCAGCACTGTAGCGAACACCCTGCACCTACAATGTAAAGGATTAGTTTAGGTTAGGAACCTAAGCCTTTACTGGCTTGGTTTTCCAGAGGCATCACACACCATCATAATTTCAACCCATTGACCCTTAGAGGGTGAGGGTAGCCCAGTTCCTTCTTGTCATCATCATCAGACACAGAGGTTGACTTCTTTTTCCATAAGTCATTTGTGCAGTGCCTGTTTGTGATACACAGTCGACTGGCTAACAGGTTGAACTTTATATGCACTAGTTCTTCTAGGTGAGTTAAAGAACTCCTCTTAGAAGACCTAGGTATTGGGTCCTGAAGTTCAATCTTTTTCCTAGGTGTCTGATAAAGAAAGTAATAGGAAGCAATGTGTCCACATTCTCCATAGTTGTAGCATGACCTGCTATCAACTTTATGATTAACTTTCTTTGTGGAGACGTGTGTGACACTCTAGTAACATCACTTACTTTAGGTTTTGACTCTAGTTCTTTTGATTTTTTTCCTTGTTTAACAGAGTTAACTGTTTTAACATGTTTGATATCTTTTTCCTTTTAGTTAACTGGTTTTTGACTATTTGAAGTCCTGTTAGGTTCTGATTTGACTCTGTTTGACCCTGACTTTAAGTTAACCTTTTCAAACTCTTTTTCCAGATTAGCACAAGGCAATTTACCCTTAGCCTTTGACGTGGCCTCCTTTTGTTTGTTTCCAGAGTAATGGTTGAGCATGAGGAATCTGGATCACTAACAAGAGGAATAGACACCACATGATCCTTGATGGGATTGTCATTTACAGGTCTATTCTTAGTGTTCATCAAGGTCTCAGATGGTGGTGGAACCACTTTGTAACCCAAACCCTCCCCATTGTTTCTTTCTCTCACTAAGTGTTGGACTATGTGGGATGAACTTGTCCAACTTTGCAGTTTCTATTTTAATGAGTTTACTTCTACTTCTAGAACTGCCTTTTGCTTCTTAGTGTCTTCTAGGGAGTTTAGATAGTACCTAATGTTATTAGCTTGGTTAAATGCAACTACTTCGGTTTCCCTAAGCTGTTTAGTCAAAAGGTCTATCTTTTCTTTGTAACTATGCTTATTTTGTTTTAATATTCGATTCGCCTCAGTGCACAGTTGTAAATCTTTTACCAAGTTAACATTATGATCTAATAACCTAGCAAATTTCTCCTCTATGCTATTTCTAAATGTATTATAATCAGAACAAGCATGATTATTAAACTTTTGGTCAGTGGTACTTACCTGAGTTGGTTCAGAAGCATTAGCCATCAACGTAGCATCAGATGTCTCTGGTTCTGGTGATTCTGTCTTTTCTGTCTTTGCTCTGGTAGTCTCCTCTTTAGGCTTGTAGCTGACCTCAGATGCAGTTGTCTCTTCAATATTAGACATCGCTATATCAACTGCTAGATCTCCTTCACTTGCAGAATCATCATCAAAGTCTTCTACACTTGCAATGTTTGATTCCCCTGGAGAGACAAACCTAAAGCTCCAGTCCTGTCCTTCATCATCATGAGCAGTCAAGGCTTTTGGATCCTTGCTTGATGAAGTAGAACTAGTAGCTTGCTTGTCTTGACGAGTGAAGGATGAGAATGGGTTCCCGTTTCCCGTCTTCTTTGGCTTAACACATTCTCTCTTGAAGTGCCCCTTCTCCCCACAGTTAAAGCAGGTCACTTTGCTCTTGTCAAAGCCAAATATGGCATCCTTAGTAGCTACCAAGTTCTGTCCGGTCTTTTTCACAAACTTCTTCGCTCTCCGGACAACACTAGCTAAGGCCCACATTATGTCCATTCTCTCAAGCTCCATTTCGTCCATCTGCTCGTAGTCCTCGTCTGCCAGATGACAGTTTCCAATCTTCCCAGCAACAAGTCCATCATAAGAATGAACCACTGCAGCCAAAAGATCCATGTGTTCTCGAGCTACTTCTACCGTCACATTACCGATGTTCTCGGTATTCAGTCAAATAGCTTTTGTTTCAGATACGATATGATGGGTACAAGAAGACCCCGATGTGTCTGATCCTGAAGGAGAAGCATGTGAAGGACCGGATGAGCTAGACACAAATGCAGTCTGGAGAGGTGCTCCAGATGTCTTAGCTTGAGGTGTGGTATTGTACAAAGCTGGATTCTAAGAATACGAAGACTTCTGAGCTCTGTACTTCATCCTAAGTGCTTCTTCTCGCAGCTTTAGAATGAAGTCATTTATATCCAGCTTTGCCAACATTCCATTCTGTCTCAGGTTAGACACGAATGAAGCCCACTTTTCCGGCAATCCGTCTGCAAAGTTAGCAACTTTCTCTTCCATGGTAGTAGCCACCCCATGTGTATGCAGTTCACTCATCAGATGGTAGAATCTATCTATAACATCGTCTAATCTCTCGTTTCCCATCGATGAGAAGTTATCGAATTCCTTCTTTAACTCCTTAGCCTTGATTTCCTTCAACGAAGCATTCCCGTCGTACCTCTTTTCCAGCTCATCCCATAGTTTCTTGGACTGCTTATTCTCTGAGTACTGGTGAAAAATGTCTTTAGGTATAGACTGTGTAATCAATGCATAAACCCTCTTCTCTGCATTATATTTAACTTTCTGCGCGTCTGTCATCCCTCCTAAGGTTAGCTTTACTCCATCGGCTCCCACCGGCGTACTATACCCAATCTCGATAGCTTCCCACAGATTCGGATCCACTCCATTGAGGTAGATCTCAAAACATTGTTTCCAGTGGGGAAACTCATCTAATGTTAAAAGCTTTGGTGGTTTATTATGATTACCCACCTCACTCTCAAGTAACAGCAGGTTCTTGATCCTAGAGTCCTTCCCAGCAGTAAAGGCTGATATTTGATCTTCCATGGCGAATAACTTTAAGTCAACTTACACAAACTGTCAACTGGTGTGATTGAAGGATGCGGATGGGCTATCCGTGCGAATGAACTATGCGAATGGTTCAATTGTGCGGCCGAACTAAGCGATTGGTTCAGTCGTGTGAGTGAAGCTGATGCGTATGAACACTGCGAACGAATGGTTCAATCGTACGAATGGCGATGCAACTATGTCCAATCGCACGTCTGAGCAATGCGAGTGAGATCCAGTCGGGCGAATGGCTCACTCATGCGACTCAAGCTGCTGTTTTGCGAAATTTTCTAGGTTAAACATGTTTTAGACGTAAAAATTCGAACTTTCGCAAGGTCTAATCGCCTAAGTCCGTAGAAACCAAACTTTGATGAGCAGGGAACGTCCAAGATCACTTCTGACACAAAAGATTGAGTTTTTTAGTGCAAAAACACAAGCTTTTTATCAATCTTGATTGAATCACACGTAATCAAGAGCCAACGCTCTGATACCACTTGTTAGGACCTGGTATTTGAACGAAATACCTAGTGACTAGCGTGTAAACCAGATCAAATAATGCGGAATCCTATTTGATTGGCGATCCAATCAGTGAGAACACACGAAGAATCAATAAAGAATTGAAACTAACGTTAGAAATCGATTGGAAATCGATCTAATGTGTTCTATGAACTTGGAGAACGAATTGGGAGGCTTCTAGACGGCTAGGGTATGTCTGGAATCGTAGTGAATGAATACCCTTCGTTTTTCACGAATTAGATTGTATTTATAGGTTAGTATTGTTCATTCGGGCGACTGGACCATAAGCATGGTTCAGTCGTGCGATTGAACCATGCGGTTGATCCATCCGCACGACTGAGTGTTTAGTCGTGCGACTGAGTCAATCTTATGTGTCAATCATACGACTGATCCAGTCTCCTGGTTCAGTCGTGCGACTGAGTCAATTGTATGAAGTTATTCATGCGTGTGGTCCATTCGTATGGGCCATTCGCATGAGAACTTCATTATGTTAAGTTTGAATGTATTAATTAATAAACATTATGTGTAACCATTCACACAACTACTATCCTAATTAACCAATTCAATATCTACTCTTAATGAAATATTAGTCATTACAAATCACAAACAATCAATATCATTTTATTAATCATATCAAATTACATCGAAATTAGATAAACAAGATCTATTACATTTCATATCATGATCTAGGGACATACATGTATCAACAGTTTAAACATTTGTAATAATTAAAGTTTGAATATAAACATTTTAAAATAACCATGCTTTAAAAGCTAACGTTTGGATCAATAATAATTTACTAATTATTATTTTCAATCCATTTTATTAAAAATTATTCAAATAAGTTTTGCTAAAATGTTTTATCAGCAAAAACACTTTTATTTAAACTTAAAAAATTATAGAAAATCTTTGGAAGCTTTTGAAAATATTTAGAATTTATAAAAATATTATTTATATATTTTAAAATTTTTCTTGAATTAGTTTTAGGCAAAAAAGCCTTAAAAAATATGAGGGTGCCCGGGTTCGAACCTAGGACCTTATGTTTAGGAGGGCAGTGACTTAACCAGTGAACCAGGGCCGAGGGCTTGGTTTAACTTGGTTTCAAGTCCTTAAAACATAAAACGAGCAAAATCCCCAAATCCTTATAACCCTAGAACGTTCTTGATCCAAATCGAAGTTCAATTCGGTTTTGTGAGCGACTGAAAACATGGGGATTTTGTTCCCCATGTATAGACGAGTAGATACATAAATTTAGTTGCCCGAATCGAAGATGGATTGATAAGATCAGGTTAAGAACAGGCCACGACTAAGACCGAATTCGATTGATGAGCAAACGAGCGAGATAATCAAATTAACTTCGTGGATTTCTTCGGGTGATGATTATGTTGCAAAACCCTCTATCAATTTTTGTTTAAAATGCCCGAGATGTGGGTTTCGATTAAGTTGTAGGTTGCGATGGAGATGATGATTTGAACTCAATAATTGTGTGCGTTTCAGGTGAAATGGAAGTGTTAATGGATTAGAAATAGTTCAACGATCGTTTATGTTCGATTAATTAGATTATTATTATTAGGTTTTAATCATTGAACGATTAGATTATTGATTAAGTTTCGGTTTCAAGTTCCATCACCTTCAATACCGAGTTAAAACCTAATTAAACCTTGCATTTAGGTTCGAAACGTGTTCTAGAGACGTTTAGAATCGTTTGAGGTTCGAAGTTTGAAGATTTTATGCGGTTTCGGGGCTTCGCCAGATCCTGGCCGCCGGTGGCCGGAAGGGCTGCCGGGAATGCGGGGGTAAAATAGGGTAAAATTTGGGTTTTTATTAAATTTACACTTTCACCCCTTGTAGTTTGGTTTGTTTATTATTTTATACATATATTTTCTTTTAAAGTTTCTAAAATCACAAAACAACCCTTATACTTAGTTACTTTAAGTTTCAATCTATTTTTAAGTTTAATATTTTTATAAATTATTATTATTAATAACAATATTATTATTATTCTTTTTATACTTGTTGTCATTAGTTTTATTACTATTTTTATTATTATTGTTATATTTTATGGTTATTATTTTCATTATTAATAGTGTAACCATTATTATTATTATTATTATTATTATTATTATTATTTATTACATAGCAATTATCATTATAAACTTTCAAGTTAAAGGATTAAAAGACAAAATAAGCAATAAGCATGACTAACCCTTAAGTTTCATGTATAACAATAAAGGCCCTTACAAGAATTAACAAAGCTAACTTTCGATTAACGAAAAAATACACGATGTTATAGTCTCCCCAACTTAAAGAATTTCGTCCCGAAATTTAGAATAAAGTAAGCGAACAAATGCGGGTATTTTTCCTTCATGTGATCCTCACGCTCCCAAGTGAACTTAGCTCCACAATTATTCTCCCAATGAACCTTAACAATTGGAGTAGTTGTGGTTCTAGTCTTCTTCATAATGCGATCCATAATTTCAATAGGTTTCTTAACAAAGTGCAATGACTCGTCGATCTAAATGTCTTCTAGTGGAACATGCAGACTCTCGTCGGCCAAACACTTTCTCAAATTTGAGACATGGAACACAGGATGTAGTCCACTAAGGTCGGAAGGTAGTTCCAGTCTATAAGCCACTTTCCCAATCCTTTTCAGGATTTTGAAAGGTCATACAAATCTTGGAGCTAATTTACCCTTTTTCCCAAAGTGAACAACACCTTTCCACGATGAAACCTTAAGAAGAACCATGTCACCAACTTGAAACTCCAACAGCTTTCGATGCTTATCGGCATAAGTCTTTTGTCGACTTCTTTCAACTTCAAGGTTCTTATGGATTGTGGATACTTTATCGGTCGTTTCTTGTATGAGTTCAGGACCAGTGATGAAGTTTTCACCAACGTCAGTCCAGCACATCAGTGATCGGCATTTACGACCATAGAGTGCTTCGAACGGTGCCATCTTGATACTCGAGTGATAACTAATGTTATACGAAAATTCCGCGAGCGGTAAATGCATATCCCAGTCACCACCAAAGTCAAGGACACAAAGACGCAGCAGATCCTTGAGGGTTTGGATTGTTCGTTCGGCTTGACCATCGGTTTGAGGATGGTAAGCTGTACTTAAATCCAATTGAGCATCTAAGATTTCTTGCATAGAAGACCAAAAGTGCAAAGTGAAACGAGCATCTCGGCCGGATATGATGTGCAACAGCACGCCATGTCGACTTACAATTTCGTCAATGTAGATACGAGCCAGTCTTGAAACTTTGTATGTGTCTCGTATTGGTATGAAATGTGCCGTCTTGGTCAAACGGTCAACAATCACCCATATACTATCATGACCACGAGGAGTACGAGGGAACTTGGTTATGAAATCCATGGATATATGTTCCCATTTCCACATAGGGATTTCAGGTTGTTCAAGTAAACCAGTTGGTCGTTGGTGCTCGGCTTTGACCCTTGCACATGTGAGACACTTGGAAACATAGGAAGCGATATCTTTCTTTATTCCAGGCCACCAGTATTGGCCACTCAGGTCCATGTACATCCTATCAGAGCCAGGATGAATGGAGTATCGAGTTTGATGAACTTCGTTCATAATGAAGTGTCGAAGGTTATCACGATTCGGGATCCAAAGTCAATTCAAGAAGTACCACATGCCGTTTGGTTTTGTCTCCAGTTGGGACCAAACGTTAGACATCAAATCTTCATCTTTCCCTTCGTCGGTTAACACCGCTTGTTGAGCCTCGCGAATGCATAACTCGAGATCACTATCAATCCTTTTGAAGCATGATAGTAGCCTCATTGACATCCACATGAATCTCGGTATCAAATTCCCCTAGTGTATCAAACCATTGCTTTCGATCTCGGATTTCTTGGAGCGAGACAGTCTTGTTGTGGACCTTGCAACTCAGCGCATCAGCTACAACATTCGCCTTTCTAGGGTGATAGCGAATGTCACAGTCGTAGTCACTAATCAACTCAATTCATTGTTTTTGTCTCATCTTAAGATCCTTTTGGTTGAACACGTGTTGGAGGCTCTTATGATCGGTGTAAACTATGCATTGCGTCCTAAAAAGATAAAGTTGCCAGATCTTCAAAGCAAAAACCACAACACCAAGTTTAAGATCGTGGGTTGTGTAGTTCACTTCATGAACCTTCAATTGCCTCGATGTGTATGCTATGACTTTGCCTCGTTGCATGAGAACACAACCAATACCTTGATTAGAGGCATCACAGTACACGGTAAAAGTCATCATTTCCATCAGGGAGCGTGAGTATAGGAGCATTACACAACTTGCGTTTCAATGTCTCAAAAGCCTCTTCTTGCTCGGGTCCCCATTTAAACAGTCGATTCTTTTAGGTAAACGTCGTTTATGGTTTAACAATCTTCAAAAAATTTTCTATGAACCTATGGTAATACCCTGCTAAGCCCAGAAAAGAACGAACTTCAGTTGGGGTTGTGGGAACACCAATTCTTCACGGCTTCTATTATAGTAGGATCAACGTGAATTCATAGTCTATTCATCACATGCCCTAAGAATTGAACCTCTTCTAACCAGAATTCACACTCGGAAAACTTGGCGTACAATTGATCCTTCTATAAAAGTTCAAGAACTTGTCGCAAGTGTGTCTCGTGATCAACTTTCGTCTTGGAATATATAAGAATGTCATCAATGAACATGATCACAAACTTATTCAAATACGGTTTACATACTCGATTCATGAGATCCATGAACATGACAGGTGCATTAGTCAAGCCAAAAGGCATAACCATAAACTCGTAATGTCCATATCGAGTACGAAAAGCGGTCTTTGGAATATCATCATCGTGAACACGTAATTGATGATACCCAGAACGTAGATCGATCTTTGAGAATTGAGTTGCTCCTTGAAGTTGATCGAAGAGATCTTCAGTTCAATGAAGAGGGTATCGGTTTTTTATAGTAAGCTTGTTGAGTTCTTGATAGTCGATGCACATACGAAATGAACCATCCTTCTTCTTTACAAACAGCACAAGTTCACCCCATGGTGAAGAACTAGGACGAATGAAACCCTTATTGGTCAACTCTTGCAGTTGACTAGCTAGTTCTTGCCTTTCAGAGGGTGCAAGGCAATAAGGTGATTTAGCCACAGGGTTCACACCAAGGATCAAGTCAATCTTGAAGTCAACTTCTTGAAGCATAGAATTTCCGTGTGTTGCTTAGCTAACCAATCCATGCTGATAATAACATCAAAGCTTCAGTTGCATTGGTATAAGATCGTTAGGGAACTCGTGTTCGTTAAGCTCAAGATATAATTGCATATTACGACGTCAACAACGATCGATTTTCCATCAGCGACTTCGACCATGAAGGATCTTTCCAGATTAACACATGGCTTAGAAAGTATAGGCTCAAACTCCAAAGACACAGGAATGAGGATAACAAAGGATAGTAATTTAAACAAAGATAAGCTAAGGGTTGTAAGGTTACATGGAATGATTCCATTTGGTAACGCATTACCATTTGGAAACGTTGACACGTCAAGGTAAATTGACCTATTTGCCTTAGAAACTTATGTATGTCGATCATAGTTTATCACTCATCCTAGAAATCCCCAAGTAAGCATAACTAGTCTTGTAGGATTTATGCAAAATGCTTACCTTAGCCCAAAGGCCTTTTGCCAGGAAATCTAGAATACAGGTGTCTATGTGTCATATAATATTCCTTAGGTTCATGAAATCAAAACCTTGATGATATTTGTATAGATTAGACATAACGTCTAAAGATTCAAGACATAAACAATAAGTATATGATCCCATGTGTCGTCGAGAATAAGATTAAGAGGCTTCATGTTCGGGGTGAATCAAAGAGTCAAAGATAAGTTTAGGGAGACATGTAACAATGTTTAAGCATTCATAAGGCAATCCTATGCTAAGGCATCAAATTGCACATAAGAAGGCATAGCATTATTAGCATGCAAACAATATATTTACAAGATAGAAATATAATTCTATAAGGTTCATGCATACACTATAGTCTAGGTCACCATTTCTAATAACCTAAATCCCTATAGTTATGGGCTCTGATACCAATCTGTCACACCCCAACCTTGAGGGCGAAAATGTCGAGGTGTGAGAGTTATGATCGTTCACAGCCACATAACGCTATTATTAAATCCAAATATAATAATTATAAGTTCCAAAGGTAACATTACAAACATAAGTCTCAAATAAAGAAATTAACAAGCATAAAAGAAATATTTCAAGTCCATCCATTTATTTATCTAGGTCCATTCCTAGGTGTGAAATACGCTTCAAAGATGGCTATCAAACTTACGTGTTTCCTGAAACATGTTAAAATAAAATGTCAACAATAATGTTGGTGAGATTTCCATAGTTTTCAATACATAACTATATAAAAGATGGCAATTCATGTTATAAGTTAGAGAACAAATTAACTAGGGATGTAAGACATAATGCACAATCAAACCTTGACAGTTTTACAAGTCACAACGTTTACAAGTTTATACGATTAGCTAAGTGTACTTGGATTAACCAAGCAAACCAAGCAGGCTTGAAAGGCCCATAGATCTATGACATCATCAGGCTAGCAATAGTTAATGATTGTACATATAATCGTCAATACATGGTACCTACAAAGATCAACTAACCACAACATATAAGTGAATTGCCATAAGTTTACAAGAATCAAACGTTTTACAAGTGCAACGATTATAAGGTAACATGTTTCACCCTAAAGTGTGAAAATAATACTCATTTGATCAATAAGTATATAATTGAAGATTAAATAGAATAATAAATGTCGTTTCAACGTAATCCTTCACAATGCACCTAAAATGTATATATTTACAAGATTTAAGCTTAATTGTAATAAGTTTAACAATTAAATGGAGAACTAGGGTTTTAGGTGGAATATGGGGATTTTTGTGTAAGTACGTTAAATATTTTAATAAAGAAATTTACCATTTATATATTTTAAAGAATAGAATTTAAACCATTTGTAATAATTAAAGTTTGAATATAAACATTTTAAAATAACCATGCTTTAAAAGGTAACATTTGGATCAATGATAATTTACTAATTATTATTTTCAATCTATTTTATTAAAAATTATTCAAACAAGCTTTGCTAAAATGTTTTATCAATAAAAACATTTTTATTTAAACTTAGAAAAATTATAGAAAATCTTTGGAAGCTTTTGAAAATATCTGAAATTTATAAAATATTATTTATATATTTTAATTTTTTTCTTGAATTAGTTTTAGGCTAAAAAGCCTTTAAAAATAAAACATAAGGGTGCCCGGGTTCGAACCCGGGACCTCATGTTTAAAAGGGCAGTGACTTGACCAGTGAACTAGGGCCGTGGCCTTGGTTTAACTTGGTTTCAAGTCCTTAAAACATAAAACAAGCAAAATCCCCAAATCCTTATAAACCCTAGAACGTTCTTGATCCTAATCGAAGTTCAATTCGGTTTTGTGAGCGACTGAAAACATGGGGATTTTGTTCCCCATGTATAGACGAGTAGATACATAAGTTTAGTTACCCGAATCGAAGATGGATTGATAAGATCAGGTTAAGAACAGGCCACGACTAAGACCGAATTCGATTGATGAGCAAACGAGCGAGATAATCAAATTAACTTCACGGATTTCTTCGGGTGATGATTATGTTGCAAAACCCTCTATCAATTTTTGTTTAAAATGCCCGGGAGGTGGGTTTCGATTAAGTTGTAGGTTGCGATGGAGATGATGATTTGAACACAATGATTGTGTGTGTTTCAGGTGAAATTGGAAGTGTTAATGGATTAGAAATAGTTGAACGATCATTTATGTTCGATTAATTAGATTATTATTAGGTTTTAATCATTGAACGATTAGATTATTGATTAAAGTTTCGGTTTCAAGTTCCATCACCTTCAATACCGAGTTAAAACCCAATTAAACCTTGCATTTAGGTTCGAAACGTGTTCTGGAAACGTTTAGAATCGTTTGAGGTTTGAAGTTTGAAGATTTTATGCGGTTTCGGTGCTTCGCCGGAGCCTGGGCGCCGCTGGCCGGAAGGGCTGCCGGGAATGCGGGGGTAAAATAGGGGAAAATTTTGGGTTTTTATTAAATTTACACTTTCACCCCTTGTAGTTTTGTTTGTTTATTATTTTATGCAAATATTTTCTTTTAAAGTTTCTAAAATCACAAAACAAACCATTATACTTAGTTACTTTATGTTTTAGTCATTTTTAAGTTTAATAATTTTTATAAATTATTATTATTAATAACAATATTATTATTATTATTATTATTATTATTATTATTATATTATTATTATTATTATTATTATTATCACACCCCAACCTTGACGGCGGAAACGCCGAAGAGCGAGAGTTAAGATCGTTCACAGCCATATAACGCAATTAATAATCCCAAATATATATATTAATTATAAATTCCAATTGTACCATTACAATCATAAGTCTCAAAGAAATTAAAATAACATAACATGTCATTTTATTTTATTTATTTATCTAGGTCCATTCCTAGATGTGTATGCTTCAAAGAGTAAAAATCAAGCTTGAGTATTTCCTGAAACATGTTAAAAATAAAATGTCAATAATAATGTTGGTGAGATTTCTATAGTTTGTAATACATAAGTATATAAAAGATGGCAATTTATGTTGTAAATTAGAGAACAAAGTAAACTAGGGATGTAAGACAGAAATGCACAATCAAACCTCGACAAAGTTTTACAAGTCTCAAACGTTTAAAAGTATATACGATTAGCTAAGTATACTTGGATCAACCAAGCCTGGCCCATAGATCTATGACTTCGCTAGGCTAGCAATAGTTAATGATTGTACATATATTCGACATTACATGGTAGCTACAAAGTTCAACTAACTACAACATACAGGTGAAATGCCATAAGTTTACAAGAATCAAACGTGTTTACAAGTGCAAAGTTTATAATGTAACATGTTTCACTCCAAAAGTGTAAAGATAAAAAAGGGGTATAGAAATACTCACTTGATCAATAAAGTATGGAAAGCGATTAATAAAAATATAATAAGCAACGTCCAACGTAGTTCTTCACAAGGTACCTAAGTATTCACATTTTACAAGGTTTAAGTTTAAGGGTAATAAGTTTAGCGAAGTAACGAGGGCTAGGGTTTTAAGTGGATTTGGGCATTTTATAAGTATATATATATATATTCTTTATATGTCAAAATATAGAGAATGTGAAATTAAATCATTTATAATAATAATAAAATTAGATATAATATTCGAGTATTTTCTTGACATAATCATGTTTTAAGAAAATATTAATGAAAAGAACATTTAAACCAATAACAATTTATGAACTATTATTTAAAATCCATTTCTTTTGAGACGTTAATCAAAGATAATCTTTGTTTAATTTTTATTACAAAGATATTATTTAATTAAACTTAGAAAATTTACAGAAATTATTTATGACCTTTAAAAATATTTAAAGTTTATAAAACCATTTTTATATTCAATAATATTTTTCTATAATTAAATTAAGGCTAAAAGCCTTTTTTTTAAATAAGAGGGTGCCCGGGTTCAAACTCGGGACCTCTAGGTTGACAAGGTGGGTGATTAACCAATTAACCAAGGCCTTAGCCGCGGTTTTATATGGTTCCCAAATCTTAAAAACTCCAGTTTCAAAACAGCCCCAAGTCGAATGAACCCTAGGTTGATTCGAACCAAAATTGAAGCTCAAATCAGTGTTGATAATGATCTGAATCATGGGGCTTTTGTTTCCCACATGATTTCGAGTATGTGTGTGTTTTTATTACCCGGTATCGAAGCTTGAAATGTCCAGAATGATGAAGAACAAGCCGCGACGAAGGTTGGACTCAATTCGTGTGCAAATGCTTATGGAAATCAAATAACTTCGTGGGTAGTTTCGTATGGCTAACTAGAACTAAAGCCCTTTGTCAATTTCGGCTTAGTTTTGTCGAAAGATGTAGGTTGATAGTGGTGCAGGTTGCGGCTTAGAGAAATCGAATGGAGTGTTTTGTGTTTGATTCAAGTAACAATCGAGAGTTGTACAGATTAGAGATAGATAAAGGTTCGATCGGGTGAAGTTAATTGCATTATTAATGATTTTTAGACTCGAACGTCTCTATGATTAAAAGCTTTGGTTACCCATTCGATTGGGATTAGTAACCGATGTTTAAATGTGGTTAGATGATGCATACTGGTTCGAATCACCTTCTGGAAATGTTTAGGATCAGTTTCGGATCAAAAATCAGTTGGGTTAGTGGTTTTCGGGCGTCGCCGGAGCCGCGCCGGGCTTGGCCGGCCGGCCGGCGACCGGATTAGCGGGGAGAGAGAATAGTGATAGGGGTTGGGTTTTAGTAATTTACACAAATGGTCCCTCAACTTCAAAATGTTATTATTTCATGTTAAAACTTTCATTTAAAGTTTTTAAATTAACAAATTACCCCCTAACTTAATTTCTTTAAGTTTTAATTCTTTTACAACTTATTACTTATTTAACATTTATCAGTTATTATTTCTATTATTATATTATTATTATTATTATTATTATTATAACTTTTATTATTATTACTATTTATACTATAGACATTATTATTAGAGTTATTATTATTATAATTATTATTTTTCAATTTAATAGTTATTTTATTAAGTTTTATATTAACACACAATTTCATAAAGAGACATAAATAGTCCTTACAAGAATAAACGAGGTTAACTATTAATTAACAAAAATACAAGATGTTACAGTCTCCCCAACTTAAAAGAATTTCGTCCGAAATTAAGAATGAACTAGGTGAACAAATGCGGGTATCTCTCCTTCTTACGATCCTCACGCTCCCAAGTGAACTCTGCTCCGCACTTATTCTCCAACGAACCTTAACGATTGGAGTAGTTGTGGTTCTCGTTTTCTTCATAATGCGATCTATAATCTCAACAGGTTTCGCAACAAAGTGCAATGACTCGTCGATCTGGATGTCTTCCAATGGGACATGCAGACTCCATCAGCCAACACTTTCTCAAATTTGAGACGGAATACAGGATGAACTCCACTAAGGTCGGAAGGTAGTTCCAGTTTATAAGCCACCTTCCCAACCCTTCTCAGAATTTTGAAAGGTCCTACAAATCTTGGAGCTAGTTTACCCTTCTTTTCAAAGCGAACAACACCTTTCCACAGTGACACCTTAAGAAGAACCATGTCGCCAACTCGGAACTCCAATGGCTTACGACGATTATCGGCGTAACTCTTTTGTTGACTTCTAGCCAGTTCAATGTTTTTGCGGATTGTGGAGACTTTATCGGTCGTTTCTTGTATAAGTTCAGTACCAGTGATGAAATTTTCACCAACGTCGGTCCAACAAATCGGTGATCAGCATTTTCGACCATACAAAGCTCGAATGGATCCATCTTGATACTTGAGTGATAACTATTGTTATACGAAAATTCCGCGAGCGGTAAATGCGTATCCCAATCACCACCAAAGTCAAGGACACATAGTCATAGCAAATCCTCGAGGGTTTGAATTGTTCGTTCGGTTTGACCATCAGTTTGAGGATGGTAAGCCGTACTTAAATCCAATTGAGTACCCAAAGTTCTTGCATAGACGACCAAAAGTGCGAAGTGAAACGAGCATCTCGATTGGAAATAATGTGTAAAGGCACGCCATGACGACTCACAACTTCGTCAATGTAGATTCGAGCCAGCCTTGAAACCTTGTACGTATCTCGTATGGTATGAAATGTGCTGTCTTGGTCAAACGTCAACAATGACCCATATACTATCATGACCACGAGGTGTACGAGGTAACTTGGTTATGAAATCCATGGATATATGTTCCTATTTCCACATAGGGATTTCAGGTTGCTCAACTAAACCACTTGGTCGTTGATGCCCGACCTTGACTCTTGCACACGTGAGACGCTTAGAAACATAAGAAGCGATATCCTTCTTCATTCCAGGCCACCAATATTGACCACGGGTCCATGTACATCTTATCGGAGCTAGGATGAATGGAATATCGGGTTTGATGAGCTTCGTCCATAATGAAATGTTGAAGGTTATCACGATTCGGGATCCAAAGTCGGTTCAATAAATACCACATACCATTCGGTTTTGTCTCCAGTTGTGACCGAACGTTAGGCATCAAATCTTCATCTTTCCCTTCGTCGGTTAGTGCCACTTGTTGAGCCTCGCGAATGCATAACTCAAGGTCACTATCGATCCTTATGTTTTGAAGCATGATAGTAGCCTCGTTGACATCCACATGAATCTCGGTATCAAATTCTCCTAGCGTATCAAACCATTGCCTTCGATCTTGAATTTCATGGAGTGAGACAGTCTTGTTGCGGACCTTGCGACTTAGCGCGTCGGCTACAACATTCGCCCTTCCAGGATGATAGCGAATGTCGCAGTCATAGTAGCTAATCAACTCGATCCAACGTCTTTGTCTCATGTTGAGATCCTTTTGGTTGAACCACGTGTTGGAGACTCTTATGATCGGTGTAGACTATGCATTGCGTCCCATATAGATAGTGTCACCAAATCTTCAATGCAAAAACCATAGCACCAAGTCCAAGATCGTGAGTCGTGTAGTTCACTTCATGAACCTTCAATTGCCTCGACGCGTATGTTATAACTTTGCCTCGTTGCATGAGAACACAACCAAGACCTTGATTAAAAGCATCTCAATACATAGTAAAGTCATCGTTTCCATCGGGAAGTGTGAGAATAGGAGCGTTACACAACTTGCGTTTTAATGTCTCGAAAGCCTCTTCTTGCTCGGGTGCCCATTCAAAGAGTCGATTATTTTGGGTTAGCGTCGTTAATGGTTTAGAAATCTTCGAGAAATTCGCTATGAACCTACGGTAATATCCCGCTAACCCAGAAAAGAACGAACCTCAGTTGGGGTTGTGGGAACACACCAATTCGTTACGGCTTCAATTTTAGCAGGATACACGTGAATTCCTTGGCAATTCACCACATGCCCTAAGAATTGAAGCTCCTCCAACCAAAATTCACACTTGGAAACTTGGCGTATAATTGCTCCTTCTTCAAAAGTCCAAGAACTTGTCGCAAGTGCGTCTCGTGATCGATTTTTGTCTTGGAATAATAAGAATGTCATCATAAACACGATCACGAACTTATCCAAATACGGTTTACATACTCGATTCATGAGATCCATGAACACGGCAGGTGCATTGCTCAAGCCAAAAGGCATGACCATGAACTCGTAGTGTCCATATCGAGTACGGAAAGCGGTCTTTGGAATGTCATCATCATGAACACGTAGTTGATGATACCCAGAACGTAGATCGATCTTTGAGAATTGAGTTGCTCCTTGAGTTGGTCGAAGAGATCATCGATTCGAGGATGAGGGTATCGGTTTTTGATAGTAAGCTTGTTGAGTTCTCGGTAATCGATGCATATACGAAATGAACCATCCTTCTTCTTCACAAATAGTACAGGTGCGCCCCACGGTGATGAACTAGGGCGAATAAAACCTTTATCGGTCAACTCTTGCAATTGACTAGCTAGTTCTTGCATTTCAGACGGTGCAAGACGATAAGGTGATTTAGCCACAGGGTTCGCACCAGGGATTAAGTCAATCTTGAACTCAACTTCTCGCACGGGAGGTAAACCTTTGAGATCCTCGGGAAAAACTTCGGGAAAGTCTCGCACAACAGGAATGTCCTTCAACTCCTTACCCTTGGCTTTTGTATTAACTACATATGCCATGAAAGTCATGTAGTTTTTACTTAAGCACTTACGGGCTTGATGCAAGACATGAGTTTGAGTCTTTGAGATGATTTCTCCCCAAAGACCCTTAAGGTATCACCAGTCGGTAAAGGAATTCGGATACACTTCTCAAAGCATAAATTTCCGCACGTTGCTTGGCTAACCAATCCATACCAATGATAACATCAAAGCTTCCCAGATGCATAGGAATAAGGTCGACGAAAAATCGTGTTCGTTAAGGCTCAAGTGTGCAGTCATTACGACGTCAACGACAATAGATTTTCCATCGGCGACCTCGACCGTGAAAGATCTCTCCAGATTAACACGCGGTTTAGAAAGTATAGGCTCGAATTCCAAGGACACGAAACTCCTATCGGCACCCGAATCAAACAATACAGAAGCATAATGACTATTTACAAGATACATACCTGTTTGGTAAGAATCCATTATTGGTATGATGAACACATATAGGAAATTTTATAAGACAATAGATTTAAAAAAAGAGTTCAACGACGTACCATTCACCACGTCATTGTTGGCTTGAGCTTGGTTAGCATTGATGTTGAAAGCCCTTCCACAAGCCGGTGGCATAGTTCCCGCATTGCGAGGACATTGTGGACGAATATGACCGGGCTCGCCACAGTTATAGCAGGTTCGGTTGGTAAGCATGGCAGTGTTGTTTGGCGCACGAAGGCAAGTAGTTACCAAGTGTCCATACTTCCCCAATGAGCAACTCAGCATGGAAAGTTGCTTGAATGATGGTACTTGCACGTGTTACACATAGGATGTGGACCGGTATAAGCTTTAGCCATGGGAGCTTGATTTGCAACCACCATTTGTTTTTGAGGAGCATTTTGGGTGGTCACGGCGTAGTTGCGCGTCGAGGTGAACTTACGCTTCTTGTTTTGAGAAGATGACTTGGCCCTTTCCTCTTTGTTGCCTCGGGTGTCACCTTCGCATAGACTTGGAACCCTTTGCCGACATCGTGCTAGCTCTTATATGATTCTCGGTGAGCTGTGCAGTAATAGTAAGCGCCTCCTCCAGAGTTGTGGGCCTACTACCCACAACGGCATCTTGAATTTGGGGTGGCACCCCCTTGATAAATTTTTCAATGTTACGGGGCACGGTGTCCACCATGTGTGGTAGGAGCATACTCAACTCATGATGCCGGGGGGAATAAGCCAAGTAGTTCCCACCATCTTGTTTGAGGTTCCAAAAATCTCCTCCAGCTTTTGCAACTCGCTCCTTGGGCAGAACTTTTGGATCATAATATCCTTGAATTCCCCCAGGGCAACGCCATTGCAACCTCAGTTCCAGGTTTCTCTTTTCACTATTCCACCATGTTAGTGCTCGTGTTGAAGAACACTTGTGGCATAGCGAACCTTGAACTCATCGGACATTCACTAATAATGAATGTGTTCTCCATACTTTCAAACCACTCAAGAAGTCCAGTGGCTCCTTCTTTTCCACTAAAACTAGTCGGTTTGCACAAGTTGAAATGTTTGAAGGTGCAAGTAGGATTGTTCCCGTTTTGGTTGTTGCTATTCTCCCCATGAACACCACTATTGTTCCCATTAGTGTTGTTGCTAATAGCCATTAGGGTATTATTAAGTTCAGCAACCATAGTCGGGATGACAGCAGCCATTTGTCGGGCGATCATGGCGGCTAGCTTACTATCGGAACTTCCACGCTTTTGATGACGAGACATGCTGCAATATGCAAAATGAGTTAGACACGAGAAACAAAAATACAAGGATTATAATTCAACAAGGATAAGTCAAGAGTTGAAGGACACTTGGAATGGTTCCATTTGGTAACGCATTACCATTTGGAAACGTTGACACGTCCAAGTAAGTTGACCCATTCGCCTTAGAAATTTGTGCATGTTGACCATAGTTTATCACTCATCCCAGAAATTCCCAGGTAAGCATAACTAGTCCCGTAGGATTTATGCGATATGCTTGCCTTAGCCCGAGGGCCTTTTGCCAGGAAATCTAGAATACAGGTGTCTATGTGTCACACAAACTTCTTAGGTTCATGAAGTCAAACCTTGATGAGATTTATATAGATTAGACATAACGTCTAAAGATCATAAGTATAAGCATAAGTTCCACATGTTGACGAGAATCAGATTAAGAGATTTCATGTTCGGCGAGAGTCAAAGAGTCAAAGCTAAGTTTAGGGAGACAAGTAACAATGTTTAGGCAATCCTATGCTAAGGCATCAAATTGCACATAAGTGGGCATAACATTATGTAGCATGCAAACTATATAATTTACAAGATAGAATCATAATTCTATAAGGTTCATGCATACTATAGTCTAGGTCACCATTTCTAATAACCTAGATCCCTATAGTTATGGGCTCTGATACCAATCTGTCACACCCCAACCTTGACGGCGGAATCGTCGAGGTGTGAGAGTTAAGATTGTTCACAGCACATAACGCTATTAATAACCCAAATATATATTAAACAAAATTTCAATAGTACTATTACAATCATAAGTCTCAAAGATAAAAATAACATAACAAGTCATTTTATTCCATTTATTTATCTATGTCCATTCCTAGATATGTAAGCTTCAAAGAGTAGAAATCAAGCTTGAGCATTTCCTGAAACATGTTAAAAATAAAATGTCAACAATAATGTTGGTGAGATTTCCATAGTTTGAAATACATAGTATATAAAAGATGGCAATTCATGTTGTAAATAGAGAAACACAGTAAGCTAGGGATGTAAGACAGAATGCACAATCAACCTCGACAAAGTTTTACAAGTCTCAACGTTTAAAAGTATATACGATTAGCTAAATGTACTTCAATCAACAAGCAGTTGTCTGCCCATAGATCTATGACTTCGCTAGGCTAGCAATAGTTAATGGTTGTACATATATTCGATTACATGGTAGCTACAAGGTTCAACTAATCACAACATACAAGTAAATTACCATAAGTTTACAAGAATCTTAACAAGTGCAAAGTTATAAAGTAACATGTTTCACCCAAAGTGTGAAAATATGAAAAATGGTTTAGAAATACTCACTTGATCAAATAATATATAATTGGTGATTAATAAGAATAATAATAATAATAATAAGCGTCGTTTCAACGTAGCCCTTCACAATGCACCTAAAATACATATATTTACAAGTTTAAGTTTAATATAAAATTAACGTTTTAACGCGAACTAGGTTTTAGGATTTTGGGGTTTTGTAAACAATTTAGTAAACTCTTATTTTACATTTTGTTCAATAGAGAAGTAACATTATAAAATTTTAAAGGAAATATAACCTTGTAATAATTTGTGTAATATAACATATATCTTAAATCAAAGAAAACATAAGATTCAATAATAATTAATAATTCAAATTATTATATAAATCCATTTTTTATAACAATACTTAGTTATAATTTTTATAATAAAATATTTTATAAGGATAAATTACAGAAAATATTTTGTTGATTTTAAAAGATTAAAAGTTTGTAAAAATCATTTTTATATGTAATAGAATTTTTCTAAAATAGAATTAAGGCTAAAAAGCCATTTTAAAAATAATAAGAGGGTGCCTGGGTTCGAACCCGGGACCTCTAAGTTGAATTGTGGGACCTCTAAGTTGAATTGTGGAGTGTGAACCAGTGAACCAAGGCTCTCAGCCGCGGTATAACCCGGTTCCAATTTGATTTATCCTAAATCGACAGAACACCCCTAAATCCAAGAACCCTAGGTTGTTCTTGAATCAAATTGAACATCAATCGATGTTATTAATGAAATTAAACTTAGGGTTTTCATTTCCCATATGAAACCGAGTGTGAGGATGTGTCTTGTTACCCAAATTGGTTAGATTTTAATGGAGAACGAGTACACGAGCCGCTCGCGACCACGTATCACTTGTTTGCTACCCAAACGACGATGATAATCAAATTAAACTTGAGGGAAGCTTCGAAAGATGATCCAGATGCGAAGCCCCTGTCAATTTAAGTTAATTTGTTCGGACAGTGGCCTCGACTAAGTTGCAGGTTCCCGACGAAGATGAAGCTCAAATTCGAAGATTGTGATTGTTTTTGATTCAATTGAGTGTGGTGCTCGATTAACAACGGTATAGTATCGTTTAGGTTAGTTTAAGTAGGCTATTAAGAAGTGTTAATGCCCGAATGGCTAGTGGATTGAAGATGTTTCGGTTATGTGATTGTTTAGGTCGTAACCGATGCTTTAACTTTGATTAAACAAGGCGTTTAAGTTCGAATTATATCCTAGAACGGTTTGGGAACGGTTTTAGATCATGAGTCGACAGAATTTGAGGGTTTCGGGGCTCGCCGGAGGTTCGGCCGGCGGTGGCCGGTGACCGACCGGAAAGACGGGAAAATAAAGGGGGGAGGGGTTTGGGTTTCAAAAGTTTACACAAATGGTCCCTCAACTTTCAACCTTTATTATTTTATACAAAACTTTCATTTAAAGTTTTAAAAACATAACAACTAAACCCCCTTAAGTTAATTATTTTAAGATTTTAAACATTAATATTATTATTACTAGGACTTATTATTATTGTTGCTAATATTACTTATTTATAATTATCATAATGATTAGTTGATTAGAAAATTAAAGGCAATGAAGAATGTGCATAACAAATTCACAAGTTTCACAAATGGCAAAATTAGTCCATACAAAAACTTAACAATGTTAACTTAATTTAACTCAAAATTTACAAGATGTTACAGTCTCCTCAATATAAAAGAATTTCGTCCCGAAATTAAGAATAAAACTAAGAGAAAAGATGCGGGTATCTCTCCTTCATATGATTCTCACGCTCCCAAGTGAACTCAGCTCCACGTTTGTTTTCCCAACGGACTTTGACGATAGGTGTAGTAGTTGTTCGGGTCTTCTTCAGGGTTCGATCCATAATCACAAGAGGCTTCTCGATGAAATGCAATGACTCATCTATTGAATTTCCTCTAGGGGAACATGCAAATTTTCATTAGCCAAGCACTTCCTTAAGTTTGAGACATGGAAGACAGGATGAACTCCACTAAGGTCGGAACATGCAAATTTTCATTAGCCAAGCACTTCCCGAGGGCCTTTTGCCAGGAAAACCAGAATACAGGTGTCTATGTGTCACAAATTTCTTAGGTTCATGAAATCAAAACCTTGATGAGATTTATATAGATTAGACATAACGTCTAAAGATCCAAGTTATAAGCATAAGTATAAGTTTCCACGTGTTGTCAAGAATAAGATTGAGAGATTTCATGTTCGGGGAGAGTCAAAGAGTCAAAGTTAAGTTTTGGGAGACAAGTAACAATGTTTAGGTAATCCTATGCTAAGACATCAAATTGCACATAAGAGGGCATAGGATTATGTAACATGCAAACTATATAATTTACAAGATAGAATCACAATTTTATAAGGTTCATGCATACTATAGTCTAGGTCACCATTTCTAATAACCTAGATCCCTATAGTTATGGGCTCTGATACCAATCTATCACACCCCAACCTTGACGGCGAAAACGTCGAGGAGTGAGAGTTAAGATCGTTCACAACACATAACGCTATTAATAATCCCAAATATATATATTAATCATAAATTCCAATTGTACCATTACAATCATAAGTCTCAAAGAAATTAAAATAACATAACAATACATTTTATTTCATTTATTTATCTAGGTCCATTCTTAGATGTGTATGCTTCAAAGAGTAGAAATCAAGCTTGAGTATTTCCTGAAACATGTTAAAAATAAAAGGTCAACAATAATATTGGTAAGATTTCCATAGTTTGTAATACATAAGTATATAAAAGATGGAAATTCATGTTGTAAATTAGAGAACAAAGTAAACTAGGGATGTAAGACAGAAATGCACAATCAAACCTCGACAAAGTTTTACAAGTCTCAAACGTTTAAAAGTATATACGATTAGCTAAGTGTACTTGGATCAACCAAGCCTGGCCATAGATCTATGACTTCGCTAGGCTAGCAATAGTTAATGATTGTACATATATTCGACATTACATGGTAGCTACAAAGTTCAACTAACTACAACATACAGGTGAAATGCCATAAGTTTACAAGAATCAAACGTGTTTACAAGTGCAAAGTTTATAATGTAACATGTTTCACCCCAAAAGTGTAAAAATACAAAAAGGGGGTATAGAAATACTCACTTGATCAAATAAGTATGGAAAACGATTAATAAGAAAATATAATAAGCAACGTCCAACGTAGTTCTTCACAAGGTACCTAAGTATTCACATTTTACAAGGTTTAAGTTTAAGGATAATAAGTTTAGCGAAGTAACGAGGGCTAGGGTTTTAAGTGGATTTGGGCATTTTATAAGTGTATATATATATATATATATTAATATATAATATATATATATTATATATATATATATATTAATATAATATATATATATATATATATAATATATAATATATATATATATATATATATATATATATATATATATATATAATATATATCTTTATATGTCAAATATAGAGAATGTGAAATAAAATCATTTATAATAATTAATAAAATTTAGATATAATATTCGAGTATTTATTTGACATAATCATGTTTTAAGAAAATATTAAATGAAAAGAACATTAAACCAATAACAATTTATGAACTATTATTTAAAATCCATTTCTTTTGAGACGTTAATCAAAGATAATCTTTGTTAAATTGTTTTATTACAAAGATATTTATTAGTTAAACTTAGAAAATTTACAGAAATTATTTAATGACCTTTAAAAATATTTGAAGTTTATAAAACCCATTTTTATATTCAATAATATTTTTCTATAATTAAATTAAGGCTAAAAAGCCTTTTTCTTAAAAATAAGAGGGTGCCCGGGTTCGAACCCGGGACCTCTAGGTTGACAAGGTGGGTGATTAACCAATAAACCAAGGCCTTAGCCGCGGTTTTATATGGTTCCCAAATCTTAACCACTCCAGTTTCAAAACAGCCCCAAATCAAATGAACCCTAGATTGATTCGAACCAAAATTGAAGCTCAAATCAGTGTTGATAATGATCTAAATCATGGGGCTTTTGTTTCCCACATGATTTCGAGTATGTGTGTGTTTTTAATTACCCGATATCGAAGCTTGAAATGTCCAGAACGATGAAGAACAAGCCGTGACGAAGGTTGGACTCAATTTGTGTGCAAATGCTTATGGAAATCAAATTAACTTCGTGGGTAATTTCGTATGGCTAACTAGAACTAAAGCCCTTTGTCAATTTCAGCTTAGTTTTGTCGGAACATGTAGGTTGATAGTGCTGCAGGTTGCGGCTTAGAGAAATCAAATGGAGTGTTTTGTGGTTGATTCAGGTAACAATCGAGAGTTGTACAGATTAGAGATAGATAAAGGTTCGATCGGGTGAAGTTAATTGCATTATTAATGATTTTTAAGACTCGAACGTCTCTATGATTAAAATCTTCGGTTACCCATTCGATTGGGATTAGTAACCGATGTTTAAATGTGGTTAGATGATGCATACCGGTTCGAATCACCTTCTAGAAATGTTTAGGATCAGTTTCGGATCAAAAATCAGTTGGGTTAGTGGTTTTCGGTCATCGCCGGAGCCGCCCCGGGCTTGGCCAGCCGGCGACCGGATTAGCAGGGAGTGAGAAAAGGGATAGGGGTTGGGTTTTGGTAATTTACACAAATGGTCCCTCAACTTCAAAATGTTATTATTTCATGTTAAAACTTTCATTTAAAGTTTTCAAAATTAACAAATTACCCCCCCTAACTTAATTATCTTTAAGTTTTAATTCTTTTACAACTTATTACTTATTAACATTTATCAGTTATTATTTCTATTATTATTATTATTATTATAACGTTTATTATTATTACTATTTATTATTATAGACATTATTATTAAAGTATTATTATTATAAATATTATTTTTCAATTTATAGCTATGTTATAAGTTTTATATTAAATACTTAATGACCAACAAACAAATAAGCATAAATAACACACAATTTCATAAAGAGACATAAATAGTCCTTACAAAAATAAACGAGGTTAACTATTAATTAATCAAAAATACAAGATGCTACAATTATTAGTATTATTATTCTTTTATACTTGTTGTCATTAGTTTTATTACTATTTTTATTATTATTGTTATATTTTTATGGTTATTATTTCCATTATTAATATTGTAATCATTATTATTATATTTATTACACAGCAATTATCATTATAAACTTTCAAGTTAAAGGATTAAAAGACAACATAAAGCAATAAGCATGAGCAACCTTAAGTTTCATATATAGCAATAAAGGCCCTTACAAGAATTAACAAAGCTAACTTTCAATTAACCAAAAATACACGATGTTACACCTATACTCACGACTTTGTACACTTAACCGAACCTCTTCTCCTCCATACTACCATCTTCAATTGATAGAGGTTTTGAGTCTTGGTTATTTACTGAAGCTTCACACGAGTTTATTTGGTAACGATTGCGCATCGAACGGATTCAAGGCTCTGTCGCGGTTTGAGGACTCTCGCTCCTGTCGATTGAACATCAAAACCAGGTAATTGAATACATGTATATACTCGGTTTCAGGAGGAGAACAAAAGCCCTAACCAATTGATCATTAATAATAAACGTTTGGCTCAATTCGATTGAAGTTAAAATTAGTGTTCATAAGATTTCGGGGTGTTCTTGAAATTGTGTTTTTAAAGTTTAGATTTCATCATTTAGCACGGCCACGACCCTTAGCTTGCCAGTAAACCACACGTCTGCTCAACTAGAGGTCTTGGATTCGAACTGGTCAACCTCCTTATTTTTTGGGGCTTTCTAGCCTTTAAAAAATATAGAAAAATTTCTAAAAATTATAAAAAACGGTTTTATATAATTGTTTATTTTTAAAGTTATCTAATTATTTTTCTGTAAATTTATTTCTTTAAATACTTGAATATCTTTTTTATAAATTATATTAACAAATGTTATACTTAATTTATTTTTAAAAAAAATAAATTTTAAATAGTTTAAATCACAAAAATTATTATTGATCGTTACGTTAACTTTAATTATAGATTGATTATGACAATTATAAAATCATATTAACATTTTCATAACTAAATTTCACAAATCATTGTAAAGGATTTTAAATCCTTTAAAATTGTTTAAAGGGTATCTTTCTTTTATTAGAGTAAAATATATAAATGATTTCAATAATTAGCCTTATTTATTTATAAAAACCCCAAATCCTTATCGAAACCCTAGTTCACGTTTAATCGTTAAATTAACTATTAAACTTAAAACTTGTAATATATACGTTTAGGTATCTTGTAAGGGGACTCGTTGGAACATCGTTTAAATTCTTGTTATCATCTTATATATATATCATGTGAGTTTTCATGTCCCTCTTTTACTTTATTTTACACCTTTTAGGGTGAAACATGTTA
Source organism: Flaveria trinervia (assembly GCA_025506515.1). NCBI lineage: Eukaryota > Viridiplantae > Streptophyta > Magnoliopsida > Asterales > Asteraceae > Flaveria > Flaveria trinervia. The sequence goes on along the minus strand of CM046444.1, from coordinate 54,734,137 downwards.
ACATATAAACTTGCACTTGTAATGTAAGGCCCCGTTCCCGGAACGCTTACAGCTGGGTTCTCATCGCACATAAACATATAATAACTTTTGTATTCATAAAATCACAGCGAAAACTAAAAAATCTTTCATTTCCATGTAAATGCTTTTGCAAATTAATACAACATTCATTACAAAATAGTTTGTTCGCATTACAATGCAAAAACATCAATCAAAAGAATGTCATCCCAAAAGGAGCTGAGTAGCTTCACGGTGCCATCCTTAGCAATCATTTCCTGCCAACTGGAAAACATATAAAAAGTCAGCTTTGCTGAGTAAGTTCTAGTTTTATTATAAAACATACTTTACTTTCATATAAAACCAATCGTTACTTTTACATGATCACACATCGTACGTATGCATAGATAATATCATTATTATCTTCTTCATTCATTCATTCGTTCTATATAACTTTACTTGCGCATCGGACATCAACCGTACCAATACCATGTGCTACACCCCGGTTAGTCTTAGCTACCGGGCCGAAGTCAATAAATGAACAGCTAAACGTATGCCACGGTACTAGGAGTAACAATCAGTCTTATCTACTGGGCCGAAGTCAATAAATGAACAGCTAAACGTATGCCACAGTACTAGGGGTAAGTGGTAGAGGCACTACACGTTTGGTCAATCACAAAGAAGGACCCTGATATCCAATGCTTGCAAGACTTCTTTCATTCTTTCATTAATGCATGCATTCATCATCGTGTTCCTCTTTCATTATCTTTCACTTTACGTTACATAATACTTCGTTCATTCCTCATAATAAGTAAAGCCATAGGAAAGATATTATACATCATACTAAGGAACATTAACGTGCATCAACATCACATCATACAGGGCAACATCATACATACATAACATGCAACATCATCATCTCTATGCCCTACATGCTTCAAGGGCCATATCTGCTATCTTGCATGCTCTTACGGGAAACCTTTACGTCAAGACTTACATCTGCACTTTCCCCCAAAAGCCAGAAGTCTAACTACACTTTCTTCGGGTGCGACAGCCCTAATCGTGCATATGGACCTCCAGTCGCATGGCCTCCATGCGACTGAACATCATACGATTGAACTCAAGCGGATGAACATTTACGCGAATGGACATCCAGTCGTGCGTATGAACCTCATGTGGATGGAACACATGCGAATGGGAACCTATGCGACTGATCTAATGCGAATAAACTCATGCGACAAAGCACTTATGCGACTGAACCCTCAGTCGCATGACTCCCCATGCGATTGGACTCCCAGTCGTGCGACTGAAACCTTAGTCGTGCGATTGAATCCTCAATCGTGCGAATGAATCCCAATCATGCGAATGACCCTCAATCGCCCCTCAATTGGTCGTATGGCCTCCATTCGGTCGCCTAGCCCTAGCTGATGCAGAATGGAGTTCATCCCGACTGCAGCTGAGGGTTTTCGGCCTCCAAACTCATCTAAACCCATTTTAAGCCTAAATTAACCCTCCTGGACCTTAGGAATGCATACCATAACACCATACAAGCACACACAAGCCCGGAAACATGCATGAAACGCATCAACACATCACACCCAAATGGGTCAAACACATACACATACAAAAACCGGTTTTTATGCTTTCCAGCCCTAAAATCGGTTGAAAACAAGTAAAAGTGGGGTCCTAGAACTCACACAAACGAGCACGAAGACAACGGCTTCGATTTGGCTTGCTACACGACGATTTTGGCGACCCGAACCAACCTGAACCGACACTTTTCCTCTTTTTCTCTTCTTTCTCTTCTTCTTCTCTTTATGAAGTCTGAAATGTAGGGTGTGTGGGGAGAGTGGGCTGCCCTCTCCTTACTAATATCACCACATTTCCCAACTTTTATTCGTTGGCGAGTTTGGTCCCTCGACTTTGAACTTTATTTTCTTTTCTTTCTTCACCGGCTTCAAAATAATAATATTCGGGCGTTACATGTAAACATCTTGATACTTGTAAATGCACATGCAATTCATCTTTACTTTTGTCATGGTTATTTATATATTGTGAGTTTTATGAGATACATTATTTGTTGATAATCATTAACGATTGCTAGCCTGGCGATGTCATAGATTTATAGGTCTGACAAGCCTATTTCGTGCTAAAGCCGATGTATTGTCGGCTCCTAATGACGTATGAATTCTTCATCATGGGAACCAAATACACTTAGCTAATCGTTATAAACTTGTAATCTTAATCTTGGTCAAGGTTTGATTGTAGCTATATGTGTTCTATAATCTTGCATAAAGCATAACCTTTGACATGAATTGCTACTTGTAAATTTTGATAAATTTATGTATATTAAACCCTTGGAAACTCACCAACTTTCATAGTTGACCTTTATTTTTAACATGTTTTAGGAAACGCTCAAGTTTGAAGTTATCTTTTGAAGTTGCTCACATCTAGGATTGGATCTAGATTAATAAATAAAATGTCTTGGAATATTTTATCTTATGTTATGTTATTTTTGTTTGAGACTCTTAGTTGTAACTTGCACACTTTGAAACTTATGATAATAATATTTTCATTTAAAGATATTGTTATGTGGCTGTGAACAATTTTAACCCTCACATCTCGATGATTTCGCAGTTAAGGGTTGGGGTGTGACACTAGTGATGTAGATAATACTTTTTAACATATGATATGATTTTTTTAAAAAATAAATTAATGTTAAAAATAGAGTTGATCATATTTCTTTTTAACATATCAATAATTTTAGAAGACTGTAACATTTACCACAGATTTCTCAAACAAAGTAAAAACCACAAATTATCAAAAAGTTAAGCTGATATTAGAAGTATCATATGTTATAATTTATTGTAAGGGCACTAACAAAAATAAAATGGTTGATTTTTTGAAATTTAAACAACTCTTTTCATATAAGTGTCTAAATCTATATGTAAATTTATCATTTTATCTCTATTTCACTTTTATTTTAAAAAATATTTATTATTAAAATTATTAAACTCCTAATATGCCCATAGAAATATATTAGTATTATAGTTATTATAAGTTTGAAGATATATATAAGTTATAAACAAACATTAAAATAAAATAATACTTAATTTAAATAGTATTTAATTATAAAAATATAATTAATAAATTTAAATTTAAATGTAAATTTATAGTATCATGTAAGACCCCGTTCCCCGCGCATGAGCCTTATCTAGGCGCATGGGCTATACTTAAATTCATCTAAGGCATTCCCAGGCGCATGAGCCTTATCTAGGCGCATGAACCTTCTGTGTAACATGTTTCTAGGATGTTTTTGAACCCAAATCATCAAACCTTTCTGTTCTAAGCTTACCAAGGCTATTCTAAACATGAACAACCTATAAGCATTCAAGAATCATCATCCAACGTGCATAATACATACGGGTATACATACATAAACATTGTAAAAACCGTTATAAATACATTTTCAGCCCCAAAGATGTTTAAAACAAGTAGAAACCAGGGTCTAGAAACTCACCTGGTGCAACTTTGGGTGTATCTTCCTTCTAACCCGTTTGCAAATGAGTTCAAACACCTAAAAACCCCACCAAACACACACATCCTAGCACATACACAAACACATAAGCACATAAACATATAACCGGGATAAAACTCGTCATAAATACTTAAAAGCCACGAATTTTACCTTGAATTTACTTCTCTTCTTTTTTTTTCTTCAACCGAGAGTTCTGCTCTCTTCCTTTCTCTCTCTCTCTCTCTAAAACCGAAGTGAAAGTGATGTGAAAAGAGGGTGGGTGGCCGTGCCCACCTTTACACCAACTTTTCAAAGATTTTGTCCTTTTGGACACTTTTAGTCCCTCCACTTGGACTTTATTGATTTTCTTTCTTTTATTCTTTATTTCTTGCCCTTTTTAAAATAACCGGGTGTTACAAGTCCACCCCCCTTATATAGGTTTCGTCCCCAAAACCTGTTATCCCTCAAACAGACGAGGATAATGTTGCCTCATCTCCTCCTCAATTTCCCATGTAGATTCAGATCCCTTCCTGTGCTTCCACTGTACACGCACAAGAGGAACCACTTTATTCCTCAGTCTCTTCTCTTTATGATCGATGATTGCCACTGGTTGCTCCATATAATTGAGCCTTTCATCTACTTCGATATCCTCCGGTGGAACTATCATGTCTTCATCAGCTAAACACTTTCTCAGATGAGATACATTGAATGTCGGGTGAATCCCACTTAACTCATCTAGTAACTCCAACCTATAGGCCACCTCTCCTACTCGAGTAATGATTCGGAAAGGGCCTATATATCTTGGGCTCAACTTGCCCCACGTTGACTCGGATCCCTTCCTGTGCTTCCACTGTACACGCACAAGAGGAACCACTTTATTCCTTAGCCTTTTCTCTTTTCGGTCGATGATTGCCACTGGTTGCTCCACATAATTGAGCCGTTCATCTACTTCGATATCTTCCAATGGGACAATCATATCTTCATCTGCTAAGCACTTCCTTAGATGAGATACATGGAGTGTCGGGTGAATTCCACTTAAGTCATCCGATAACTCCAGTCTATAGGCCACCTCTCCTACTCGAGCGATGATTCGGAAAGGGCCTATATACCTTGGGCTCAACTTACCCCGCTTCCTGAATCAGATGATACCCTTCCAAGGTGAGACCTTCAACATAACTCGGTCACCCACCTGGAACTCAATCAGCCTGCATCTTTTATCAGCATACGACTTCTGTCTATCTTTGGCTGCTTTCATAAAGGCTTTAACCTTCTCAAGCTTCTCCATCGTAGCCTCGATTACCTCGACGCTCCCCAATTCCTTCTAACCAATATCACCCCAACAAATGGATGTTCTGGATCTCCTACCGTATAACATCTCATATGGAGGCATGCCAATGCTGGCATGATAGCTGTTGTTGTATGAGAATTCGACTAACGGTAGGTGGTCATCCCAACTTCCACCAAAATCAATCACATATGCCCGGAGCATGTCTTCCAGTGTCTGATGGTCCTTTCTGACTTACCATCAGTCTGGGGATGATAAGCCGTGCTAATATGTAACCTCGTCCCCATAGCGTCGTGGAACTTCTTCCAAAATTTAGATGTATACCGGGTGTCGCGATCCGACACAATAGACACCGGCACACCATGATGAGTTACAATTTCCTTGATGAACAAATCAGCCAACCTCTCTGACGAACATGTCTCGCGGATTGGTAGGAAGTGAGCACTCTTCGTCAAGTGATCAACTATCACCCATATGGCATCATACCCCTTCGGGGTACGCGGCAGCTTTGTAATGAAATCCATGGTGATGTGCTCCCACTTCCATTCTGGTATATCCAAAGGTTGTATCTTCCCATACGGCTTTTGGTGCTCGGCCTTCACCTGTAAGCAAGTAAGGCACTTACTCACATACTCCACCACGTCGCGCTTCATACCCGGCCACCAATAATCTTTCTTCATATCATGGTACATCTTCATGGCACCAGGATGAATGGAGTATCGAGTCTTGTGAGCTTCATCCATGATCTTCACCCGTAGATCCCCAAAACGAGGAATCCACACACGACCAAATCGGGTACTAACACCGAGTGTGTTTTCACCCAATTCCGCGACCAGACCTCTCATTCTTTCAGAGTTAAGATGATCTTCTTTCAACGCCTCATCTTGGAACTCTTTGACTTGCTTCATTACATGGAGGTCATGATCAACTGATATGCTGTCACCCAAATCGGCTCGGGTCTCTCCTTCCGGCTAAGGGCGTCAGCCACTACATTGGCCTTGCCCGGATGGTAGTGGATCTCACAATCGTAGTCCTTTATAAGTTCCAACCACCGTCTCTGCCTCATGTTCAGATCCTTCTGCTCGAAGCAGTATTTCAGACTCTTGTGGTCAGTGAATATGGTGCACTTCGTCCCGTAGAGGTAGTGCCTCCAAATCTTCAACGCAAAGACCATGGCTGCTAGCTCCAAGTCATGAGTAGGATAATTGACCTCATGAACCTTTAACTGTCGAGATGCATAGGCTAAACCTTTCCTCTTTGCATTAACACGCACCCCAACCCCAAGTAGGAAGCATCAGAATAAACCACTAGCTCTTCACTTCCATCGGGTAAGGACAGGACTGGAGCTTGAGTCAACCTCGCCTTCAGCTCCTCGAACGCCTTCTCTTGAGCCTGACCCCAAACAAACTTTACATCTTTTCGGGTCAACTTAGTCAGTGGAGAAGCAATCTTAGAGAAGTCTTGGATAAATCTTCTATACTAGCCCGCCAAACCCAAGAAGCTACGGATCTCGGATGGCGTCTTCGGTGACTGCCATTGCATAACCGCCTCCACTTTCGCTGGGTCCACCATTATCCCGTCAGGATTCACCACATGACCCAAAACTGAACTTCGTGCAACCAAAATGCGCACTTCGAGAATTTAGCATACAATTTCTCCCTTCTCAACGTCTCTAGAACCTCCCGAATGTGACTGGCATGCTCTACTTCGCTCCTCGAGTAAATCAGGATATCATCAATAAACACAATCACTGATTTATCCAGCATCGGCCGACACACACGGTTCATCAAATCCATAAAAGCAGCTGGCGCGTTGGTCAAACCAAAAGACATGACAAGAAACTCGTAATGACCATAGCGCGTACGAAAAGTTGTTTTAGGAATATCTTGCTCCTTCACCTTCAGCTGATGATAACCAGATCGAAGATCTATTCTCGAGAACCAACTGGCACCCTGAAGCTGATCGAACAAATCATCTATCCTCGGTAAGGGGTATCGGTTCTTCACCGTCAACTTGTTCAGCTCGCGGTAGTCGATGCACATCCTCATACTACCGTCCTTCTTCTTTACAAACAGGACCGGAGCACCCCAAGGAGAGATACTCGGTCTAATGAACCCCTTATCAGGCAGCTCTTGCAACTGCTCCATCAACTCTTTCATCTCGGTCGGAGCCAACCGATACGGTGCTTTGGCAACAGGTTGGGCACCCGGTATCAGATCAATCTGAAATTCAATCTCTCTGTCAGGTGGCACTCCTGATAAGTCTTCTGGGAACACGTCTGGAAAGTCACACACAACCGTACATCGGCTAGTTGTGGTGTTGGTGTATCCACATCTTTTACATAGGCCAAGTAAGCACTACATCCACGCCTCATACACTTTCCCGCCACCGCCATCGAGATCACCTTCGGAATCATAGTAACCCGATCACCATAAACGTTACTGAACTACCATCAGGCGCCGACAACCGAATCATCTTCTTGCGACACACAATGTTCACCTTGAAGTCCGCTAGCCAATCCATCCCAAGAACCAAATCAAAACCACCTAAAGCCATCACGAATGGTCTAACAGGAAACTTATGACCCTCAAGTTCCATATCATAATTCTCTATCATCTCAGAAATCCTGGTAGACTTACCTATGGCAGTTTCTACATCAAAGGGCGCATCAACACGTCTACTACTAACAGGCAGCTTAGCGCAGAAAGCAGCAGAAATAAAACTCTTACTAGCACCAGAATCAAATAACACAGAAGCTAAAGTTTGGTTCACCAGAAACGTACCGGACACAACGTCAGGGTTCGTCCTAGCCTCCTCCTGTGTCATGGTGAATGCCCTAGCGCTCGCCCTTGGTCCATCACCTCCCGTCCTCTTCACTCCTGAACCCTCAGCCCTCGGCTTCTTACAATCCCTACTCATATGACCAGTTTCCCCACAGTTAAAACATTTGCCTGACAGGCAATCCTTCGCCATATGCCCTGTCTTCCCACACTTGAAGCACACATTCAAACCCAGCCTACATTCTCCCGCATGCTCCTTTCCACACTTAACACACCTCCTTGATCCCGCTCCCGTGTGGCCACGCGGCGGTCATCCACCCGTGCCTTTTTGTTACCCGTCGAGGCATTACCCCGACTAAACCTCTTCCCGTTCCAGTTTCGATCACCACCACCCTTCTTATTCGCTTCGACCACCACCACCTCCCCCTCATCATAAAGTCTTCCGGCCAAATCGACCGCCGACCTAAACGTACTTGGCCGGGCAGCGATTATATGCCGGCAAACATCCACCGGTAAACCCTGAATGTACCTCTTGATCTTCTGAGACAGAGGCATCACCTGATCAGGCACGAGCCGTGCCATTTCATTAAACTTGGTGGTGTACTGCTGGTGTGTCATGGTGCCCGCCTCCAGCTGCAGGAACTCTCTCTCTCTATTTTATCCATCTCCCTATGAGGACAGAACTCCTCAATCACCATCTTCTTCAACTCCTCCCACCTCATCCTTCCTATTGCCTGGTTACCCTCTGCTTGGACAATGTTGTCCCACCAGCATAGTGCCGAGTCCACAAAAGAATGAGTGCCATACTTCACCTTCTGATCTTCCCGACACTCGCTGATGTCGAGAGCAGCCTCCATTTCTCTCACCCATCGGTGAGCAGCGGCAGCATTACCATTACCGTCGAAAGTAGGGGGCTTGCATCTCATAAACGCCCCATAACTACAGCCTCGTGCCACCTCCTACACGGGCTCTTCTTCTTCCTCCTCATCATTAATTAGAACCGTTTCCGGCTCCGGTTGTTCTCGTTCTCTCAAGGGCATGTTTCTCTCTTTTCTTTCCCCTTCTCATACAGCCTTAATAACTTCGGTCACCACAGACGGTAAGATTGTCTGCATGACCTGATGTACTTCTTCAACAACAGCCTCCTTTACTGAGGCCCTCAGGTTTGCACTCTCATCCCCCGCTTCTGGATGAGGAGTCTCTGGTTCTTCAGGAACCACCTTCTTGACCCTTGGTCTTCCTCTCTTGGGTCGTGGCTCAACATCAGGCCCGCCACGGCCTCCACCTCTAGATGCTTTAGAAGATATGCCTCCGGCCATTCTCTAACTCACGCTGAAAGATTCAAACACCAACACGGTCATTCAAGGAAACAACTCAGTTTATGTCAAGTATAGTAAGTCCCTAATTACAGTGGCCAATTGTGATTAGCCACTTACTTTACTCTTCATACCCCAAGTATTACCTGTCCTGACTACATCAGTATTTAAATCTACATACAACGCATAACCACATACCATGCGCACATAAAACCGGTTAACTTTAAGAAAATACCTGATGGCACGCAGCTACTCAGATTGACATTCCATTTCCTTTTCCGTCCCATTCTCAGTTTAAGATTAGGTTTATTTTGAAAATTTACCCATTTCACTTAAACTTTGGCTCTGATACCAACTTGTAAGGCCCCGTTCCCGGGACGCTTACAGCTGGGTTCTCATCACACATGAAACATATAATAACTTTTGTATTTCATAAAATCGCAGCAGAAAACTAAAACAATCTTTCATTTCCATGTAAATGCTTTTGCAAATTAATACAACATTCATTACAAAATAGTTTTTTCGCATTACAATGCAAAAACATCAATCAAAAGAATGCCACGGTACTAGGAGTAACCATCAGTCTTAGCTACTGGGCCAAAGTCAATAAATGAACAGCTAAACGTATGCCACAGTACTAGGGGTAAGCAGTAGAGGCACTACACGTTTGGTCAATCACAAAGAAGGACCCTGATATCCAATGCTTGCAAGACTTCTTTCATTCGTTCATTAATGCATGCATTCATCATCGTGTTCCTCTTTCATTATCTTTCACTTTACGTTACATAATACTTCGTTCATTCCTCATAATAAGTAAAGCCATAGGAAAGATATTATACATCATACTAAGGAACATTAACATGCATCAACATCACATCATACAGGGCAACATCATACATACATAACATGCAACATCATCATCTCTATGCCCTACATGCTTCAAGGGCCATATCTGCTATCTTGCATGCTCTTACGGAAAACCTTTACGTCAAGACTTACATCTGCACTTTCCCCCAAAAGCCAGAAGTCTAACTACACTTTCTTCGGGTGCGACAGCCTTAATCGTGCGTATGGACACCCTCCAGTCGCATGGCCTCCATGCGACTGAACATCATGCGATTGAACTCAAGCGGATGAACATTTACGCGAATGGACATCCAGTCGTGCGTATGAACCTCATGCGGATGGAACACATGCGAATGGGCACCTATGCGACTGATCTAATGCGAATAAACTCATGCGACAAAGCACTTATGCGACTGAACCCTCAGTCGCATGACTCCCCATGCGATTGGACTCCCAGTCGTGCGACTGAAACCTTAGTCATGCGATTGAATCCTCATCGTGCGAATGAATCCCAATCATGCGAATGACCCTCAATCGCCCCTCAATCGGTCGTATGGCCTCCATTCGGTCGCCTAGCCCTAGCTGATGCAGAATGGAGTTCATCCCGACTGCAGCCGAGGGTTTTCGGCCTCCAAACTAATCTAAACCCATTTTCAGCCTAAATTAACCCTCCTGGACCTTAGGAATGCATACCATAACACCATACAAGCACACACAAGCCCGGAAACATGCACGAAAGGCATCACACACATCACACCCAAATGGGTCAAACACATACACATACAAAAACGGGTTTTTATGCTTTCCAGCCCCAAAATCGGTTGAAAACAAGTAAAAGTGGGGTCCTAGAACTCACACAAACGAGCACGACGACAAGGGCTTTGATTTGGCTTGCTACACGATGATTTTGGCGACCCGAACCAACCCGAACCGACACTTTTCCTCTTTTTCTCTTCTTTCTCTCTTCTTCTCTTTATGAAGTCTGAAATGTGGAGTGTGTGGGGAGAGTGGGCTGCCCTCTCCTACTAATATCACCACATTTCCTAACTTTTCTTCGTTGGCGAGTTTGGTCCCTCGACTTTGAACTTTATTTTCTTTTCTTTCTTCACCGGCTTCAAAATAATAAATATTCGGGCGTTACATGTAAACATCTTGATACTTGTAAATGCACATGCAATTCATCTTTACTTTTGTCATGGTTATTTATAATATTGTGAGTTTTATATGAGATACATTATATGTTGATAATCATTAACTATTGCTAGCCTTGCAACGTCATAGATTTATGGGTCTGACAAGCCTATTTGGTGCTAAAGCCGATGTATTGTCGGCTCCTAATGACGTATGAATTCTTCATCATGGGAACTGTTAATACATGTATGTCCCTAGATCATGATATGAAATGTAATAGATCTTGTTTGTCTGATTCTGATATGTAATTTGATATGATTAATGAAATGATATTGGTTGTTTGTGATTTGTAATGACTAATATTTCATTAATGAGTTGATATTAAATTGGTTAATTAGGTTTGTGGTTGTTAGAATTGTTACACATAATGTTTATTAATTAATACATTCAAACTTAACTTAATGAAGTTCTCATGCGAATGGCCCATGAGAATGAACCATAAGCATGAATAACTTCATACGAATGACTCAGTCGCACGACTGAACCAGGAGACTAGATCATTCGTATGATTGTAATATAAGATTGGCTCAGTCGCACGACTGAACACTCAGTCGTGCGAATGAATCAACCGCATGGTTCAATCGCACGACTGAACCATACTAATGGTTCAGTCGCACGAATGAATAATACTAACCTATAAATACAACCCAATTCGTGAAAAATAAAAGCTTTTGATTAAATACGATTCCAGACGTACCCTAGCCGTCTAGAAGCCTCCCAATTCGTTCTACAAGTTCATAGAACACATTAGATCGATTCCCAATCGATTTCTAACGTTAGTTTCAATTCTTGATTGATTCTTCGTGTGTTCTCACTGATTGGATCGCCAATCAAATAGGATTCCGCACTATTTGATCTGGTTTACACGCTAATCTCTAGGTATTTCGTTCAAATACCAGGTCCTAACAGGAACCAAATACACTTAGCTAATCGTTATAAACTTGTAATCTTAATCTTGGTCAAGGTTTGATTGTAGCTATATGTGTTCTATAATCTTGCATAAAGCATAACCTTTGACATGAATTGCTACTTGTAACCTTTTGATATATTTATGTATATTAAACCCTTGGAAACTCACCAAATTTCATAGTTGACCTTTATTTTTAACATGTTTTAGGAAACGCTCAAGTTTGAAGTTATCTTTTGAAGTTGCTCACATCTAGGATTGGATCTAGATTAATAAATAAAATGTCTTGGAATATTTTATCTTATGTTATGTTATTTTTGTTTGAGACTCTTAGTTGTAACTTGCACACTTTGAAACTTATGATAATAATATTTTCATTTAAAGATATTGTTATGTGGCTGTGAACAATTTTAACCCTCACATCTCGATGATTTCGCAGTTAAGGGTTGGGGTGTGACACTAGTGATGTAGATAATACCTTTTTAACATATGATATGATTTTTGAAAAATAACTTAATGTTAAAAATAGGGTTGATCATATTTCTTTTTAACATATCAATAATTTTAGAAGACTGTAACATTTACCACAGATTTCTCAAACAAAGTAAAAAACCACAAATTATCAAAAAGTTAAGCTGATATTAGAAGTATCATATGTTATAATTTATTGTAAGGGCACTAACAAAAAATAAAATGGTTGATTTTTTGAAATTTAAACAACTCTTTTCATATAAGTGTCTATATCTATATGTAAATTTATCATTCTATCTCTATTTCACTTTTATTTTAAAAAATATTTATCATTAAAATTATTAAACTCCTAATATGCCCATAGAAATATATTAGTATTATAGTTATTATAAGTTTGAAGATATATATAAGTTATAAACAAACATTAAAATAAAATAATACTTAATTTAAATAGTATTTAATTATAAAAATATAATTAATAAATTTAAATTTAAATGTAAATTTATAGTATCATGTAAGACCCCGTTCCCGGCGCATGAGCCTTATCTAGGCGCATGGGCTATACTTAAATTCATCTAAGGCATTCCCAGGCGCATGAGCCTTATCTAGGCGCATGAACCTTCTGTGTAACATGTTTCTAGGATGTTTTTGAACCCAAATCATCAAACCTTTCTGTTCTAAGCTTACCAGGGCTATTCTAAACATGAACAACCTATAAGCATTCAAGAATCATCATCCAACGTGCATAATACATACGGGTATACATACATAAACATTGTAAAAACCGTTATAAATACATTTTCAGCCCCAAAGATGTTTAAAACAAGTAGAAACCAGGGTCTAGAAACTCACCTGGTGCAACTTTGGGTGTATCTTCCTTCTAACCCGTTTGCAAATGAGTTCAAACACCTAAAAACCCCACCAAACACACACATCCTAGCACATACACAAACACGTAAGCACATAAACACATAACCGGGATAAAACTCGTCATAAATACTTAAAAGCCACGAATTCATACCTTGAATTTACTTTCTCTTCTTTTTTTTTCTTCAACCGAGAGTTCTGCTCTCTCCTTTCTCTCTCTCTCTAAAACCGAAGTGAAAGTGATGTGAAAAGAGGGTGGGTGGCCGTGCCCACCTTTACACCAACTTTTCAAAGATTTTCTCCTTTTGGACACTTTTAGTCCCTCCGCTTGGACTTTATTGCTTTTCTTTCTTTTTTTCTTTATTTCTTGCCCTTTTTAAAATAACCAGGTGTTACAAGTCCACCCCCCTTATATAGGTTTCGTCCCCAAAACCTGTTATTCCTCAAACAGACGAGGATAATGTTGCCTCATCTCCTCCTCAATTTCCCATGTAGATTCAGATTCCTTCATGTGCTTCCACTGTACACGCACAAGAGGAACCACTTTATTCCTCAGTCTCTTCTCTTTATGATCGATGATTGCCACTGGTTGCTCCATATAATTGAGCCTTTCATCTACTTCGATATCCTCCAGTGGAACTATCATGTCTTCATCAGCTAAACACTTTCTCAGATGAGATACATGGAATGTTGGGTGAATCCCACTTAACTCATCTAGTAACTCCAACCTATAAGCCACCTCTCCTACTCGAGTAATGATTCAGAAAGAGCCTATATATCTTGGGCTCAACTTGCCCCGCTTCTTGAATCGGATAATACCCTTCCAAGGTGAGACCTTCAACATAACCCGGTCACCCACCTAGAACTCGATCGGTTTGTGTCGTTTGTCGGCATACGACTTCTGTTTATCTTTAGCTGCCTTCATGAAGGCTTTAATCTTCTCAAGCTTCTCGTTCGTAGCCTCAATGACCTCGACACCTCCCAATTCTTTCTACCCAATGTCTCCCCAACATATGGGCGTTCTACATCTTTTACCATATAGCATCTCGTATGGGTGGCATGCCAATACTAGCATGATAACTATTATTGTACAAGAATTCAGCTAATGGTAAGTGGTTATCCCAACTTCCCCCAAAATCAATCACACATGCCCGAAGCATGTCTTCCAATGTCTGAATGGTCCTTTCTGACTGACCATCAGTTTGGGGATGATAAGTCGTGCTAATATGTAACCTCGTCCCCATGGCATCGTGGAATTTCTTCCAGAATTTAGAGTTAAACCGGGTGTCACGATCAGACACAATGGACACCGGCATACCATGACGAGTTACAATCTCCTTGATGAACAAGTCAGCCAACCTCTCGGATGAATATGTCTCGTGGATCGGTAGGAAGTGGGCACTCTTCATCAAACGGTCAACAATCACCCATATGGCATCATACCCCTTCGGAGTACATGGCAGCTTCGTAATGAAATCCATGGTGATGTGCTCCCACTTCCATTCCGGTATATCCAAAGGTTGGATCTTCCTATACGGCTTTTGATGCTCGGCCTTCACTTGCAAACAAGTAAGGCACTTACTCACATACCCCCATCACATCGCGCTTCATACCCAGCCACCAATAATCCTTCTTCATATCTTGATACATTTTTGTGCCACCAGGGTGGATGGAGTATCAAGTTTTGTGGGCTTCATCCATTATCTTCATCCGTAGATCTCCAAAACGAGGAATCCATACTCGTCCAAATCGAGTTTTAACACCAAGTGTGTTTCCACCCAATTCCTAAACCAGACCTCTCATTCTTTTAGAGTTTATATGATCTTCTTTTAATGCCTCATATTGAAACTCCTTGACTGGATTCATTACATCAGAGGTCATGATCAGTTGGTATGCTTTCACCCGAATCGGCTCGGGCCTCTCCCTTCGGCTAAGGGCATCAGCCACCACGTTGGCTTTGCCCCGATGGTAATGGATCTCGCAATCATAATCCTTTATAAGCTCCAACCATCGTCTCTGCCTCATGTTCAGATCCTTCTGCTCGAAGAAGTACTTCAAGCTCTTGTGGTCAGTGGAAATGGTGCACTTCGTCCCGTACAGATAGTGTCTCCAAATCTTTAGTGCAAAGACCACCGCTGCTAATTCCAGATCATGAGTATGATAGTTAACCTCATGCACTTTCAGTTGTCAGGATGCATAGGCTATCACCTTCCCTCTCTGCATTAGCACGCACCCCAACCCTGAGTAGGAAGCATCAGAGTAGACCAACAAATTCTCGCTTCCTTCGGGTAATGACAGAACAGGAGCTTGAGCCAACTTTGCCTTTAACTCCTCTAATGCTTGCTCTTAAGCTTGACCCCATATAAACTTTACATCCTTTCGGGTCAACTTGGTTAGTGGAGAATCAATCTTGGAAAAGTCTTAAATGAACCTTCGATAATATCCCGCCAACCCCAAGAAACTGCGAATCTCGGATGACGTTTTCGGAGACTTCCGTTGCATCACTGCCTCCACCTTTGCAGGGTCTACCATAACCCCTCGGGATTTATCACGTGACCTAAAAATTGAACTTCGCGCAACTAGAATGCGCACTTGGAGAATTGGCATACAACTTCTCCCTTCTTAATGTCTCCAACACCTCCCGAATGTGACCAGCATGCTCTTCTTCGTTCTTCGAGTATATCAGAATATCATCAATGAACACAATCACTCATCTATCCAACATCGGCCGACACACTCGATTCATCAAATCCATAAAGGTAGCTGGCGCATTAGTTAGACCAAAAGACATAACGAGGAACTCGTAGTGTCCATAACGCGTACGGAAAGCTGTCTTAGGAATGTCTTGTTCCTTCACCTTCAATTGATGGTAGCCAGATCGTAGATCTATTCTCCAGAACCAACTGGCACCTTGGAGCTGGTCAAATAGATCATCAATTCTTGGTAACGGGTACCGATTCTTCACCGTCAACTTGTTCAGCTCTCGATAGTTGGTGCACATTCGCATACTTTCGTCCTTTTTCTTTACAAACAATACTGGAGCACCCCACGGAGAGATACTTGGTTAAATGAATCCCTTATCCATCAACTCCTGTAATTGGCTCATGAGTTCCTTCATTTCAGTAGGGGCTAATCGATATGGTGCTTTGGCAACGGGTTGAGCACCGGGTATCAAATCAATTTGGAACTCAATTTCACGATCCGGTGGCACGCATCACCAGCAGCGCCTTTTCATTAAATTTTGTGGTGTACTACTGGTGTGTCATCGTTCCCGCCTCCAACTGCAGGAACTCTCTTTCTACCTTATCCATCTCTCTGTGAAGACAAAAATCCTTAATCACTAACTTCTTTAGTTCAGGCCATCTTATTCTCCCAATGGCCCTGCTACCCTCGGCTTGGACAATGTTGTCCCACCAGCACAAAGCCGAGTCCATTAAAGAGTGGGTAGCGAATTTCACCTTCTGATCTTCACGGCACTCACTGATATCGAGGACAGCCTCTATTTCCATCACCCACCGGTGAGCAGCAGCAGCAGTGTCGTTTCCATCGAAGGTAGGGGACTTGCATCTCATAAACGCCCCGTAGTTACAGCCTCGTGCCGCCTCCAGCACAGGCTCTTCTTCCTCCTCTTCATCATCAGAGAGAACCATTTCCGGCTCTGGTTTCTCTCGTCCTCCTAAGGACCTGTTCTTCTCCTTATATCCCCTTCCCGTACTGCCTTGATAACCTCGGTCACTATAGACGGTAAGATTTTCTGCATGACTTGATGAACTTCTTCCATAACAACCTCTTTTACTGAGGCTCTCAGATTGGCGCTCTCATCGCCACCCTCCGGATGAGGGGTCTCTGGTTCTTCATGAACCACTTTATCGACTCTGGGTCCCCCTCTCTTGGGTCGCAGAGCAGCACCGTGACCTCCACCATGAGAGGCCTTCGAAGATCTACCGCCAGCCATCCTCTAAACGCACACTATAAGATTCAAAAACTAACGCGGTCATTCAAGGTAACACTCAGTTTACGTCAAGTATAGTAAGTCCCTAATTACAGTGGCCAGTTGTGATTAGCCACTTACTTTACTCTTCATACCCTAAGCATTTCCTATCCTGACTTAATCAGTATCTAAGTCTACTAAGAGCACATAAATCAAATAGCATGCGCACATAATACCGGTTAACATTAAGAAAAGACATACCTGATGGCACGTAGCTACTCGGGCTGACATCCCTCCATTTGTCCCATTTTCAGTTTAAGTTTAGGTTTTAAAAATGTTATTTAACCTAATTTTCTTAAACTTTGGCTCTGATACCAACTTGTAAGGCCCCGTTCCCGGAGACCTCACAGTTGGTCAATCACAGCAGTTAAAACATTAAACATTATAATTATACAAACTTAAGCAGCGGAAATAATTTATCAAAAACTATTCATTTCATTTAAAATACTGTTGTTAAGCAATACATCATCATTTAACTGATTACAAAAGAATTGGTTTACTACATTACAAAATAACAACAACATAAAATACGAATGGATGTCAGTCTTTCCTTGCCGAGTGGCTTCACCCTCGTGCCATCCTTAGCAATAATTACCTGCCAACTGAAAATGTATAAAAGTCAGAGTTGCTGAGTGAGCTCTAGTTTTAAAAGTAATAAAATACTTTCTGTATGTTGTATACGAAAATACTATTTTTGTGAAATACAACTCTTTACTTTGTATGCGAGCACGCATTAACTATATGAACAGATACTGTTCGTTTTCTTTACTGTATGCCTTGTGTGTTCTATAATCTTTATCTTTATCTTTCACTTTCTGTATGGACTAATGAGTAATACTCTAAACTGTATGCGCGATGAAAACTGATGATGGGCCATCTATATCCCTCAAAAGGGTTATGTTTACTGTATACAAGGCCGACCCAAACACCTAGGGTACGTTACAGAGGTCCTGCCAATCTCCAAGACTAGCCCTGTGTGCATAATAGGGTAGCTAACCCGCAGCACAGTTGAGCTAACGACAACACGGTCGTGTACCCCCTGTAAGCTTGCAAGACTTGTTAACATTTTATTAATGTTCCTCTTCTCTTCTTTATTGCTCTTTCTCTTTATTATTACAGTATACTTTACGTTACGATAATAAACATACCACGTAAAGTCACACACTATAAATAATAATAATAATAATAATAATATAATAATAATAATAGCAATAATAATAAGGAACAATCATAAGGCAATCATAATCATGCATGTAACCCATCATTAATAAGCCCTAGACAAACCTCGGTCAAAACCCTAAGAGCACAAACTCCCAAGAATTCTGTAATAAATTCTAAGTGTTGGGCGCTTAGACACTATTTGGGCACATGAGCCCTGTTTGGGCGTTTCATTACTATGCAGGCGCATCATTCAACACTTAACTGCTTTAACTCTTAGACGCATGAACAATTCAGGCGCATGGGCACTATTCGGGCGTATGAACACTTAGGCGCATGGGTTATTCGGACGCATGGACATTTAGGCGCATGGGCCACTTGGGCGCATGTGCACTATTTGGGCGCATGGGCCTATATTTAGTTTTCCGACTAATATTTCTAGGCGTATGGACCACTGTTCAGGCGCATGGGCTATACTTAAATTCATCTAAGGCATTCCCAGGCGCATGAGCCTTATCTAGGCGCATGAACCTTCTGTGTAACATGTTTCTAGGATGTTTTCAAACCCAAATCATCAAACCTTTCTGTTCTAAGCTTACCGGGGCTATTCTAAACATGAACAACCTATAAGCATTCAAGAATCATCATCCAACATGCATAATACATACGGGTATACATACATAAACATTGTAAAAACCATTTTAAATACATTTTCAACCCCAAAGATGTTTAAAACAAGTAGAAACCAGGGTCTAGAAACTCACCTGGTGCAACTTTGGTTGTATCTTCCTTCTAACCCGTTTGCAAATGAGTTCAAACACCTAAAAACCCCACCAAACACACACACCCGAGCACATACACAAACACATAAGCACATAAACATATAACCGGGATAAAACGCGTCATAAATACTTAAAAGCCACGAATTCTTATCTTGAATTCACTTTCTCTTTTTCTTCTTTTCTTCAACCGAGAGTTCTGCTCTCTTCCTTTCTCTCTCTCTCTAAAACCGAAGTGAAAGTGATGTGAAAAGAGGGTGGGCGGCCATGCCCACTTTTACACCAACTTTTCAAAGATTTTGTCCTTTTGGACACTTTTAGTCTCTCCACTTGGACTTTATTGTTTTTCTTTCTTTTATTCTTTATTTCTTGCCCTTTTTAAAATAAGCGGGTGTTACATATCACAAATAAAATAAAACATAATGAAGTGAACTAAATAATATCATAATATTAAATAATGTATTAAAAATATTTATTACATACATGAAAGAGAGGCTAAAAATATCAAGGTATAAATTTACCTTATTATCCTAAAATGTCTTAAAATTTTTATCAATTCTTTATTTTACCTCTTATAAATGCCTTGCACTTCTTTGTACATGTTGATTCAAAACTTGTATGCTTAGCAGAATTATATTTATATCAAAAGAGATGTATTATATAGAAGTATAGATATAAGTATTTAATAAAAAAATACTTAATTTAAATAGTAGTTAGTTATAAAAATATTATTAATAACTATAAATTTATATGTCAATTTATATTATTATAAATAAAATAAAATTTAATGAAGTAAATTAAATAATATCACATTATTAAATAATGTATTAGATAATATAATAATTAGAAGAAGTTAATTAAAATGAGGCAGGAGTAGAACTATTACATAAAACATTTGTACTTATGCTTAAATGCTTAAATGGTGTATAAGTGTCTTCTACTTTAAATGAAATTACAATGTTATACTTTTAATATGTATTATATAATAATATAGATAGATATATGTATATTAATTGTATATATTATTACACCTTAACATATACAAGGACTGTGATGATCAAATAATAATCCATTAAGCTCAATATTATTCATTGCATTGTAGATATTATTGCTAGTTGTTTACATGTACTCTTTTGCGTGCTCTTTAGTACTAGTTCTTTTGACAAGGTGTCCCTTGAAAAATTAAAACTTACACGCTTACAAAACCTGACAATTGTGGTGTTTTAAGGTGGGTTGCTAAAGTGATTTATATGATAGTTTGATTAAGGTTAGAACTAATTAGGTCTTCTTTAGTCTTGAAAAAGTCTATGTTTGGAATAATATCCTTTGGGTCCTCTTTTCCACTAAATGTCGACATGTTTGCAATGAATGATTCCTTGCTTTATATATTGGTTCTAAAAAAACTATCAGAACATCATCATGTAATCTGTCTCCTAATTAAATAGTACCTTTGAGACCATTTTGGTAACCTTCTATTATGTAAATATCCATCCACTGAAAATGTTGCTCATTACCTTGTATTATTATGGATCGAGTTGATTGATTTACAAATTAACAAATTAACAAATTAACAAATTAACAAATTAACAAATTAACAAATTAACAAATTGTATGTGAAACAATTGGATGATGATAAAAGGCTTAGAGATAACCCAACTTATAAGGCTGCACAGCGTGAAGTGTGGTTTTGGGGGAGACGCGGGAGAAGCGATTTGTGGGATGCGAGTGACGGAGGAGGGCAGAATGGCTTCGAGTCACCGCTTTCCCCAAGTGTTTATGAGTGATTGGCGCAGCCGACGGAGCCGTTGGCAAATGACGAGCGTGATGACTCCGTCATTTCTGAAGGGGCGTAAGGTTTTAAGAGTTGCTCCTTTTAAGCTAGGTAGACAATAAGGTACAAACAAAACTATAGGATAAAAAGCTTCATTACATATTATTGATCGATTAACTATCTATATGAGTAGAACAAGTAAGATAATTGCTAACGAAACCCAATTAAATTAGATCATCAACTTTTAATGAAGATTATCACAATAAATCTTAAATAAAGTATAAAGTATCCGTAAAATCTTTAACTGCAAGAAAACAGAGTCCTTTGCAAACATAACATTCGATTGCATGTTTTCTTTTCATGCATATGATTCCCATTGTTAAAACAGAGTCCTTTGCAAACATAACATTCGATTGCATTCGATATGGAGAATTTAGACCACGATCCCATTATCCTTACCGGACGATCTCCATCTCAGCTTCCGGTTTTCGTTAGATTGGTTGAATTCATTGATAAATTGAAGTTACATATATACCATGTCCTTAAAAAGTATATAAAAGAGGGTTTTCGGTTGGCTGAATTCATATACTCTTTTTAAGATTTCATGTTCTTTTATATAACGTGTCTATCTATTTCTAAGATGCATTGATAAATTGTTTGAAACTTATTACATATATACCATTATGATATTGCATATATATAATCCGGTTATTACATGTTTCTAATTTGCATTAATAACTTCTATTTGATCCTTTGTTACCAAATCATACGAAAATATGATTTATTGAAGTTACACGCATTAATTACTAAAGTATAAAGAGCATATATTTTAATGAATGCAAGACTCTAGTAACATTTATGTTTTGCTTCAGGTTACATGACTACTCAAGAACATTACAACATATATATGTGGGGACCTTTTTCGTCATGTATGTATCATTGATAGCATTTATTCAAATGAAGTTCCAAAGACTAGATGACTCTCCATTCGAAACCCATGGTTCCTTTATAAATATAATCATGTCACTTCTTGCTTTACCCATCGCGATAACGACTTCAGGGATTTTATTCAATTCAATCTGTCCTTTCTTAAATAGAAATATCTCTCTTATACGTCACACGCTCTTAAAATTTGCCTTTTTCTTCTCGACGATTCTCGCGGTGCTCTCACTTGTTTTGGTTTTATTCGTTTCTTGTGAACTCAACTGGGTTGGCTACGTGATCCTATGTGCACTCTTTGTCATCATGGTTATGTATAACTTGTGTGGCAACATAAGATTACTCAAGAGGAAAGATGTATTAAACTTTGTAGATCGTGAGATGGTGTAACAGGATCGCACCTTATGTTACTAGTTCTATTTATATAAATATTTTCTAGCATGATGATTGTTGCATATGCAGTTGATTAAATCTTGAAATGTGAATGTAATTATGGGTCAAAATCGTAAAACCCTATTCATGTTGATCCAATCTTTAATATAATCTGTGATCATAGACGAGTCAAACTTAAGTGAAGGAATCATTGTTTTTGATGAGGATGGTGATGCAATGCAAAATAAATCTTTTTATGTTGTGATGTAAAAAGAGATCGATGGATGATATTTAGAGGAAAGTTATTTGTGGTGGTTTTTTATTGTTTATCATTCTATATCTTATACATATAAGGAGAAACCATATTTATAGTTGTGAGTTATTTTCACCATCTACCCCTTAGTAACTTTAAAGGTTAATTGTGTCATTTAGACAACTTTACTTAGAAAATCAGTAGGTCATATTACCGGTTATTTCTAACATTCTCCCACTTCTCCGACTAAACATTTGTGATGAGTAATCGTAAATTTAGCCAAGTTAAACACTTATTAGGTTTCATGTTGAAACTATAGAAGAAAAATGTTGTCGTTCAAGTCCTTACCAACACTAAACACATCAATCATACTAAAGTCTGAATATAAAACATTTAAATATAACACCAAAAAAATTAAAATAGACCATTAATGTACAATATTAATTTGTAAAAAGTTTTCTAATATCATTAGGTGTATGTGTACGTTAACATAGTCGAAATAATTAAACAATCGAGGAAATTACATTAAACATTCATACACATTTGATATGTTGTTACCTAAGATTTCTACAAAACCTCATCCTTGTTATGAATATTTGGGAAGTTTTGAGTGTCTAGTTTTTAATCATCGAATCTACAAAGCATATTTTTGTTTTTATGTACTTGATACAGTGACTATTTTACTTTACTCGTTCTCATACGGATAAAAGTTTTGTACCGAAACATAGATCACCTCCGCTAGAACTGTTACTATTCGAACTTGACGCTATCTTATTTGTTATAGTAAACTTTCAATGCTTGTGATAAGGAGTTCATAACATTGAGCCCGGTAATGAGATTTTTTAACAACATTTTATGACAATTTGTATTATAAACCACAACGTAATCGGTCATTGAGTTTGTTGTCAATTGTTTGATTTGACTTCTTCATAAAATTGGTCTACAACTAGCATAAAAATATACCTAGAAGTTGATTTCTTATAGCCTATCATTTTCAAAATATCTAGCCTTATGAATCTCGAATTATAATTTTTCATTCCTCGTAATTATTGCAACATTTTCTCTGTTGCATTCTAGTTGTCTATGTCATGATTAGATAGATAATCGTCTAGCATTCCAGTAATGTAAGCAATATCCAGATGAGCATAACCTTGTACATCATCAAACTTTAACTATGAAAAATAAGTGTTGCTCCTGCTCACAGTTTTTGTTTATTTTTAACTTTCTTATAAAATTTAAATTTTAATATTTTACAAGTTTCACATATACCATTGCAGCGTACTTATTTTTTCTAATGTAAATCCCCTTCAAAACAAAATAACATACAAGTCATTGACACACAAACGTACAAGGTGTTAAAGCGGTTTCAAGGTTGATATCTGGATATTCTTTTTCTTTTTTCCCTTTAGCTTTTAAGATATGATTTTATAAAATCCAAATTTTCATATGTTTGTTCTTATACAATAATATTTTTAATAGGCTGATACGAACACAAGCCGTTAGAGGTTTTTTTCCATTTGCGACGTGTCTGTTTTCATAAACTTTTCGATGTTAATTTTTATAATGCTTGTATTTATTATGATAGCAAGTCTCAAGTATTATCAACGACATTATTGTAACACAACGGTTTGTGATAGTTGTGTCTTTTATATTAAACTAGTATTATGTCTCACCGCATTGCGATGGGAGTGTAAAACTATGCTTAGTGATGTTAACGTCACGTCCTCGCTAGCTATTACCAACATTGAAAAGGCCCACAAAACAAAATGAGGTAAAACCATTGAACCACAAACGCATGTTTGTGGAATGTTAACTCGAAAATTTTAGATTGAAACGTAAAACGAAAATTTTGTAATATATTAAAAGTATATGAGACCAAAGTTGATAGTAAAAGAATATTAGTGTTAAATATTAAAGATAAAAACTATTAGTGTTAAAATTTAAAAGAAAATTTAACAATAAGAAATACAAAAATACAACCTAAAGCATGGAGTACAACTAATGATGCATACCCAAGATGAAAACAAAGCCCTGTATGGTCTTCATCAAGCTCTAAAGACGTGGCACGAGACTTTATCATCTTTTCTTCTTGAAAACAGATATGAAAAAGGAAAGATTGATCAGACTCTATTCGAAAAGAGAAAAGGCAAAGACATGCTACTGGTCCAGATATATGTGGATGATATTAATTTTGGCTCAACAAACAAGCTACTCTACAAAGACTTTGAAGACCTTATGCATTCAAAATTCCAAATGAATACTATAAGGGAACTCATATTCTTTGTGGGAGTATAAGTCCAACAGACAACACATGAAATCTTCATCAATCAATCTAAATACGTAGAAACAATGTTGAAGAAATTCAAGTTTGCTGATTGTCAGTTCATCAGAACTCCTGTTGACACTAAAGTGAAGATTAGGCTAGATCCAGAAGGCAAATCAGTGGATCAGACGCACTATCGATCTATGATAGACTCACTTATGTATCTAACAACTAGTAGGCCTGACATTATATTTGGTGTTTGTGTGTGTGCCAAATATCAAACAGATCCCAATGAATCTCATGTAAATGAGGTCAAGAGGATATTCAGATATCATGTAAATGAAGCCTGACATTATATTGGTGTTTGTGTGCGAGTATTATTTGATTATGATGCCAATACAAGTTTAGTATCAAATATCTTTAGACCATATTTGAATAAAGAATCACAAAAATTAGACTATACTAGTATTAGTAAAAATGGTTGATGGGACTCAAAAGGAAATTATTGATATCACTAAAAACTATATTATAAATTTGAATGGTCATTCATTTCCTATTGATTTAATGCTTATGGAACTAGGAGAATGTGATATAGTCGTAGGAATGGATTGGTTAGCCCTACATAACGTAAAAATAATATGTGATAAAAAGATTGTCCAACTTCAATTACCCAACGATAAATGGTTAACAATATTAGGAGATCACACTGAAAAGATTAAAAATCTCATCACGATAGCACAAGCACAAAAAGATATGATAAAATGGTGTATTGGCTTATTATGTAAACATCACCAAAGAATAAGAAGATTGAAGATATGTCAGTAGTACGGGAATATCTAGAGGTATTTTCAGATGAGCTTTCAAGACTTCCACCTGATAGACAAGTGGAATTTCAGATTAAATTAGTACGTGGGAGAGCACTGATTGCCAAGTCACCATAGCCCCGATAAAAATGCAAGAACTCAAGAAGCAATTAGAAGAACTAGTTCAATAAGGGTTTGCCCATTTCTAACCCTTGACTACCTACCAATAGCCTCACCACTTTTGCCCGACTTGACTACGTGCCATCGATTACCGTCCTCCGTTGAAGTGTGACTTTGATCTATGTTTTGTCATGAACTCATTCACGAGTTGAATACTCAAGATGAGTCGTCGAATTCAAGCCTTACCGATTTTAACACCCGTGCTGCAACAAGTGGGTTTCCTCCGCAAGTTAAAAGACTTGAGAAAGTAGTAGCGTTAACTGTTATATGGGCGAGCATTTCGCATTTCGCATTTCGCATTTCGCATTTCGCATTTCGCATTTCGCATTTCGCATTTCGCATTTCGCATTTCGCATTTCGCATTTCGCATTTCGCATTTCGCATTTCGCATTTCGCATTTCGCATTTCGCAAAAGACTTATTTAAAAACTCCATTAGAGGCGGGAGTCACCACCAAACCATGAAGAAGAAAGCCACCAACACCACTCCCGCCATAGCTGACACCATCACCAAATCCAACAAAAGAACACGCCAATCCAACAAACCTGAACCTCAACCTCAACCACTCTTTACCACCAGCGACATAGAAGATTGTCAATTTGTTGAAGACGAAGTTGCGGACATCAGAGCGTCATTGTTGAAATGGTACGATGCCAACAAGAGAGACCTCCCATGGCGGAGAATCAACGAAGGTTGTGATTCTACTGATATTGATGACGATGATAATGGAACAGATAGAAAAGCATATGCTGTGTGGGTTTCGGAAATCATGCTTCAGCAAACTAGGGTTCAGACGGTTATTAGCTATTTCAATCGGTGGATGGACAAATGGCCGACTGTTCATCATCTTGCTCAAGCTTCTATTGAGGTGGAATTTCCCAATTTCATCTTTTCTTGTGTGATTTATTTGGTTGATTAGGGTTACGTCATTGAAAAGATTTTTTTCTGCAGGAGGTTAATGAGATGTGGGCTGGATTGGGGTATTACAGAAGGGCAAGGTTCTTGTTGGAGGTTAGTTTTGTTTTCCTAAATTTTACATTCTGTTTTAATAGCATTTTGAAACATAGATGGGAATGCATTTAAGGTGTGTTTGGATATGTGTTTTCGATGCCAGTCAGTTTCATAGTATCCTTAATCATCAACAGGGGAAGAACTGCCTGATTTGAGACACTTTGAGTTGGTGTTAGTTGTTTAAGAGCTAAATGCTCTTATGTTATTTTTTCTTACCTCTTCTGCTTAAGTGGTGGACAGAATTTCTTTTGTTAAATGAATAAGCTTGTTTCTTTGAAGCACAACTTTTCTTTGTCTTATTTCATTCCCCACCACTTAAACACCAAAAACAGCACCCCTAAGTTGTATACTTGTATATATAGATCTTTGGGGGAAGTACTTTTAAGTAGCAAAAATTGACCACAGTTGACATAGGAATAAATAGCAAAGAGCCAGGTTTAGTGATCGAGTGAGGTTCAAGTGACGGTGGTGTGAGGGGCGAAGGAACACCACTGGAAGGGCTAGGAGAATTAGTGATGCGAGTGAGGGTAAAATGCTGGCTGTGAAGGGAGATAAGAAGTTTGCGGTGCAGAAAGTCTAGTGGCAATGGCATATCTTCAGCGATGGCAGAGGTTGGGAAAGAGATTGCAGGTGAAGGTTGCTGTTGAGAGAGAGTTAAAATGTCTTATTGGAAAAAAAGTGAAAGAAGTGTCTTTTGTAGAAATAAACATAAATATGATTTTATCCCTTCAATTTTGTTCTAAACAGTCTTTCCTTGAAATATATGCGGTAGGCACAACTGCACAAGCGCCCATTCTGGTCATTTTATTTATTGAATTCTAAAAAAATCAGAATTTGCTAGCAATTGACAATTACAGGCACAACAAATCTAAACATATCTAAATAATGTCTCCTACAAACAGTCATATTGCAGCTGATTATTGAAAAGCACAATCACTTTCAAAATGCACATGCAAACACCTTATGAGATCTTATATTCATGCTAGGGAGCAAAAATGGTTGTTGAAGAAGGAGGTAAGTTCCCTAGATCTGTGAGTGATCTTCGTAAGGTGAAAGGAATAGGAGAATACACTGCTGGTGCAATCGCCTCTATAGCGTTTAAAGAGGTGAGTAGTTTCACCACATGACCAAATGTTTACCTTTCTTCTCTTTTCTTGCACATATTAGTAACCCAAACATATTTATTATGTAGCCAGTGCCTGTGGTTGATGGAAATGTTATTAGGGTGATTGCTAGATTAAGGACAATTTCTGCAAATCCTAAAGACAAAGCAACTACAAATAACATCTGGTGAGGTTTCTAGATGCTTCTCTCATCCATAAAACTGCAGTATTTAACTGTTTGTCATTTGTTAAATGCTTTTCACCGAAGGGTGGCGTATTTGGATGTGTGTTTTGAAATAATAATATTGGACAATATAGTCAAATAATCACATATAATGAAATTTTGTTCAGATGTGCTTGTGTTGTTTGAAGTTCTAATAACCAGACTTTAGATGTTTGTGTGTGTAACAAGTTATGACCATCAAAGAAATGAATATATAGTATAACCAAAAAGGTCATATTTGTGAGAAATGATAAAGACATTCTTTAATATGTGAGTAAAGTTTTATGATTGTGTTCAAGCAAGAGGTAAACAAGTGATTCTAGTTTACCTTTAGATAAATCTCTTTTATTGCAGCTGGTTTGAAAAATCCAAAATGTATATCTGACCACAAAATAATGAGTAGTTAGAAGCAAAATCCATATGTTAAAACTAATTATTTTGTATTCAGATAACCAGTATTGTAGAAATCGCGACTAGCCTCTGATTAGTGGCGATTAATTGCTAATCGGAGGCTGGCCTGCTTCTATTTCACAAAATCGGAGGTTCTTGGCTAGTCGGTCAAAGTCGGACCTAGCCGGACCAAACCGTCGTAATCGGAGGTGTTCTGAAGACGAAAACAGCCGGATCGGGGTTTGTCTGATTCCGGCGGCGATTTCAATCGCTGGTGACTGGAACAACAGGATTGAAATTGGTTTAATTAAGTTTGTATGTTTTAACTTTTAACACACTGAATATCCACCGGTTCACAATTTAACCCCTAAACTTGTAAATTAATACATTAATGTTTAAAATTAATGCCATATATACAATTATGCACAAAAGTTTGATATGATTAATTTCAATTATTCCCTAGTCGGTCTCACATTGCCCGACTAGCGCCTAGCGTTTTCTAAAACACTACATATCACTATAGTTGGATAAAATCCGAACCCTCCCATAGATGAAATACAAATGTCTTATGAACAAAAAACAATAATACTTTTCAGAAAAGGGTGGTGTCTGCAATAAGCATGAGGTGGATGTAAACATGTAATTTTATATTTCTGACTTGGTATTATTTTTAACTATCTAACAACAGGAGAATGGCGGGGCAACTAGTTGATAGTCATAGACCTGGAGATTTTAACCAGGCTGTTATGGAACTTGGTGCTACATTATGTACTCCTTTAAGCCCTAATTGCTCATCTTGCCCGGTGTCTACTCAATGTAGTGCACTCTTAAAGTCCAAACATGAACCGACGGCACTTGTGACTGATTATCCAACTAAAGTGGCAAAGGTGAAACAAAGGCATGACTATTCGGCTGTTACTATCGTTGAAATATTAGAAAGTGAAAAAGGTAGGGTGAATACATCTGGTTCAGGAAGTAAGTTTCTGCTTGTTAAGAGACCTGAGGAAGGTTTGCTTGCTGGCCTATGGGAATTCCCATCGGTTCCTTTGAATGGAAAAGCTGATCTGGTTACAAGAAGACGAGCCGTTGATGACTTCTTGAAGAATTCATTTGGTTTAAACCTACATCGATCGTCTAATATTGTTTCAAGAGATGAAATAGGTGAATATGTCCATATATTCACTCACATCCGTCTCAAGATGTATATTGAGCTATTGGTTCTACGTGCACAAGGTATTTATCAGAGAACATACACTTTGTAACAGTGATAGGCGTTAGAAAAAAAAGCAACATAGTGTTCACCTGGTTTACCAATTTACTTGACATGTGGTTTTTACCAACTTTGGTTATTTATTGTTTGCATACAGATTTGCATAGAAAAAAGGATAAAGGAGTCATTGCCTTTAAATATGTTGATACCAAAACCCTTGCAACGATGGGATTATCAACTGGAGTTAGAAAGGTAAAAGTTTCATGGCTTTCTGATTTGTATTTTGATTTTTGATTTTTGAAGCTGCACATTGAGATCTTGTTTAGGCCACTTAGATGGTTCGGTTGGTTTTAACAGTTTATGAATACCCCCAAATTATTCCTATATCAGTTGCAAACTTCAAACTTTTAATTTGCCAAGTGTCAGAAAACGACGATTATATTATGTTTTTGATAATTTGTAAGTCGATTACGTGCAGGCTTACAACATGGTCCAGAAGTTTAGACAGAGTAGATCAAGTCCCATCTCAACATAAAACCATAGTGGGGACTGGGGAACCTGGCCAGGATTCAAGTATTGCCCTTCAAGACTGTTTGGACTGACTGAAGTTATTCATGATGCACTAAGATTTTTAATCAACCATCTCTTTTTTTTGTAGTCCACATTCTTGATACATAGAACGCTGGATCTAACATGTTCTGTTGCATTAACTCTCAGACGCCGACGCCTATTAAATTTTTACTATAAATTAATAGACTACATGTGGCAATTTAAACCCACGTGTATATGGTATTGATTTTTACTATATATTTGATTATTATTGTATTATCAATTACCACCTGGCCAAATATAATTATGCAGTTTTCCTCACTTTTAATTAAAAATAATAGATACTATAAAACCGATTGAATTGCACAGGGACAGCTTTATTTTTTTATTTTTTTATAAATGCAATTATTTAGGTGCGCAAAAGAACACAATTGGTCCTAAGCTACTCGGGAGTTCAGTTTGCTCCTAAGCTAACTTATATCAGCTTGTTAGTTCAAGCTCGGCTCGGCTCGTGTTGTTTAAAACCATATCATTATTTATATTTATTTATTATATATTAGTAAACTATCTTTATATTTTAATACAAAATTAACATTTTAAATATTATATATAGAAAGAATCAATTCAAACCAACAGAACTGCCCAGAGAAGGAAGAAAATTCCAGCTTAAAACAGTGGCTTTTTTAAAGTTCAAGAAGTAACCATTATAGCTCATGAAAAAGGATTTGCGTACACACAAAATAGCAAAGAATTTGCAGACCGCAATCATCGGCTGTATGCAAGAACATTACTCTACATCAACAAATAATTTTCACATATTTGTCCCATGGTTATAATATGACACTAATATACACCCACCAACATAAGATCCGCTTACCCCATCACCATTACCTTCAGAGCTTATGTCAAATCTTTGCTCGACTAAAAGCGGCAGGTAGCCGAGATAATAATATGGACACCATGTGCGTATCTTTAAAACTCAAAGAATCATCCCTCGCACAACTTAAAAAAGCTCCTCTGAGTTAAACTTGTTCCAAGCCTCCTATTTTATCATAAACAAAAACAAAATCAAAATCAAAACTAAAACCAAATTTCAACTTGTTCTAAGGAATGGGCTGTATGTAGTACCTTGAGTAGATCAAACACTTTTTCAGCAACATATTTCTGTTGAAGATTGGCTCCTTTTTGTTGCACCTTATCTGGGTGGATGCACAAAGTTGCCTTTCTATAAGCCTTTTTGACATTGGCCCCAGTTATTAGGTCAGTCAATGAAACAGGTTGCCAACCGCATCCCGGCCATAAAACCTAATAATCAATTCAAGAGAAAACAAGCTTACATGAAAAAAAGAGCTTCATTAAATAGTTTTTTATCACATTCACTTCCAGTATAGATAAATTTATATAAACATAAAAAAAGACCAAAGTAAGCATAGGTTAAACATAAAAAAAGACCAAAGTAAGCAGCATAGGTTAAACATAAAAAATGACCAAAGTAAGCATAGGTTACAATATAGCTTATCAAGAAAGATAGCAAGAATCAGAAATCAGTCAAACCACACAAAGGCCATTGCCTAATTAAGCAACATCAGTTATACTAAGACTAATTCGGTATGCCACAACCTATATCACTATACAATTCTAATTTAAAATCAAAGTCATTTTCATTAATGATGGGATACCGAGACGTACATATTGTAATGTTGATAGAAGTGCACGCAAATTTCCTTCTTTCCCAGCAGCCCAACGCTTGATTTCAACATCTAGGGTTTCAGAGATCCTCTGAGATAAAAACATTAAGATAAAACAGATTGTAGTAGTCTTATGATGCACAAAAGAATGAGATGCAAGAAAACTGCTCACATTTCTTTCTTCCTGTTCCCTCTGAGATTGGAGATCACGGTTATTCTTTTCTGCCAGCGCTTTAGCCTAAGCATGAAAGCTCATAATCAAAACTCTCACAAATTGTTTCACTTTGCAATAGATCTATATATGGAAATAGATTCATAAAAACAACACTAAAATGTCAAGATCACATACCGCACGCTCCTGGGTGCGTTGGTGTCTTTCAAGCCTAGCTCTTCGTCTTTCCTCTGTTTCACCTTCAATGTCTTGGAAAGCTCCAGCAGATGACGAAGCAGCTTTAAAAGGTAAGAAATAATTAGTGAACAGTATATATAAAAGAATAAGTCCATTATATCAAAGCTGATCTAAATAAAAGCATACCTCCAAATATTGAGCTAAGGTCGTCAACAATATTGGTGGTAGAAGATGCTTTCCTCATATTTGAGGATACTCCAGTAGTGGAAGTCCTTTGAGACCCTTCCTGTCCCCGTCTGTTCTGGGATAGGGGATCAGGTACAGGGTCCTGCATTGCAGATAAACATTTATAATTATACCTGTAATACCTACAACACACACACACACACACAAAACACATCTACTACTCACAGAAGTTGGCCTGGGTCTTGGGGCACTGCTCGGTCGGGAACTGAAAAATGATTCAAGGTCATTATCATTCTTTTGTTGGTTGATCTTGGCAGCCGCAGCCGCTCTATCTCTAGCTTCTGCAGCAGCTCTCTCTCTAGCCTCAGCAGCAACCCTTTCAACAGCAGCACGTTCTGCTCTACGCCTTGCATCTGCTTCAGCTCTTGCAACAGCAGCTTTCTCTCTGGCTGCTTTCTCTCGGGCCTCTGCAGCAGCCTTTTCACTAGCTTCCGCTGAAGCTCGTTCCCTGGCTTCTCTAGCAGCTCGTTCTGCTCTTTCTTTTGCATCAATAGCTGCCCTCTCACGGGCCTCTGCTTGTGCTCTTTGAACTGCAGCCCGTTCAGCCTTTAATCGTGCGTCAGCAGATGCTTTCTCACGTGCCTCAGCTGCTGCTCTTTCACGTGCTTCCCGTGTAGCCCTCTCCACTGCTTGTCTTTCTCTTTCAAGTCTAATTTTCTCTCTCTCTTGTTCTTCCCTCTCTCTTTGTTGGCGTTTTGTCTCTTCTTCTGTGAACATGTCATCTTTTTGTGGCTTCACAGATTCTTTATTTCTAGAAGCTTTTGCATGTTCTCTTTCCCTTATTTCCTTTGCATGCCTAAATTTAGCTTCGGCCCTATCCATAGCATCCTTCATTGCAGCAGCAGCTGAGTTTGAATCAACCTCTTCGCCATAAGCATTGTTCTCACCATTACTTTGGGGCCCACCCATGGCGAAACTCTCAAACTCATCTAATGGAGAAGCCATATTATGACTCTTGGTTGGGGAACGGAAAGGGTTAGAACTTTGAGAGTATTTAGCAAAATTTGGGGAATCATTACTGGGTATTCTGGTATTTGAAGCAACATGGCCTCTTTCGGATTTTGAAGAATGTCTTGGTATTGGTGGTGGTGGTCTTGAGGGTGGTGGAGCTCTGGTGGGTTGTGTGAACAAAGGTATTTCAGACACAGTGAGCCATATATCATCAGCTGCCTGGACATGCTCTTCAGATGAGGGAGACATGCCAGCGTGCGAATT
Organism: Flaveria trinervia; assembly: GCA_025506515.1. Taxonomy (NCBI): domain Eukaryota; kingdom Viridiplantae; phylum Streptophyta; class Magnoliopsida; order Asterales; family Asteraceae; genus Flaveria; species Flaveria trinervia. The sequence goes on along the minus strand of CM046444.1, from coordinate 54,700,471 downwards.
TGACTCAGTATATGAAGGTGGGGATGTAGCCCGATTGATAGGTGGCATGTCAAAGACAGGGTGCTGAAAATCTTCTACATGCACCTTCTGTGATTGGCTATCAGAATATTTGAAAGAAGATTCCTCTGTTGGCTCTCTACGAGTTGAACTTTTTGATCTGCCCACATTTGATCCTTCCTGAGAAGGGCTTTCATCCTTCTTTTTGTTATTATTCTCACTTGAAAATGCAGGTGCGGGCTTACCAAATTCATGAAGTGGGTCTAAGTCATCAAACATACTGGTCTTTATTGATGCTCCTCCAGCATTGGTGCTTTGAGATCTGCTAACCTTGGGAGATGGTCTGAGTGAATCAGTGAAAACACCCTGGGATGAAGTGACAGGGGTTGATACAGAATCTAGAACAACAAATGCATCATCCATTGCATCAGAAGTTGCTTTTGTGTTGCTAGTTGATACTGGCACTGGCTCTGAATCTGATCTGCATGAAAAGAACATCTTATTTGTTATGTATGTTATCTTATATACCATGTGTTATACATATTAAAGTGTTCTTTACATGGATGGTCAAACATCTTAATGTATTTAGAGTAGGAACAGCATTATCAGCCTTGCCAGAATACACAAGTCTAAACGGATAGGGAACATGAACATGAATGCAGTAACTTGTGCGTCCCTCCATGTGTTCATTATCATTCCATACTATAGGTGGGACATGTTAATAAAAACTAAACTAATACCAAGATGTAGCATATACTGCTTAAAATACACTTATACAGTGAGACCCCATTCCCATGACCATGCATTCTTTCACATTTATTAAGATAGTCCCAACAATGCTTTCCAACATCGAAAGTCAAGACTTGTGCCCTTTGACGACAATGTCTTGAAATGCTTTAACGACATTCACGTATCCCTAGAACCCTTACCTCACTAATTTAATTTTCATGCAATTCTTATAGCAAAGTTAGGGTTTGCTTTCTAGGCAACATAAAGGCAAAATGCAAACAATTACGATTCAATTCAACTTAACTGATAACTATATACTGATGAATCTGTTCTTTCTACATCTAATGCCCATACTCCTACATATGAATTTTCTAACAATCCTTAATCCATATGAAAAGCTAACTACAATGTGTAATTGGGGTTATACAAATCGAATAAAAAACCACTAACTTCCTTCTCACAAAAGTGATCTTGCCTCTTATGCTCAAACTAAGCTAAGTGATCAATATGCAGCAATTAATGACCACATATACTAAGCAACTAAATCCCATCTAATACAAGTGATCTCGCTTCTTATGCTCAAAATAAGCTAACTGATCAATATGCACCGATGCTTATCCAAACATACTAACCAACTCAATCGCATCCAATAAAATTGATCGTGCTTCTTCTAGCACAGTACCTGTTAATGGATGCAGGAGCACCGCTTCCAAAGCCTGGAAGCAGATCATCCAAACCCCTAGGACTCTTAGCAGCCTTGTGCGTGGGTGGCTCAACCTTCTCCGTTCGACCTAGATTGCCCAACAGATCATCAAAATGATCACTCTGCTGACTCCGTTTAGGCGGCGACGAACCCATCGACGCGAAAATATTATCCTCAAATCTCGTGGTAGAAGAAGAATACATCGATTTGCTCTTCACCCCTGGCAATCCATCGAAAATGTCGTCATCATACACAGGCTTATCGTACACCGGCAAATTAGAAGACGCAGATTGGAACCTAGCTTCATTGCTATTCGCCGACGACGAATTTTTGAAAATCGAATCGTAATCAATATCTGACATCGCCGGCGTTGATCTGGTGTTACTGCTGGTGAATTTCGGCGGACCGCCAAAAACGTCGTTAAATATTCGATCGTCATCGGCAGCGGTGAACGACGACGACGACGACGGAGGTCGGCTGCGGAAATCTCCACCGTCAGATTTCATCGGAGCAGATTTTCCTTGGGGCCTAATCCCGAAATCTCTAGCTAAAATACCGAAATCGTCCATTGATTCACCAGATCTGAGAGCAACGAAGCGGATCTCGAAGAATTGAGAGGATGATCGGAGGTGAAGTTGAATGATGTGTGTATAGACTACAAAGGTAGTGGTAGAGAGCAGAGATTTGAATGAATGAAGAAAGCAGTCGGCGATTGGGAGTCTTTAGGGTTAGAGACGACGGAGGTGGTGGTGGTGGTGGTGGTGGCGGTGGCGGTGGCGGTTGACGCCGTTGATTTCACGGCGTGTGTTGTTTTGGTGGCTCCTCCGTCTCTTTATGTGTTGATGCTCGTTAGTGGGTTTAATTTTGAGTTTTATTCACTCTTTGGGGTGCCGTGGGCTTTTCGTATTTAACATAATTTTTTTATATATATTATTAAAGAGAGACTTATTTAAGATGAGTAGATTCGACCGGATTTTTTAGACTTGTATTTTTCTGAAGACATTATTTATGATAGTAGTTTGTGGAGACATAAGATTAAGATTAACTATTTTTAGAGAAAATATAGATGTATTTTAGTATTGTCTTATATCCTAGGAATTATTTTTAGGTGACTTTGTATGTTATTGTCTTACTGTATTTATGTTTATGTCTTGTTTTATGTTATTGTTATGTGTATATATGGAGTGCAACCGTCCGGCGATTGAGGACCGCACATATCAAAGATAAAGAATATGAAAACCGAGTATCTTTTCATTATTATTTTTGTTATTGGTGGCTTTCTATTGATATATGTTTAGTATTGTTTGTTGTCAAGTTGATATGTTTTTTGAAGTTGTATCTCGTTTCCTATTGATAAAGATAAGATCTACTTACATCTTACATTTCTTAAATTCCCTTATGGATAAGATTTACTGAGTACGGTTATTGGTGACGGTTTTCTTATATGATAGGTTGAAATGATTTGAGGCCCGTATTATCTATCACGTATTAAATACTTATCGCGAACATCGTTACTTTATAACATACTTTGACCATGTCAAGAGAACTTGTTCCACCTAGGTATCATGACCAAATCATGTTATATTACCGCAGCATACCACAAAAAAATCACCAAATTGTTGGTGAAATTTAAATATGTTTGGAGTGTTTTAGAGCATACAACATCTCCAAAGTTCTAGGTATTCTAACTCATCACAACTAAGGCAACACTTAATAATATAGTTGAAACACATGAACTCCCTAGTAAAGGTATTAAACTATATTAAATAACACTATAATACAATTAAACTTATTTTTTGTTTCTGTTTCAACTAAGGTATCAAACATAACTTTAGACGTTATTTAACTATGTTTCAGCTTATTAGTCGGAACTAATAAGGAGCACAACGATGGTTGCCGAGCTAGCCTATAAATTTACAGAGCAGTCCGTAGTAGGCTTGCGATGTTGCAAAGTGCAATATGTGTTTTGACATTATGCACATCGCCCACACTTAGCCCAATCTTATGTTTGCCTTAAGGAAATTAATTACCTTGAAGCACCCATTTATAAAGATCTTCAAACTTCCTTAGACATCTCATGTGAGTGAAGTTGCACATTTTCTCATTGCTATTTTCATAACTAGGGGTGAGTACCCGGTTCGAATTGGCAGGAACTGAACCGAAACTGGTTGGAACCGGGAAGCGGATAGCCTAAATCTAAAAACCAGAACCAAACCTTTCATAACTTATTCGTTTCGGTTCTAAACGGATAAAGTGGTTCCGTTTTTATTATAGAACTGGTTTTATATAATAACCTAAAATAATAACGTGATGTGATGATCAAGTAAAAAAACCAATATTCAAATTAAACCATAATATGGATAAACAAACCACAAAAGTGTACTTTTATAAATAAAAAAAAGAGCATAATAGAAATTGGTATTTTGACATAATCGATAATGCAATAATTCATAGTAAGTCATATCTTTTCAAATAATCTAATGCAAATTATCCAATACTCCAATCCAAACTAAAGTAATATAAGTTCTATGTTGTCTTTTAATCTTCAACGATCCCCATCGACTCTATCTTCTCCAAAACATCTAAAACATATCACTTATAGTAATTAAAATAAGACATGATAATGAGATTAACAAAATTAATATAATTACCTTTTGCTAACTCGTCAATTTTTTCTAGATCATCATCTTCATTGATGCTATATCTTACTCTCCGAATCCAGTCTTGAGTGCATATTAGTGCTTCAACAATGCCAGGAGATAACGAGCTTTTAGAAGTTTTGATCACGCATCCATCCATGCTAAAAACAGACTTGGAAGCAATGGTTGAAATCTAAATAACAAATATATCTAAAAATAGTAAATTAGAATGTATAAACACATTTATCTAAAATAAAAACATAATAAATAAAATTACCTTTCGCTATTCTTACGAGGATTGGATATCTACCCGAATTAATCTTCCACCACAGGAGAATATCAAAGTTGTCCTTGTTATCTTCTTCCACATCATTTGTAAGGTATTTTTCAAGTTCTGCTATTTGAGAAATTGATTGGGCACCACCACCTCGGTATTTTTGAAACTTACCCATAAACGAATTATTACTTGAACGACTAATTTTAGCTCTATTTCCTTCCTCACTGGATTGCTTTATCATTACCATACTCAGACTCATATTTCATATAAAGTAATTCAAACTCAATCTTCACATCCTCAACCATTATACATATATTTTCTTTAACTACTTCTTCTTGCTCCCTTTTTTATCATGATCTTCATAATAAGAGTCCATGGCAACTCACCTTTTTAAACATACATAAGTTATTACATCAAGCTTAAAGAGTGGATCTAATATGTTTGCAAATTGGAACATGTTTGAACTACCATCATATTCAAAGTACCTATCAAATTTTGCTTGCATACCAATTTTCATCATTCTAAAATCTCCAATGGCCTTCATTTACTTTTGCTTGTTATTGCAGGTTCTCACGTATATCCATAACACTGGGATATTGTTCATGGCCAATCACATAAGTTGAACAACTTACATGTGTTGTTTTCTTATCAAATGTTTCTAACAAATCTGTTAGTTTTTTTGTAAGTAACCAATCATTTCCACTTGGCATACCACGTAACTCACTCCTGAACTCACTATACCTATGACTATACAATTCAAAAGCTTGTTGTAGGTCATATCCTCTCCTTAGCATTTGGTATGTGCTATTCCATCATGAGCACACATCCAAACTTAACAAGGTCCTTGTATCTAAAATTTTCTCTTTCACGCACCCTTTAAAATTATGAATCCTAGGAGAGGATGGCATAATATACTTAATAGCGTTACGAATGTCATCAATGATTTTACTTCGCTTATTTAACCCATCTAGTACAATTAGGTTAAGGATGTGTTGGAGCATATATTGTAACATCTTGAATTTTCGTTAACTAAGTATTAACTTTGCTTAATCTTGTAAAGGTCATTGTTGCTATACATGAATCTTATGGGTTACTTATACTTATTGTTTTAAATTATTATTATTATTTTTTATTTTTTTTATTTCTTTAACTTGAAAGTTGATAATGTGAATTATTACATAATAATTAAATAACAATCTTAATAGTGATTTAATAATAATAATAATAATAATAATAATAATAATAATAATAATAATAATTGTAATAATAATAATACTAATAATAATAATAATATTTTTACTAATAATAATAATAATTTATAAGAATTATTAAAATTAAAAATGTATAAAACTTTGATTTAAAAGTCTAGGGGGGTTATAGTGCTAATTTTTAAACTTCAACAGAAAGTTTGAACATGAAATAACAAAAATACAAACCACAAGGACCGTTTGTGTAAATAAATAAAACCCAACCCATTGGCCCCTTCACCACGACTTTCCGGCCACCTCGCCGACCATCTCCGGCCAACTCTGGCGAGGGCTAAACGGCCAAAATGAAAACGTTTTAATCAAATTAAATCGTTTCCTCTCGATCATAGTCATGGATCGAACCTGTAATCATCATTAAGCCAACCAAAACGTATGTTTCATTAAGGAATCAATCGAACCGTTAACCGCGTTTAAGTCCGAACAATTCGACCATTGAAACTTATTAATTATCCAATTAAACTAGCTCAAACGTGGGTTTCAACGTTCTTAATTCACCAATAATTCCAATTTCAGTTGAAACTATGAATTAAACTTTGAAGTTAACCTATTTACAACCGTATTCAAATCGCAACCGTTTGGGTGGAGCTACATCAAATTGGAACTATTTAATAGAAGGGTATTGTTCATTCGATCCCTTTTCAACCCTAAGTAACCACAATTTCTGGAAAACTTCATTTAATCAACGATTCTGAGCTTTGTTTCTTCGCAAAGTGGACCGAGGCTAAACCGAGTGTGATAGCTTCAGTTCGTTCATAATCAAGTAAGACGAACACACTCCCATGTTCGATTTCGCATAGGAATTAAAATCTCTAACGTTAATTCGATTAACATACGTGAAATTGTTGTTTGATTTGGGTCAATTTGGGGTTAGGGTTCATATGAATTGGGGATGTTTTATAAATTATGTTTTTAGAATTGAGGGCCGACTCCTAACACAGCTACACCCTTTGGTTCACTGGTTAAAGCACTCCCCCTACACACATGAGGTCCTGGGTTCGAATCCGGCACCATCATAAATTTTTAAGGGGTTTTAGCCCAAAATACTTTTCAGAAAATTTATACCAAAAACTTCAAATATTTTTAAAATCACCTAACTAATTTTCTAGAAATTTATTTCTTATAATATTTTAATATTATTATTAATCATTTTAAACAAATGATATAATTAGTTCAATTTCTTATAAAATAGATTTTAAATATTGTTTAACTATTAAATCATTATTTGTTCAAATAATATATTCAGATTATTTCTTATAAGTTAAACTTAAAATATTGTTTTAATATTTACTAAATAGTTATTTGCTCAAATAATATATTTAAATTATCTTTCTTATAAAATAGACATTGAATATCGTTATAACTCACTAAATTATTATTTGTTCAAATAACAATTATATATTATTGTTTAAACTGTGAGTTATTTTAAAAATTTGTTTAAACTATACTTAGACTTTGTTACACATGATTTTCTTTTATTTCTTAGTATTAAAATGATTAAATAGTATATTGGCCCAAAACATAATCAAATTTACCATGTTAGTTGGATCTAATTATTAACATCCCAAATTCCATTTAAAACCCTAGTTCTCGTTAAAACTTTAAACTTATTATAATTAAACTTTAACCTTGTAAATATATATATATATATATATATATATATATATATATAATATATATATATAATTTTAGGTGCCTTGTGAAGAACTTCATTGGATCACAGCTTATTACATTTCTTATTTAATCATCATTCTATACTTATTTGATCAAATGAGTATTTCTATACCCCTTTTTATATTTTTACAGTTTTGGGGTGAAACATGTTACTTTATAAACTTTGCACTTGTAAACACATTTGATTCTTGTAAACCTATGGCATTTCACCTGTATGTGGTGGTTAGTTGAACTTTGTGGCTACCATGTAATGTCGAATATATGTACAATCATTAACTATTGCTAGCCTAGCGAAGTCATAGATCTATGGGCCAGACAAGCCTGCTTGGTTGATCCAAGTACACTTAGCTAATCGTATATACTTTTAAACGTTTGAGACTTGTAAAACTTTGTTGAGGTTTGATTATGCATTCTGTCTTACATCCGTACTTACTTTGTTCTCTAACTTACAACATGAATTGCCATCTTTTATATACTTATGTATTGAAAACTATGAAAATCTCACCAACATTATTGTTGACCTTTTATTTTTAACATGTTTTAGGAAATACTCAAGCTTGATCGCCTTTTTCGAAGTTGATCACACCTAGGAATGGACCTAGTTAATTTAATGAATGAGCTTGTTATATATTTCATATTTTGTTCTTATTTGAGACTATGCTTGTAATGTACCTTTCAAACTTATGAATAATATATTTGTATTTAATAATAGCGTTATGTGGCTTTGAACGATCTTAACTCTCACTCCTCGACGTTTCCGCCGTCAAGGTTGGGGTGTGACATATATAGTCATATATAGTGTGTCTGTCGCTTGTCGAATATTCTAGGCTTAATGTTATACACCTGATATATCGTAAACACATGAAACTGGGCCATTCATAGAAGCATATACGAAAGAGACTCAGTCATACAACTGAGCGATGCTAATGGATCAGTCGTGCGACTGAGAGATGCGATTGGGGCATTCGTAAGACTGAACCATAAGAATGGTCCAGTCGCACGATTGAACCATACGCATGGTCCAGTCGTACAATTGAACCATACGCATGGTCCAATCGCACAAATGGGCCCAGTCACATCTAATATGGGCCGAGGCCTATATATACCAGTTTCAATGTGTAGAGAGATTAAGAGTTTGAGAGGAAGTCTGTCCGGGAGCCTAGGGCTGGCGGATGAGAGGGGAGATCATGCTCGATCTTCCCCTTTCCAAGAGTCTTGATTCTTATGTTGTAACGAGCTTATAATCGTTAGGTTTTATCAATGAAACCATTCAATTATAGTTCGTATTATTGTTTGACTTTTGGTTTGATGCTGTTTATCCTTCCGTCAAGAACATGCTCGGATGTTTATCGATCCAGCCGACTTCACAGATGTGGGCCAAGCACCTAACGTGTGTGTACATACTGTTTCAAATCAGATTGGTAAAGAACTTTTAAGTGATCTAATCGCCGGACCATTTTGTGTTGTCCATGGTAATCGCCACTACCCGATTTATTCCCCACCCATCAAGACAATCTTTAACATCTCTCACAAGTTGATCACCCTTATGGCTCAAAACTGGTCAAGTGTTTATTATTCTTTTTTGTAGTGTCGGTTATCATCAATAAAATGAACAACCAAACACATATAGTTGATACATTGGTTTAAAGTCCAAGTATCCGTTGTGAATGATACCCTGGTTTCATTTTTTTTAAAATGATTGTTTCAACTTATTTTTTTCATCAAGATAAAACTATAGGATATCTCTAGCAATTGTAAACCTAGTGGGAATGTTAAAATTAAGACAAATAGCATGTATAAACTCTCTAATCCCTACCCGTTCAACAAATGCAAAAGAGTTTTGTCCTCTATAATCATCTTAAATAAACACCTCCTACCATAAACATGATCAAACTTCCAAGGATTTAACGTACATTGGCCATCCTTGGTTTTATTCAAAGATAATTTAGGTCGCTTTTTATTTTTATTTACAGAATTCTTGTCATGGTGTTCAACATGCTTGTTTAAGGATGAGTTTCCATTTTTATTTGAGTGCGCTGCCAAAATTTCACCACAGTAGTTGCATTTTGCACTAGTTCTTACACCATTTTCATCGTAAATTGCCTCCATATGTTGCAAACACTTTCCTGTGAGCTTTCTTCTCTTTTGTTGCACATGTTTTTTCCCGGCTTTCTATTCATAATTATCTTTTCATCATCGTAAAAGCCACTTGATTCGTTTTGGGAATTCATTCTTCAAAGAATAATGAAAGTTTGTTAACAATACAAGTTAATAACTCAATATATTAAGAACTATTCACACATTGACACAAGAAACACAAGTTAATAAGTGTTGTGCGATACTATGGTTTAGTGGGTTTAAATAATAATATTTCTTAGAAAACTATTAATGAGTGTATTTTAAACTACATATTATATTAAGTTATTGAAATTACTTTTTTTTAATTTACTTAAACACATGCACCATGTTAGCAAGTTTCAAACCTCGAATCATAGATTCACTAGATTCAATTACTTGACCAACAAAACACAAAAATTAACATTTGAGCCAATGGTTAAAACTAGATAATTGAAAAGAGTACGTACTTGACTAACATAAAACTAAACTTAAGAAGCATGAACTAATTCATGGTTCATATAATACACACGTGTAACTCCAGGATAATTACATTTAAATCAAATCATGAAGATTAAAGATCAAAATATGATAAACACACTAATACCCCTTTGATCTTCAATTAGATTGCAAATAATGTTTACAAGTAATCCCTCAATCTCTTGGTCATACAACCATCAACCAACACTAATGGCAATTAAACTATTTATAGTCTAGACTAATATTCACTAATTGCACTTAACCCTCTAGATGTAGGCTAATTAATAGAAATTACATATTAAATATAAAAATGACCAAAAACAAGATAAAATATATTTTGTTCACACAAAATATATTTATTACAATAAAACTCCTAGTCATCTAAATCTTCAACGTCTCGTCTCGATTCCTCGTCTTGAACGTGTTGGGTTTGACTTGTGTTGACTTTGACCGTGACGTTGACTATTGTTGACTTTGACTATGTTGATAATATAGACTATCTTGTATAGCTTCAACAATACTCCCCCTTAGTCTATCATTATCAATGTCTTCAAACGAATTCAGCACCAAGAAGTCAACATTAGAAAGATATTCAATTTGAATCTTTCTGAATCTGATTAGAAAGATTATTCATTTCATAAGCTCCTCCTATTTATGTGCTCCCCCTTTTGAATGCAACCTTTGCATGGATATTGGAACATATTTCCCAAATCTCTAATCTTGGGTGTCACACCCCAACCTTGACGGCGGAAACGTTGAGGTGTGAGAGTTAAGATCGTTAACAGCCACATAATGCTATTATTAAAGTCAAATATATTAATCATAAGTTTTGGTTGCAACGTTACAAGCATAAGTCTCAAACAAAGATAACATCACGTATAAAAGTTAAATGTAACAAGTTCATTCATTTATTTCTCTAGGTCCAATCCTAGATGTGATAAGCTTCAAAAAATAGCAATCATACTTGAGTATTTCTTGAAACATGTTAAAAATAAAAAGTCAACAATAAAGTTGGTGAGATTTTCATAGTTTTCAATACATAAGTATATAAAAGATGAAAATTCATGTTGAAAGTTAGAGAACAAAGTAAGTAGGGATGTAAGACAGAATGCACAATCAAATCTTGACACATTTTTACAAGTCTCAACGTTTACAAGTATATACGATTAGCTAAGTGTACTTGGATCAACCAAGCAGGCTTGTCTGGCCCATAGATCTATGATGTCGCCAGGCTAGCAATAGTTAATGATTGTACATATAATTGACATTACATGGTAGCTACAAAGATCAACTAACCACAACATATAAGTGAATTGCCATAAGTTTACAAGAATCAAACGTTTTACAAGTACAACGATTATAAGGTAATATGTTTCACCCCAATGTGTGAAAATATGAAAAAGGGATATAGAAAATACTCACTTGATCAAATAAGTATATATTGGCGATTAATAAGAAGTATAATAAGCAAAGTTCCAACGTAGTTTTTCACAAGGTACCTAAGTATATATATATATATTTACAAGATTTAAGTTTTATTGTAATGAGTTTAATGAATCAATGGGTACTAGGGTTCTAAGTCGAATTTGGGGCTTGTCAATAATTATATTTAAACAAATGGGACAAATTTATATTTTCTTGAATATATATATATATATATATATATATATAATATATATATATATATATATATATATATATATATATATATATATATATATATATATATATTTAAGTTGTGAATAAGAAAAAATTATAATAATTTAGAAAATTATATATAAAGTTCAAATAAATTTTATAACTAAAAGTTTATTACTAGATAACAAAATTAATTTAAAAAGGATATTTGAACCAATGACAACTTACTAATATTATTTTTCATTTATTTTATAAAAAAACTATTTAACACGCTTTGTTAAAAGGTTTTATCAACAAAATATTTTTATTCAATCTTAGAACAATTTTAGGAAAGCCTTAGAACCTTTGAAAATAATTGAAATTCATAAAAATAATTTATATATAATTTAAGAATTTTTCCAAAATTAACCTTTAGGCTAAAAGCCTTAAAAAATTGCATGAAGGTACCTAGGTTTGAACCCGAAACCTCATGCTTAAGACATATTCTCTTTAACCATTGAACCAAGGCTTCAGCCGTGTCAATGATTGGTTTTTAATTCACAAAAATAGTGTTTCAAAGAAAACCCCAAATCGACAAGAACCCTAGATTGGTCAAACCAAAAATTGAAGAACAAAGCGATAATGTTTACGTGAATAAACATGAGGCTTTGATTCCCCATGTGATTTCGAGTCTAAGGACACACTTAATTACCCGATTCGATGTTTAGGTTGATAAGAACAAATGCAGACGAGTTGCGACTGAAGCTTGAATTCGTTCAACGTGTAATTGTTGATGTTAACCACATTAAACTTGTGTGAATCTTTGAGTGATGCTCGCGAATCTAAGCCCTCAATCGATTTGAGGTAATAATGCCTGAGAACCGGGGTTCGACTAAGGTATGGTTCGAGATGAAGATGGTAATCATGTGTGATGATTTTAGGTGTTTAGACTGAAATTGTTTTTAGGAAATGATTAGAAACGGTTAATTTATTGCTTGGGTTTAATTAATTTGATTATTATCGATCCTTAATGTTCAAACGGTTTGAAGATTGAAAGCAAAGTTTGATCGGATGTCCCATGCTTGTAACCGTCGCTTTTACTCGATTTTTATACACTTCAATGTTCAAATAACACCAACGAATCGATTGGAAACGGTCTTGGTTCATTATTTGTTGTTTTTAATGGGTTTTACTACCGCCGGAATGTTGGTCGGCGGTGGCCGGAGTAAGACCGTCAGATTTACGGGGTGAGGGGGGATTGGTTTGGGCTTTTCTTTGAAATTTACACAATAGCCCCCTGCAGTTTAATTTTCGAAACTTGCATTTGAAGTTTTAAAATTGGCAAACTTAACCCCCTAACTTAATTACTTGAAGTTTTTAAACATTTCAAAGATTAGTAATTCATAAATTAATATTATTATTAGTATTATTACTACTATTTTTGTTATTATCATTAGTATTATTATTATTATTATTATCACTATTATTAGTAACATTATCATTATGAACTTCCAATTAAGTATAAAAGACAAATTAAAGAAATAAGCATAAGCAATCTATGAGTTTCGTATTTGACAACAAAGGTCCTTACAAGAATTTACAACGCTAACTTTCAATTAACGCAAATATACAAGATGTTACAGTCTCCCCAATTTAAAATAATTTCGTCCCGAAATTAAGAATAAACTAAGCGAACAAATACAGATATTTTGCCTTCATATGATCCTCACGCTCCCAAGTGAACTCGACTCCACACTTGTTCTCCCAACAAACCTTGACAATTGGAGTAGTTGTGGTTCTCGTTTCCTTCATAATGCAATCCATAATTTCAATAGGTTTCTCAACAAAGTGCAATGACTCATCGATCTGGATGTCTTCCAATGGAACATGCAGACTCTCGTCGGCCAAACACTTTCTCAAATTTGAGACATGGAAAACAGGATGAACTCCACTAAGGTCGGAAGGTAGTTCCAGCCTATAAGCCACTTTCCTAATCCTTTTCAGGATTTTGAAAGGTCCTACGAATCTTGGAGCTAATTTACCCTTCTTCCCAAAGTGAACAACACCTTTCCACGGTGAAACCTTAAGGAGAACCATGTCGCAAACTTGAACTCCAACGGCTTTCGACGCTTATCGGCATAACTCTTTTGTCGACTTCTTCCAACTTCAAGGTTCTTACGGATTGTGGATACTTTATCGGTCGTTTCTTGTATGAGTTCAGGACCAATGATGAAGTTTTCACCAATGTCGGTCCAGCAGATCGATGATCGGCATTTACGACCATAGAGTGCTTCGAATGGTGCCATCTTGATACTCGAGTGATAACTATTGTTATACGAAAATTCTGCGATCGGTAAATGCGTATCCCAATTACCACCAAAGTCAAGGACACATAGTCTTAGAAAATCCTCGAGGGTTTGAATTGTTCGTTCGGTTTGACCATCAGTTTGAGCATGATAATCCGTATTTAATCCAATTGAGTACCCAAGATTTCTTGCATAGACGACCAAAAATGCGAAGTGAAATGAGCGTCTTGGTCGGATATGATGTGTAACGGCATGCCATGACGACTCACAATTTCGTCAATGTAGATGCGAGCCAGTCTTGAAACTTTGTATGTGTCTCGTATTGGTATGAAATGTGTCGTTTTGGTCAAACGGTCAACAATCACCAATATATTATCATGACCACGAGGTGTACGAGGTAACTTGGTTATGAAATCCATGGATATATGTTCCCATTTCCACATAAGGATTTCGGGTTGTTCAAGTAAACCACTTGGTCGTTGATGCTCGGCTTTGACTCTTGCACACGCGAGACACTTGGAAACATAAGTCGCGATATCTTTCTTCATTCCAGGCCACCAATATTGACCACGCAGATCCATGTACATCTTTTTGGAGCCAGGATGAATGGAATATCGGGTTTGATGAGCTTCGTTCATAATGAAGTGCCGAAGGTTATCACGATTCGAAATGCAAAGTCGATTCAAGAAGTACCACATGCCGTTCGGTTTTGTCTCCAGTTGGGACCAGACGTTAGACATCAAATCTTCATCCTTCCCTTCGTTGGTTAATGCCGCTTGTTGAGCCTCGTGAATGCATAACTCGAGGTCACTATCGATCCTTATGTTTTGAAGCATGATAGTAGCCTCGTTGACATCCACATGAATCTCGGTATCAAATTCTCATAGCATATCAAACCATTGCCTTAGATCTCGAATTTCTTGGAGCGAGACAGTCTTGTTGTGGACCTTGCGACTCAGCGCATCAGCTACAACATTCGCCTTTCCAGGGTGATAGCGATTGTCACAGTTGTAATCGCTAATTAACTCAATCCATCGTCTTTGTCTCATGTTGAGATCCTTTTGGTTGAACACGTGTTGGAGGCTCTTATGATCGGTGTAAACTATGCATTGCGTCCCATAAAGATAATGTCGCTACATTTTCAAAGCGAAAACCACAACACCAAGTTCAAGATCGTGGGTTGTGTAATACACTTCATGAATCTTCAATTGCATCGACGCGTATGCTATGACTTTGCCTCGTTGCATGAGAATGCAACCAAGACCTTGATTAGAAGCATCACAATACACAGTAAAGTCATCATTTCCATCAGGGTGGGTTATAATAGGAGCATTACATAGCTTGCGTTTCAATGTCTCGAAAGCCTCTTCTTGCTCGGATCCCCATTCAAAGAGTCGATTCTTTTGGGTTAGCGCCATTAATGGTTTAGCAATTTTCGAAAAATTCGCTATGAACCTACGATAATATCCCGCTAAGCCCAGAAAAGAACGAACTTCGGTTGGGGTTGTGGGAACACACCAATTCTTCACGGCTTTAATTTTAGCAGGATCGACATGAATTCCTTGGCTATTCATCACATGCCCCAAGAATTGAACCTCTTCTAACCAGAATTCACACTTGGAAAACTTGGCGTATAATTGCTCCTTCTTCAAAAGTCCAAGAACTTGTCGCAAGTCCGTCTCGTGATCGATTTTTGTCTTGGAATAAATAAGAATGTCATCAGTGAACACGATTATAAACTTATCCAAATACGGTTTACATACTCGATTCATGAGATCCATGAACACGACAGGTGCATTGGTCAAACCAAAAGGCATAACCATGAACTCGTAATGTCCATATCGAGTACGAAAAGCGGTCTTTGGAATGTCATCATCGTGAACATGTAATTGATGATACCCAGAACGTGGATCGATCTTTGAGAATTGAGTTGCTCCTTGAAGTTGATCGAAGAGATCATCGATTCGGGGGAGAGGGTATCGGTTTTTGATGGTAAGCTTGTTGAGTTCCCGGTAGTCGATGCACATACGGAATGAACCATCTTTCTTCTTCACAAACAGCACAGGTGCACCCCATGGTGAAAAGCTAGGACGAATAAAGCCCTTATCGGTCAACTCTTGCAGTTGACTAGCTAGTTCTTGCATTTCAGACGGTGCAAGGCGATAAGGTGATTTAGCTATAGAGTTTGCACCAGGGATTAAGTCAATCTTGAACTCAACTTCTCGCATGGGAGGTAGTCCCTTAAGATCCTTGCGAAAAACCTCGGGAAAGTCCCGCACGACAGGAATGTCTTTCAATTCCCTACCCTTGGCTTTCGTATTAACTACATATGCCATGAAAGCCATGTAGTTTTTACTTAAGCGCTTGCGGGCCTTGATGCAAGACATAAGTTTGAGTCCTTGGGATGATTTCTCCCCAAAGACTTTCAAAGTATCACCAGTCGGTAAAGGAATTCGGATACACTTCTCGAAGCATAGAATTTCGGCATGATGTTTGGCTAACCAATCCATGCCAACAATAACATCAAAGCTTCCCAGTTGCATAGGAATGAGGTCGATGGAGAACTCGTGTTTGTTAAGGCTCAAGGTACAATCACGTATTACAACGTCAACAACGATCGATTTTCCATCAACGACTTCAACCGTGAAGGATCTTTCTAGATTAACATGCGGTTTAGAAAGAATAGGCTCGAATTCCAAGGACACGAAACTCCTATCTGCACCCGAATCAAACAATACGGAAGCATAATGACTATTTACAAGATACATACATGTTTTGGTAATACCCATTATTGGTATGATGAACACAGATAGGAATTTATATTTTATTCAAAGTTGTGAATAAGAAACAATTATAATATATATATATATATATATTATATATATATATATTTATATTTATATTTTATTCAAAGTTGTGAATAAGAAACAATTATAATACTTTAGAAAATTATATATAAAGTTCAAATAAATTTTTATAACTAAAAGTTTATTACTAGATAAACAAAATTAATTTAAAAGAGATATTTGAACCAATGACAATTTACTAATATTATTTTCCATCCATATTATAAATAAAAACTATTTAAACATGCTTTGTTAAAATGTTTTATCAACAAAACATTTTTATTCAATCTTAGAACAATTTTAGAAAATCCTTAGAACCTTTGAAAATATTTGAAATTCATAAAAATAATTTATATATAATTTAAGAATTTTTCCAAAATTAACCTTTAGGCAAAAAGCCTTAAAAATTGCATGAAGGTCCCCGGGTTCGAACCCGAGACCTCATGCTTAAGACACATACTCTTTAACCATTGAACCAAGGCTTCAGCTGTGTCAATGATTGGTTTTTAATTTACAAAATAGTGTTTCTAAGAAAACCCCAAATCGACAAGAACCCTAGATTCGTCAAACCCAAAATTGAAGAACAAAGCGATAACGTTTACCTGAATAAACATGGGGCTTGGATTCCCCATGTGATTTCGAGTCTAAGGACACACTTAATTACCTGATTCGATGTTTAGGTTGATAAGAACAAATGAAGCCGAGTTGCGACTGAAGCTTGAATTCGTTCAACGTGCAATTGTTGATGTTAACCACATTAAACTTGTGTGAATCTTCGAGTGACGCTTGCGAATCTAAGCCCTCAATCAATTTGAGGTAATAATGCCTGAGAACTGGGGTTCGACTAAGGTATGGTTCGTGATGAAGATGGTAATCATGTGTGATGATTTTAGGTGTTTATACTGAAATTGTTCTTAGGAAATGATTAGAAATGGTTAATTTATTGCTTGGGTTTAATTAATTTGATTATTATCGATCCTTAATGTTCAAACGGTTTGAAGATTGAAAGCAAAGTTTGATCGGATGTCCCATGCTTGTAACCGTCGCTTTTACTCGATTTTTATACACTTCAATGTTCGAATAACACCAACGAATCGATTGGAAACGGTCTTGGTTCATTATTTGTCGTTTTTAATGGGTTTTACGACCGCCGGAATGTTGGCCGACGGTGGCCGGAGTAAGACCATCGGATTTACGGGGTGAAGGGGGATTGGTTTGGGTTTTTCTTTGAAATTTACACAATAGCCCCCTGCAGTTTGTTTGTTTATCATTTTATGTTCGAAACTTGCATTTGAAGTTTTAAAATTGGAAAACTTAACCCCCTAACTTAATTACTTTAAGTTTTTAAACATTTCAAGGATTAGTAATTTTATAAATTAATAATATTATTAGTATATTACTACTATTTTTGTTATTATCATTATTATTATTATTATTATCACTATTATTAGTAACATTATCATTATGATCTTTCAAATTAAGGATTAAAAGATAAATTAAAGCAATAAGCATAAGCAATCTATGAGTTTCGTATTTGACAACAAAGGTCCTTACAAGAATTAACAATGGTTACTTTCAATTAACGCAAATATACAAGATGTTACAGTCTCCCCAACTTAAAAGAATTTCGTCCCGAAATTAAGAATAAACTAAGCGAACAAATACGGATATTTTGCCTTCATATGATCCTCACGCTCCCAAGTGAACTCGACTCCACACTTGTTTTCCCAACAAACCTTGACAATTAGAGTAGTTGTGGTTCTCGTTTCCTTCATAATGCGATTCATAATTTCAACAGGTTTGTCAACAAAGTGCAATGACTCGTCGATCTCAGGATGAACTCCACTAAGGTCGGAAGGTAGTTCCAGTCTATAAGCCACTTTCCCAATCTTTTTCTGGATTTTGAAAGGTCCTATGAATCTTGGAGCTAATTTACCCGTCTTCACAAAGTGAACAACACCTTTCCACGATGAAACCTTAAGGAGAACCATGTCACCAACTTGAAACTCCAATGGCTTTCGACGCTTATCAGCATAACTCTTTTGTCGACTTCTTGCCACTTCAAGGTTCTTACGGATTGTGGATACTTTATCGGTCGTTTCTTGAATGAGTTCAGGACCAATGATGAAGTTTTCACCAATGTCGGTCCAACAGATTGATGATCGACATTTACGACCATAGAGTGCTTCGAATGGTGTCATCTTGATACTCGAGTGATAACTATTGTTATACGAAAATTCTGCAAGCGGTAAAAACGTATCCCAATCACCACCAAAGTCAAGGACACATAGTCGTAGCAAATCCTCGAGGGTTTGAATTTTTCGTATTATTATCATTAGTATTATTATTAGTATTATTATTAGTATTATTATCATTATTATTATCACTATTATTAGTAACATTATCATTATGATCTTCCAAACTAAGGATTAAAAGACAAATTAAAGCAATAAGTATAAGCAATCTATGAGTTTCGTATTTGACAACAAAGGTCCCTACAAGAATTAACAACGCTAACTTTCAATTAACACAAAAATACAAGATGTTATATTGGGTGCTTCAGAAGATGTAGGAGGAGGATTCCTAGCTCGGTATCTTCCGCAAACTTGAGGAACAGGTTCTCTGATTAGGTATACTACTTAATTGATGATCGGCCATCACTTACAGCAAATATTTGAAACACATTCACAAACACAATCTCGACATTTCTAATTAGATCATTTCATTTTAACAAAATAAACCCGTGTTTATTTTTGTTTGAAAACAAGCGAACCCGTGTTCGGCTGTACGCAATTTCTGTGAAATGCATGAAAAATGATAATATTGTAACAACATAATATGGAAGACCTAAAAGAAATTGAAAAGAAATTTTATTATAACTTTTTTATTTTTTATTATTTATACTTAATATAACATTTTTTATATATTATTATTTTTTTTGTTTTGTTTTTTGTTTTGTATTGTTTTTTTAAACCAAGAACTGAATCGATCATGAGATCATATCCTCAAGATATACTTTAGCACAAAGATGAATTTAATCATCGACAAGCAATGAGATCACACTGATAACTGAATCTAATCACAGTGTTTGAATGATTTTGAAATTCTTAAACAAATCAATAACGATTGCTGATATGTTTGTCTGCTTAAACTCATGCCCTATCATTTTCAACAAGCAACAAATAATTTGTTAAGGTTTGATTAAATACTTTAGAATGCTAGGAACCCACAATCATTTGGCAAAAACCCTCACCCAACCTCAGGATTTCTTGAATTTTATTATGATCTTTATAGAGCAAGATTTGTGTATTTGTGTGCACGTGATTATCAACAGAACATTTCATTCTGTGATGAATTCATCGTTTAGATGATTTGACACTACTTAGACCAAAATGGTGAGAGCTCCAGGTCTATACTCACGTATAACAAAGGAGATGACCATTTAATCATGTGCCGTTGAGAGCTCCAGGACAGTACTATCGTACGGCAAAGGAGATCATCACTCCAGGTCAGTACTACAGAACAACAGAGGAGATTAGCACAAACACAAGACATATAAATACACCAATCATGGCTCAAAGATATGGCTTATATGATTTGTATCATGGTGGGTGAAAGATTAATTCTCAATCCAATTTTTTTCAGGAGTTAGTTTTTGTGCATGCCAAAATGATTGCGTAAATCCAGACGTCCTTAAGTATATATTTTAATTTAAATCAAAATGCTATTGCCTACTTTATTCTTCAGGCTGAGTCTACCAAGCATATCATTAAAGAATCTGTTTGTTTTTCTATTATTTGCAATTAAAAAAATGAATCAGATAACAATATCAGTTACTATCATTTCTTATTTTATAACACAAGTCATGCAAAAACGAGTATTTCAAGAAGATATACAATTATTTCTCAATCATCTCGAATCAAGTTCCCAGTTCTTTTTTCATTTTTATTTACTATACTCTCCTCCTATATTTCTATTTTTGAAAACCTATTTTTTTAAATTTTAATTTTAATTTTTATTTTTTTAAGAATTTTTTTGTTTTTATAAAATTGTACAAGAATAGAAATTTACCGAAAAAGGTCTTCCAAACTACACTGATGAATATAAGAAATGAATTGTCAAGAAATATGCAGTGATTGTGAAGTGAGAATAGTGATTGTGTAGATAAAAATCCAGATTGTGGATAAAATACCATGACCTTAACCTGTTTGTTCCACCTCAAATTGAATTAGAAACAATCTCTGTTAGTAAACCGGATTACTAACAGTCCTCTTGAATTGTTCCTGCACTCGTAAATAGATTAGTTAGAGAGGGGAACCCAGGCCATCGTAGTCCTGGAAGTTCCTTTTTCATCAATATAAGAAGCTTGCTTCTGCACACGACCGTTTAAACAATCGGGGATATCTGTATCCTTCTTTTTAATTTGCCAAATTTTTTTCGGTTTAATTAATTTGGATTTGGATGAATTAAATTTGGAAATCATTTTCTATTTAAGGCCAGAAGGAAAAGACTTTGAGTTTGAACCTTTGGTCATTTTCAACTTTGAATCATGTGAAACTGGCTTCACATGAAAAGGTTTGGATGGAGGGTTTTTCATCCAACCATTCAAAGATGTTTGCTTTTTTACTTTTTGAACCAGAGAAGCGACCCGTGTTGCCTTTACCGTCTGGAACTTTCTTTGTAGACTTACATCCGGAGAAGCAATTTGGTTTGCCTTTACCATTCGAAGCAAGTCTTTGACGACACTTCTTTACCACATGACCTTCTTTTCCACACTCAAAACAAGCCTTGAAAGGCTTTTGATTCTTTGTAGTCCCGTGTTGTGTAGGCTTTGAGAAGGATTTCTTTGAGCTTGTAGCAGATCCTTGCTTGTTTTGGCATTTGCTATGCTGAACAGGGAATGAGATCTTCACTGATTGACTGGGTTGCTTTGCAATTGGAGAAGAGATTCGTATTGGTCTTGATTCAGCTTTTGGAAGCTTTTGTGACTTGACAATGTTTGGAGACATCTTGATCTGTGAGGAACCAACACACACCTCTATGATTGATTCATCATTTGAGCTTGTCCAGTCTCGTATACATTGATCTTTCTCCAACAGATCTTGATTGACATATCCTATTGTGTTGTCTTCGCTTATAGGATTTTGATTGCTTGATGATTCAACAACCGTTCCTTCTTTAACAAACTTGACAGTAACAAACGAAGGAATTTACCTGTTTTGAATTTGTTGAAGAAGGTTAGAGAAGCAACTGATATTGGTTTTGGAGTATCAGAGGTAGAATCGGCATTAATCTTTTTATCAGACCCCTGCCTAAGGAATCCCAAACCTACAGGAGAATCCTGCACATCTCTAATCTCTTTAAGATTAACGCTGCTTAATCCTGCATTTAAATGATTAGTTTCTGCAGCTTCAATCAAATCATTTGTTGAATGAAGTCTAGGTATTGGTGAATAACATAAAGTAGAAGGAGGTGGAACTAAATTAAATACAGTTTCACTATCTGATTTATATCCAATCCCTTGTTTTACCCGCGCCCCTTGTTATTTAGAAATAAGCTCATCCTTTTCATATGTGAAAGGGTCCATTTATCAAGCTTTGTTTGAAGCTGAGTTGTTTCAAATTGAGCTAAAACAACCCTTTCTCTTAAAATATTTATTTCAACGTTACGCTTCAAAATGGTTCTTCTTAAAAGATCATTTTCAGCCAATGCTTCATTAAGTTTCCTTGAAAAAGAAATTTTATTTTTCTTTAATTCCTGATTGATTATTTTTAATTCATTTTCATTTTCCAATAACAATCTGTTAGCCTTATAAATCCCCAATAATCGGATTCTGCAAGATGAAGAACACATATCCTGAACAGTCTCATAAGGAAGACCCATGATAGTTTGTTCTGCAGCTTAGCTATGTTCATAGTTGCAAATCCTTGTAATTCTTTGTTGTTCCTCTTCTTTGACATTTAGCATCTCGTCAGCCTCAGATTCTTTTTGTTATTAGTTGTTCCAGCCTTATCATCAACAGTTCTCACAGACTCTGAGTTACTGTCATTGTCAACTCTCAAAGTTTCACAGTTCTCTTTAATAGTTTCTCTGAATTCAAATTTTAAATTCGAATTAGTTCTCAATAACTTCAACTTTTCAAGCATCTCTGTTTCGTAATCAAGTATGCCTGTTACAGAAGAAACAAGATTAGTATTAAGTGTGTGGGTTTGATGTGGGAACACGGCTTGCTGAAATTCGTTTCTTTGGATATCTAGCTCGAGAGTTTTAGTCAGTTGATCATATCCATAATTTTGTGTCGACATAACCTCTTTCTTGCTTTAGCATTTTAACTTGATGATTCCATGTAGATGGAAGAGATTCGAGAAGCTTTTGAATCTGTTCATGATTACTGAGATCTGGAACATGCTTCTTTAGATTATTTTCCACCTTTAAAAGTCGATCAATCAAATCTATCAATTTTTCTTTCTTTATTGCTGCAAAAGAGTCAAACTGGCTTTGTGCCATTGTGAGATTATCTGATTTAAAGTCTTCTAAAGATGGCATTTTATTAAAATTTGTGAATAATTAAACACCCCTAAAATATTTTTTCAAAAACTGTAAAATAATTCTCCCTCGGGAAAAATATGATTTTTAAATATCACGCTAGACAATCTTAGTCACTGGGGTCAAGCTGCCAGGTCAGCTTGTTTTTTATAAATCTTTTAAAATCGATGAAAATTTCTTTATCGGATGAACTCAATTAATCCCAACTAGGAGGGAAAAAGTCATCTTTAACATTCGAATTTCGTTGAAGAAATGATAATTTCGCCGAAATTATAGTTTCGCAGAGCTAGTTTCGCTGTGAAATCTAGTTTCGCTGAGCCGATAGTAGTTTCGCTGGAAATTTCGGCAGCAGTTTCGCTAGCCAAATGCTTTAGACTGCTTAGTTTCGTCGACAATTTCGCACAAAACAAGCTTGAACTTTCGTTCAAAGATACTTTCGATAGCAATTTCACTTGTAATATGCTCACAAGCACTGTTGAACTTTGTTCAAGATCACTAATTTCGTTGAGATGCTGAAATTAACTACAAAGTGTAAAACACTTGTAGTTTCGCTGAAAACACAAGCAGTTTCCCTGGATGAATTGGTAATTTCGCTAGATGAATTGGTAATTTCGCTGGATGACGCTGAAAAGATTTTTCAACATGAAATCTATCTGAAAACACCCAAATCTCAATGGATTTGAAACCTTATGTTTAACAGAGATTTCCCAACCAATAACAAGCAAACTTCAATTAATTTCCATATCAATAACACTCAGATTTGATCCGAAATTGATGAAAACATGATATTGAACAAAAACAACCAAAACCTCAACTTCTCTCTCTAAAAATCTTCAAATCTTCAAATCTTTAGTGAATTTGATCCAAAATGGCT
Source organism: Flaveria trinervia (assembly GCA_025506515.1). NCBI lineage: Eukaryota > Viridiplantae > Streptophyta > Magnoliopsida > Asterales > Asteraceae > Flaveria > Flaveria trinervia. The sequence continues at coordinate 54,676,403 of CM046444.1, read as the reverse complement.
CTGATACCAAATTGAGGGGCCAGCTTTCGAGTTCACGAAAAGAGATTAAGAAGTCCTTTCTCTTCAAGGAATGGAGATTCATTGCCCGTGTCTTCGTTATGTGCTTAGATCACCGTAAAGGTGGATTAGATGGCCTGAACATTGACTGGGCTAAAGCCATAGCATTATGCTGCAGAGGGGAAAAAGCAAACATTACGAGATTGATATTTGCTTGCATGGCAGAGAATGTAATGGCCTTGAAGAAGGATAAATGGCTGTTGTATCCTTGATTTCTTCAAATGATCTTTGATACTCTGATACCAAATGTAACTCCAGGATAATCACACTTGAATCAAATCATGAAGATTATAAATCAAAATATGATAAACACACTAAAACCCCTTTGAGCTTCAATTAGATTGCAAATAATGTTTACAAGTAATCCCTCAATCTCTTGGTCATACAACCATCAACCAACACTAATGACAATTAACCTATTTATAGTCTAGACTAATATTCACTAATTGCACTTAACCCCCTAGACTTAGGCTACTTAATAGAAATTAAATATTAAACATAAAAATAACTAAAAACAAGATAATATATATTTTGTTCACACAAAATATATTTATTACAATAAAACTCCTAGTCATCTAAATCTTCAACGTCTCATCTCGGTTCCTCGTCTTGAACGTGTCGGGTTTGACTTTTCTTGACTTTGACCGTGACGTTGACTATTGTTGACTTCGACTATATTGATAATATAGACTATCTTGTACAACTCCAACAACATGGTTCTTTGAATGCTATTAGCACACAACATTAATATACATTCTAACTTAATATACCCCCGTTATCCATACAAACAATTTGATAAAAATTAATTGAAGCATTACCTTGAAGATTGCAATGATAATATGGAGGTGCTTAGTTGTCTCAAGAAAAATTAATATTGTTTAGATATTAAATGATTATTAAATCTAAATGGGTTTAAAGAATCGGTTCCTACCGGGTATTAAATCGGTAAACGGTTTTGGAACTAAACCAAATCGAGAAGCGTATATTCATATTCTACAAACCGGGAACCACACCTATATTATTAAAATCGGTTCTTGAGTGTTCGGTCCAACCGGTTTTGTCGATTCCGGTTCACAAGAACTGGTTCTTGCTTTTCCCTATTCATAATTGTATTAATGTCAAACAAACAACTTTAAGCATTGATGCCTATTCTATGTTTTAAAGGTATTTTTAAGCTACAAATATAATATGTATTATTTGCTTTGGTTGGTGGCTAAAATGCCACCGTACCAACAACTAAGAAAAATGTACAACTTTCAGTAGCACAAGGCTGACGTCATGGTCCCTCAGAGAAGTATAAGTGATGAAGCTGGAAGTACAAGGTGTTGATGTAGTGATTGAGATCGTAACTATGTGTCTAGTGGATTGTGGGATAGGT